>OX419203.1:8537500-9137500 GCA_948465475.1 Thalpophila matura
TGATGTTCCGTTTATTAACGAAGCTTTGCAGAAAGAAGAAACTGGTAGCGCAGGAAGTGATGATAATAATGGTGATGAAGACAAATATGAATCAGATATTAACAGTGACTCTTCTTATGAATCAGTAGTTGATAAGAATCAAGATTGTGATACGTCATCCTGGTCAGTATCTTCAGAAGCGTTGGTAGATATTCCATTTGGGGTTAGAGCAAACCATGGGAAACTGATGTTAGGTTCTGCTTGCATAACGATCAACGATCAATACATCATCGTGGCTGGACATAAATACCAAAATACACCTGGTTTAAAACAGTTGTTACTTAAGAAAGTTGTAGACTTAAGCTTGGTTACAGTCAGTGATATGGAAAATTATAAGTCGATGCTACTTGATACAAATGCACATCGTCGAGACTATGATCCAAGTAAGCCAATAAAAAGTAATAAAGGGCAAAAATATTTGCAAGTTATTAAACCTCTTTTTAAAGTGAAGAATGCAGTTCAAGGAAAGGGTCTACCGTTAACAAAAAAGTGGAGAAAAAACGTAGATTTAGTGTACTGGGATAATCCTAATGAATTAGTGGAAAGGTTGAAATTATTAATTGCGTCTAGAGATGCTGGCAACACAGGATTAGATAATGAAATTATATCTATCATTGAAGAATTGCGTGAAAGTAATATTATAAATAAATAAATATTTTAAAATGTGTTTATTTTACTATCAGCCTCTCGATACAATACACCTTAAACATGAACGTAGACAAATTCGGACACTACATTCACAAAAGAATGCGTTTATCAGAGTTATTTGAGTTTAATGAGAATGCATTATTAAAATCAGAAAACGGAGATTTTGATTTAAAAACATCAAGACTGAGAGGAATTAGATCTCCAGTAGAAGCAGACGATGCTGTGAACAAGGATTATGTAGATCGATTGAATGCTAACATGTTAAAAGAATTAAGTAATCGGACTGTGGACAAGGATTATGTAGATCGATTGAATGACAGTATGATAAAAGAATTTGATAATATGATTGGTTCATTGCGTTCTCAAATCATAAAAGACGCAAAGGGTACAGTTCAGGCTACTTTAAAAGCAAAGATACCCGAGGTTTCAACTCATTTGCAAGATAAGTTTTATACTAAAGCCGAGGTAGATAAATTACTTCAAAAAACCCCGTAATGGCAAAACAGCAAATTGTTAATGAAATACACAAAGCAGCACGAAGAAATTTCCCTAGGCGGCGTGTCATTCTAAAGGGGGTCGATGACTTATGGCAGGCTGATCTGATGGACATGCAAAACCTGAAAAAAATATAATAAAGGTCACAGTTACATTTTAGTGGTGATTGACTGCTTCTCAAAATATGCTTGGACAGAGACTTTAAAATCAAAAAATAAACTTGATGTTACTCATGCATTTAAACGAATACTGATTAACAGCCATCGTAAACCTGTTAATTTACAAACTGATATGGGAACAGAATTTTATAACAACGCTTTTCAAACGCTCATGAAGAAACACAGCATTAACCATTACTCATCGTTCTCTACTAAAAAAGCATCAATTGTAGAGAGACTGATTAGGACTGTAAAAAATAAATTATATAAACAATTTAGTCTCAATGGAAATTATAAGTGGTTAGGTATACCATTAAAAGATATATTGAAGACATATAACAACACAAAACATCGCACCATTGAATGTAAACCGGTTGATGTGAATAAATCTAATGAACCAATGATAAAGGAAAATATAAATAAAATAAACAAGTGTGATTTAGCTCAGTGGAAGCCTAAATTCAAAGTTGGTGATTTTGTTCGTATAAGTAAATACAAACATAATTTTGAGAAAGGTTACACTCCTAATTGGTCAACTGAATTATTTAATATAAAAAAGATTAATAGAACTTTACCAGTAACATATCACATTGAAGATCAACGAAAGCAAAATATATTAGGGGCTTTTTACGAACATGAACTCCAAAAATCTAACCATCCCGATGTTTATTTGATAGAAAAAGTTTTGAAAAAACAAGGAAATAAGTTGTATGTCAAATGGTTAGGTCTAAACAGTACAGAAAATAGTTGGATTGAAAAAGCTGCATTAATGGGTTAAGATTTCATTATATATTCATTTTTTTAAAATTTCCTATCATTATAATTTGAGTAATGCAAGGAGGTGGACTAGTTAATAGCTTAATTAATAATCTACCATTCGAAGTTCATTTGCCCGGCTACAATTATTGCGGACCAGGAACAAAACTTCGCAAACGTTTGGCTCGAGGTGACCGAGGAGTAAATAAGCTAGACGAAGCTTGTATGCAACACGACATTGCGTATGCAAACCATACAGACTTATCAAATCGTCACAAAGCTGATTTACAACTACTTAACATGACCAAACAAAGACTAAGATCAAAAGATGCAGGAAAAGGTGAAAAACTAAGCTCATGGCTAGTAAACAAAGTCATGAAAGCCAAACTGAAGTCTGGATCTGGCGTAAAAACATTTAAAAGTTTTGTTTCAAAAATAAAATCAAAAATTAAGAAACTCAAACCCAAAGATAGTAAGACTTTGATAAAAGCAGCTTACTTGGCCGCAAAAAAGTTATTTCCAAACATACGTCATCAAATTCGGATACCACGAGTAATACCCATACCAAAGACTGGAGGAATTCTGCCTTTAATCCCAATTTTTGCTGGTTTATCGGCTTTAGGAACTTTAGCTGGTGGTGCAGCTGGTATTGCAAAAACGGTTAATGATTACAAAGCAAGCAAGCAAAATTTGAAAGAAACAGAACGACACAACAAAGCTATGGAGGCTTTAGTGTTGGGTAAGGGTTTATACATTAAGCCGTATAAAAATGGCAAAGGATTATTTATAACATCTTCAAAAAACTAAAAAGTATGCTACCTAATCGCGCTCTAACTAATGTAGACATCCAAAAGTATTCAAGAGACATCCCATATTTCCGAGGAGTCTACATGAAGGACCGGTTACCAAGAAAGCCAAAACGGATTGAATGTGCAATCGTTAACTTAGATGATTCTAAGAACGAAGGAACGCATTGGGTAGCTTATGTTAAAGTATACAACTATTGTGAATATTTTGATAGTTATGGAGATTTAAAACCTCCAATGGAATTGATGCGATATTTCAAAAATTGTAATGTGTTTTATAACTACACAAGATATCAAAAATTCAATTCAGTTAATTGTGGTCACTTATGTTTAGAATATTTGTGGACTTTTTGGAATAAAAATGTATTATAAATATATGCTTTTCTTTCATTTCAATCATTTGCAAGATGTCACTCACTTTGTCGATAACTGGAAACTCGTCAGTGTTATCTACGTACTATCCTAATACTTTGCAACTAGATGGAGAGTATGAGTGTGCTTTAATGCACTTTTCAACGTTTAATTCTATTCCAAACATTGACAAAAGTAATAATAAGTTTTATTATGGCTATAACGAAGTTATTGAAATACCGGAAGGCACTTATGAATTGCAAGATATCAGTGATTATTTAAAATCTAAAATAAAAGATGCAACAATCAAACTACAGTGCAATAATAATACTTTAAAAACTACAATGTTCTGTACAAAAGATGTTTATTTTGACAAGGAAAACTCCTTCAGAAGACTGTTAGGATTTAATAAACAAATTTTGAAAGCAAATAAATGGTATGTGTCACAGTTTCCAGTCAACATTTTACCGACGACCGTGGTCAGGATTGAATGTGATATTGTGAGCGGTTCCTACATAAACGGTGAACCAAGTCACATCATTCACGAATTTGCACTCAACGTGCCACCTGGATACAGGATCATAGAAATCCCGAAGAACGCAATATACTTTCCAATCAATCAAAACAACATAAGCTGCATACATATAAGGCTATTAGATATAAATAATCGCTTAATTAATTTGTGCGGTGAAGAAGTGCAGATATATTTGCATCTTAAGAGAAAAAGATGATTGACTTCAATAAAAATGAGTTTCAACAAATAAAAAATATCAGTTCTACTCGAGCTACCAACCCAATAAGACCGGGCTCTAAGAAGAAAATAAAATTAACTAAAGACAATAAAGCATTCCTCAGAGCGATCGGATTACTAAAATGAATATCTTAGACGTTTTATCCACTCCGACTTTCGATAACACTATAGAAGGAATCGAATTTCATTCCTACAAGCCGTACGTAACAAGTTTCAACAGGAACGATGAAATCCGCATACCTATCAACCAACAGGATTTGTACATACTTCCTTCAGCTAGCACACTATATTTAGAAGGCACTGTTATCGTCAGCAAAAAAGATACGAAAGACAAAGCTACTAGTGTCAATTTCACAAACAATGCTCTACTGTACTTGTTCCAAGATATTAGGTATGAGCTAAATGGAGTGGAGATTGATAAAATAAAAAATGCAGGTATAACTACAACCATGAAATCATTAATATCAATGAATGAGAATGAATCAAAAATAGCTAGAGCTTGGGGATGGAGTATCGATGGTATAAAAAATATTAATGGAGGAAGTTTTTCTGCATCTATACCACTTCGGAATATTCTCGGTTTCGCAGAAGATTTTAAAAAAGTTGTGATAAATAGTAGACATGAACTAATATTGTTACGAAGTAACACTAATTTGAACGCTGTAAAATTGAACACCGGTGAAATAGTGGAAGACGTTCAAATCAATAAAATCATATGGCGTGTACCACATGTTAAAGTATCAGACAAAGAAAAAATAAGTTTATTAAAACTGTTGGAAAAAGATCGACCGCTTCAGATGATATTTAGAAACTGGGATCTATATGAATATCCCTCTTTACCTAAAACTACAAAACATACTTGGTCTATCAAAACTTCGTCTCAAATAGAAAAACCAAGATATGTTATAATTGGACTACAAACAAGTAGAAAAAATAATGCAAGTTCTGACATGTCTCAGTTTGATCACTGCTATGTTCGTGATGTTCGAGTGTACCTTAATTCAACATATTTCCCGTATGAAAGCATCAATGTGAACTTCGCTAATAACAGAATTGCTTTATTATATGAGCGTTAGATTTCAGCAGTCGTATTATGGACGTTGTTCGGAGTCTTTACTAAGCGAGAAACAATTTAAAGAGTTAGCACCGTTGTTTGTTGTTGATTGCTCTAGACAGACCGATAATCTGAAGACTGGACCCGTTGTGGATGTAAGGGTAGAAATTGAGAGTGATTCAGAAATACCAGATCAAACTTCAGCATACTGCCTCATTCTCAACGATTGCATTGTTGAATACAAACCATTAAGCAACACAGTAAAGAAGATATCATGAACTCAGATATTATCATCGTCGAAATCCAAGGATTTAAATATTTAGACAATAATTTTATCGTCAAAGAAGTGGCCATCGTAAGTAATGAGCACACACAGACGTTCGTAGTTAAACCACCGCATTCGTTTCATTATTTGGCTCAAGAAGAAAAGAGGCAGGTGCGATGGTTGGAAAGAAATCGTGGAATTTGCTGGAGTGAGGGCTTTATAGACTACAGAGAGTTTCAACATGTCATCGTACCGTATTTAGAAAATAAAAAAATTATTACAAAGGGTTTGGAAAAAATTAAGTGGATTAAAGAATTATGTGCAAACTGTGAAGTGATTGATATAGGTGAAAAAGGATGTCCTAATTTTGCAACATTAAAAAAAAGGTTCTGTAAAAATAAAACTGATTTTAATTGTGTGAACCATAAACTGAATTGTGCACTGAATAATGCTGTGTGTATAAAAAAATGGTATTTTGATAATAATATGTCTGTATTCAATTTATTTGTATAGTGTTGTTGACCTACATTTAATAAAAATATCGAAATAACTACTTATGGTTTTTTATTTGAACCTATAAAATTTTAAATAAGCTGTAGTTATGTTAAATTTGAGGTAAGCCTACAATACATAATTGTAAATGAATATGTACTGAAAATCTAGTATTATTGTACAGCTAATTTAAAATTTTAATTGATTAAGTCATATACAATAAAACAAACTTTAATATTAAATTATAGTATTTATTATTTTATCATTCATCATTTACAGTTACAAACTAATTATTGTTACTAGGTACATAAAAATATTCTATTTTTTTTACCATATTATCTTATTACCATTATTTTAATTAAAATGGAACCCTTTTATTTATTTTTTAAATTATTTAAAATTATTACAAACTAATTATATCTACCAACCCAATAATCATAATAACTGTCCCCACATGTTTTCTACGCGTACATACATACTTATAACATAAAAACTTGTGATGTATGAGCACTACCCAACAAAATTAAACTAAGAGATTAATATTATCTATTTACATTAAAACAATCTAGATATTTTATTTAATTTTTTTCTCTCTTTATTATTTTTTGTTTTTGATATTTTTGTAACTTCTTTTGTATATTTAAAAAATTATTACAATAAAACTTACATATATGATATTCTAATAATTTATACATCCAGAACCTACACAACATAAAAACCTATTATTATACCCTAATAACTATAATATTACTCACATATTAACTTATAAAGTAGGTACTTACAAAATAATTACATCACTTAATAATAACTGTCCCCACAAAGTTTTTTTGAAATTTTGTTAATTAACGATTGCGTCTCCTCCATAACATAGTCCAGCGGTTCAGTCACTACATACTGCGCACTTAACATCACATTCTGATTGTCACTTGCAGGTTCTTGTTCACTGATATCCAACACTTGTACCTGGATCAGTCGTAATCCTTTTTTCTTCTCATTGTTTATGACATATGATTCACAATAATTAGGCAGAGATGACTTCTGTTTTAGACACTCCCGTCTTGTTCTAGGCTTCTTGCTAGCAGGTCCGCAGTCTTGTCTTGCTCTAGGTTCCTTGTTGACAGGTATTTGTTGATCTTGGATATCTGGGATATGCCAGCTTAAACTCGGAGTCGGAAAACCTTGACCGTATTGTGAGAAGTCAATAATATCTGGAGAATCGCACATTATTGATGATCTGAAACAAAGAAAATTATAATTATTAATAATTATATCAAACACATAAATAAGACATAATTTTATAAGTACTTATACGCTTGTGCAATACTTACAATTTGTTTCGTTTTTAAGTGACGTGATGTGACCAGTCCGGCTGACTGCCTTGTGATGTATGTACTAATCATATTATTATGAAATGCAAACTCCATAAAACCTTGCGATGTGAATCAATTTCATGTTTCAACAAGTTCAATCTGATGAGCACCTGATCGGTGTTAAATTCTACACCGCGCGTGTGAACCTCGACTCATGAGTGCTTTGTCATCAAAACTGGACATTAGGTACATATTTTATCAAGTTGGAACCTGTATCGACACGCGGCGAGCGCTGTGTGCTTTGTCATCAGGAACAGAAATGAAACAGATGTATGTAATGAATATACACAATTTAATTATATAACTTTATACTTTGTAGGCACATAATAGACATATACCTACACTGTTTAGCTCTAACTAGTAAAAGGGACACCAAGAATATAATACACACAATTTAGAATTGTATACATAATAAAACCAGGTTCAAAAGAAACTTCTATCGATACTATTTGAATTAAATTACACAGCAATACTACTTATTTCACATTTTAAAAGAGTAACAAACATCCATCCACCCACCCTTACAGACTTTTTATAATAGTAAGTAAGACAGTAGGTAGGTTGAAAAATTATCTAACTTTCCATTTAGGACGTCATAAGTTTTACCATTCACAATCAATAAAAAACATGTTAAAAATATGTATTACTTAAATATACTTGCGTTACCCCAGGCTAAAGTAGAAACTTTATCAAACGATAGCAATCGTTTATCATCATTGCTTGAAAGTGCTACTTTATTTAAGTCCTGAGTAAAGATTTCGTGTTTTATTGATTTAAACAATACATTTTTTTTACGAATAACATTGCAATCATATAAAACATTTTTATAATCTAACATATTAAAATTTTTGGTAATACATTTTTTTGTACCTTTTGCCTTTTTAATTGTTTTGTTTAACGTTTTAATACAATAAAGCTTTGAGCGCAGTCCTACGAATTCTTTGATAATGTCACCACCCATTTCATCCTTAAACAGTCCTGGAACCTTCTTATTAATAATTGGTAAGTTATAGTCATTGTTACAGTCATAATTGCTGGTATCAAAATATTTTAGAAAATGGAGCTTAAAGTCTTTATAAACATCATTACTCTGTACATCATATACTAGACTATCTGTGTCAGTATAGCATAATTCTATTCGGTTACCATAAAAAGGTTTAATGATGGAGTAGTGAAAGTTGTACATGTGAGCCTTAGATAATTCTAATACTGCAAACCCTATGTAAATTGGTTTATCAAGTATAATACGCACAGGTTTCATTTGGATTGCTACTAGATCATCAGAAAATACAGAGACGCTATGAAAATATGGGCTGGCTATCAATTTTTCAGCACAAGTAGTCTTTTTTGTTTTATTGTTCGAGTCACACCACTTGTTTACTAACTTAACGTCTATTCGGTGTTCATTATTTTCTAGGGTCTTTCCAAAAATACTATTATTCAATAATTTGAAAAAGTCTTGTTCAAACGTTGACTCTGCTTTTTGACGTAACTGGGTGTTAATATCAATATATTGCTTTAAAAAACTACTTTGTTTAAATATAATAGCGCGATGGATTCTTCTCAATACTAAACCGTGCTGTAAACATTTTTTTAAATGTACGTAATGAATAACATAGTAATATTTATCATACAAATTTGGTATTAGCTTTTTATTCTTACCACCCGGTGGTAAGCATTTTTCTGGACAAAAGGGAAAGTCATTGTGTTCCATGTGCAAATTCTCCGGATATATTAAATCAACTTCAAGGATGTAACCGTTTTCTGCAGTATCACTAATTTCTGCTAAGTTCAATTGTAAAAAATCTATTTCTTGTCTATTCATAAATCTAAAATCCGAATAGGGTAAGGATTGACACATGCTATAACCGTATAAATTGTTACAATCTAAATAAATGATAAATGAATTAGGACGGGCTGGATCATAAGTATCTAAATATTTATGATTGGCTTTGACATGTCTTTTGGAACACATACAAACACCTCCTCGAATACCTTTTTGTATCATTCTAAAAATTTCAACATCACTAATCAATTCTAATTGAACTCCTGTTTTTAAAAGCATTGCATCAAAAGATAGACTTGGTGCTGTAAGATAAAACGCGGGATCGAGATTGTAATGTAGTTTACAAGTTTTTCGAAAATTTTCAAATACATCTGTTAACAACAAAACATCTGTTTTGAGATACAAATCTGTGTACATACCCATGTTTTGAATATTAAATACTGACCAAACAGACCGAGCGTGTTCATAGTCTTCGTCGGTAATTGCGTCATTTGTTAAATAGTTAAAAAAATATTTTTTTGAGGGTAAACACGTTTCTTCATAACGTTCCCATTGAGACATATAGTCATATGGATACACTCCTTTACGAGTGAGTAGGTTAAATTGTTTTTTATTAGGGAAATAAGATTTTAATTGTTTAAAGTCTTGTTTTTTCATTGTACTAACCAACTTTTCTAAGCTAGTTCCTAAAAACTTGAAAGAATCTACAAACCGAACTTGAATGCTTTCCCCGGTAGCAATCGGAATAAACTTAGTGAAAGAAATATAGTTTTCTTTTGTTTTAGGTATCACTTTTATAGATCCAGGAGCTTCACCTAATTCTTTTATGAAAAGATGGCAATCGTATCCAGACAAATTATGAAAAAATACTGACAAAAATGATGGTAGTTTGTATTGTATGTTACAATAACTATGAGCTGCGCCGCGATATTTACCAGTCAAGTGACAATGATCGCGAACCCTATCGCCGAACAAGAAGTGTTCACAAATATGACATGTCAACGCGTTTTCAAAGTCGCGAGCATTTTCATTTGAATAAATCATAGGAGCATTATTTTTTACAATATCGTAAATTTTTTGTGCGTCTTTATAGATAGACTTCACAAAATTTGATACACAATCCGAACCGCGATAAGAAACGTAACGATTGTGGCTTTCGTCTAGCGTACACGTAATATGATAAGCAAAAGCTATAGGCACATGTCGCTGTCGCGTTACAGTACTCGCCTTAGTGGGGTCAGGGTCACAAGATTCATACCGTTCTAGCATTGTTTCAAAATCTGCATATATAACAAATGGAACAATTTGCTTTCTATTATAATTTTTAAACTGTATGAAAGAACCCTTTGGAGGTAGTTCAGTGACAACACCTCCACAACTATGTGAACTAAGATCATCGCATGAATTAAAAAACATTAAACAAGCATCACAAAAGTATAGTTTACTGTGGTGTTTTGTTATTTGATTTTTAACAAGTCGCGGCAAGTCTTTAATGAGACAGTAATGTGACAAATTATCTCTTTCTAAATAAAGTAAATGAATCACCTTTCCGTTCAAGGCTTTTGGTTTGTAAAGCGGTCCTACGACGGTATTATTTTTTAAACCATAAATGTAAATGCAAATTTCGGGGTTATTCACTTCGAACCGCGCAATATCTGAGAAATTCACTGGAAATGACATATCCTTTACATTTAACACGTTACGAAAATCAGGGTAAGAAGATACTCTTTCAGGATGACTTTTAGCTGGATATAAAGCAGCAACAACAGACCACAAAAAACAATACTCGTCATTATTGTGGATATTAACACATGCTCTTTTCGATTTTATTGCAGAAGGCAATTCGATAAAGCCTGAACCATGCAACGGTTGATATTTGTTAACATTGACTTCCAAATGAGAACTGCTCAAGAACGTCCATCCACTGTCTCAGTCCTGAAATTCTTCTATCTTTTTTGATAAAATGTTTTTTACTTGAGTTAATAATGAATCAATTTCATAATTCTGATGCAGAGTAAAGTTTTTTGTGGCAAATGATTTCATCTCCTGAGAATCATTTTTAAACATTAAAAATAAAGCAAAAAATTCGAAATTAACTTTTAGACAAGTATGTTCTTTAAGAGAAATATTAATTAACGTTTTAATTTTGTCCCAAATATTAATAAGAAATGGTTGTAGAGAACTATTCTCAGACGGATCGACAATTCTATAAGAAGCTATACGATTACGAAATGCAGAATGTATTATTTCAACACCTTCGCAAAAATGCGAAATAGTTTTGTTTTTATGATTAGTACTACGTAGGTGACCTGTCCAGTGACTGCGCTCAACAGATGTGTTACAAACAGTACAGAACGGCATTTTAAAATATAATAGTTTTAAACTTACTATTATATGTTGCAATGTATTATTTTTACGATTATGATTTACGATCGCAGAAATACAAAAACATCTGGTGCCCCAACAACTTAAATATTTATTTTAAACTAATACTATCACTATAAAAGACAGGCTCAGAGTTATCAAAAAACTCATGAGCCCGTCTCATAAAAACTTGTAACCCGTCCCACTGCGGCGTGTTCCGGTTAAGCTGCACTTTTAGTACCACCGAGGCTTTCTTCCACCGCTCCTCTTTTGGGGTGGAGGCAACTTCAGCCTTGTTGTAGACTTTAACCTCCACGTAGAAGTCCCCGGATACGTCTGCCGTTCGCCGCACTTTACCGTTGGCAACACGGCTGATGAGTGACGAACCGAAGTCCGCAACTGAGGTTTTGGTGGGGACGTAGTCCTCCAAACCAAAGAGGTCCGAGCTCAAGCTGCGCCTTTTACTGTAAACAATTTAACACATTATTTATTACATTTATTTTTTTATATTGACAAATTGATGGTGTATTACTCCTCTGTTGAACCCTACGGGGATAGAAAGCATGATGTTCTGTTATAATAATTTAAATACCTCATGAACTAACTGTAATCATTCCTACAAGGAATATAATTGGAAATTGATTTCAGAGCTCTCTTCGTTGCAGTTCTAAATCCACTAACGAACGTTTATCGGTGTATAACATTTTAATTGATATAACATACACAACAAGCACCTAAAGGTAAAAGCAGTAACACAAAATTACCTTGACTTCGGTACGGACGGTGTGGTGCTCTCGGAAGCTTTGCGCTTCGACACCTTCTTCTTTGGTTGCGGCTTCGGCTCGGCTACAGTTGCGGACTGTGACCGGTATTCTGAATCGGAGTCAGACCTGAAATGGAACACATAAAGATTAATTTTGTAACTAATAACTATGACTTAAGTTTCGGTAATTGACAATAACGCATCGCGGCAACAAATAAGGTTCATAATAGCGATACGTTTGATGTTAGTTGAATCGGATAACCACAAAATAACATTAATTTTGAAGTTTTCTTTAAATTGTGAGAAAAATACATGGCTCAGTGGAATAATTTATGGACATGTCTTTAGTTCATGAAATTCCCTATAATGTTATTACATAAAATTATATGGTTTACGCTCAAAATTCTAACATCTATGCGATGAAATTAAGGCTAACCAATACACCAGCCGGCAGGCAGAAACCAGGTCCGTAGCTGGGTAGCGATTAGTACATTAGTAAATTCAGTAAAATTAGTAGTACTTACTTACATTTTATATAGTTGAAGGTAACCGGTGGTTATCACTGGAAGATACTGGAGCGAATGTAATATTATGATCAAAATTGATTGATTTTATACATAAAAAATACCATTTCAGCAATATTTATCCCATTACAAAATTAAACCTTAACTACATATATTGACAGTTGTATGACTAATTTATGTTACTTACGTCTAATTAAACCGTAGTGATTGAAAATCACTTCCGTCTAATTGCAATTTTATCGTGAGAAATGAAATATAAAACCAGCTTTTTTCGCTCGCCGACAAAGATGACACATGACGTTTATGATTAATACATTAATATATAATAAAGTATGTATGTTTGTTGTATAAAATGTGATGTAAAACTTCGCCTGATATCACACATGTGAACTAAAAAATAAAAATCACTTTTTTGACGGAAGAGAGCTGAAAGAAAATCATCCTGAAAACATTTTTTGTGTAGAATAATCCATGTAAACAAACTTGCGGCAAAAAGTTAACCACTTATATGCTACAGTAAAACTTGACATTATCGTAAATAAGTAATATCATCTAACGACTAAAACGAACTTTTTATTATCAATTCATGCATAAGTTCAGTAGGTAGGTACTAGTATTAAGATTCATCTTTCAAACAAATCCTAGATTGTTAAAGAACTATCAATGTATTTTGAAACATTTTATGTTTTCTTATATGTTTTTATGCTTGTTCAGTATGTATTAACCAAAAACTTGTATGTCTGGTGTAAACTGTAAGTATACGTTGGTTATTTATAAATAAATATAGCAAATAAACAATATAAAATAATTAGCAAAGTTATCAAAGGAACATCCTCTATTTAAATGAATTGCATTGATTATGAAGTTCTATAAAATACCAATTTTAATCAGAGACTGCAACATGCACAGCGATCATCTTACAGCTAAATTGATGAATACATGGGAATGACTCAAACATATACCTGGTACAACAAAGTTCGAACACTACAAATTTACATAATGCAATTTTGCAGTCTTTGCGATTGTAAAGAATCACGTACACTTATACTGTGAAGCTTAACACTCGCCGATCCGACGCCGTCATCCGGCGGTTTAAAAGGAGTATGGTACAATAGATGATCACGGGACGGCACACGAACCGTTTCGATGGCAATTGTATAAGTGTGCGATGATCTTAATCAAGCGCAACGCAGAGTCGCAGAGTAACAACAGAACATTTCAGAGCTACCAGTAGTTGTTTGTTAACGTGTGAGGTAGTGTTAGCTGTATGAATTAATTAAATTAAAATTCAGATGTCCTTGGTGCCCAATCTGGGGTCATAGAAATAGAATGTACGTGTGTCTGAAGATGCATAATATTTCTTGCTCTGTGAAGAGACATGAGACAATCTGTCCTGAATTTTAGGCTAATGGTTCCAACAGCGAGCACACTTATTTGTTAACATGTAAAACTGTATGAGTTAATTAAATTAAAATTTGGATGTCCTTGGTGCCCAATCTGGGTCATAGAAAAAGAATGTGTGTGTACCTGTAGGTGCATGCTATTTTTTACTCTGTGAAGAGACATGAGACAATCTGTCCCAAATTTTAGTTTATTTGTTAACATGTAAGCTAGTGTCAACTGTATGAGTTAATTAAATTAAAATTTGGATGTCCTTGGTGCCCAATCTGGGTCATAGAAAAAGAATGTGTGTGTACTTGTAGGTGCATGCTATTTTTTACTCTGTGAAGAGACATGAGACAATCTGTCCCAAAATTTTAGTTTACTATATTCGTAAAGTTCCATTAGTAAACGAAATATGTGTCAAACTGACTGTGAAGTGGTGGTTAAGTGTGAAACTTGTTAACTAAAGTAGTGATTTTGTGTTCAATTCGAGAATCTGCAGTACATGATCGAGGTAAGCCATCGGTAAGTAATAACGCAAACGCAAATTCAGACGAAGTGAGACGTAGGAACGATGTAATAAAACGGAATTGTTGAACGGCGCCCACTCCGTCGGATATTATTGGGCATTCTACCACACCGAAAGCGACGAAGGCGAACGAAGTGAGCCGAAGGTAGCGACAGGTGGGGTAGAATGCCCAATAATATCCTACTATTCTTTATAATTGTTCCAAATTTGAAGTCGGTAGCATTAGTAGTTTCTGAAATAACCAGCTGTGACAGACAGACAGACGGACGAAGTCGCACGTTTTTTTTTTTTTTTTTTGAGGATGGGAAATCATCAAATGACCCCTCCCGCTCTGGGCGGAGCGGAAGGGAGTGGCAGACTCTTACTGACTAAAACCTACCCGTGTTCCTTCCTTAGCCCTTTTGTCCGGGTCAGCGGTATCCGTTCCGGACAATCCCGCTTTCCCGGCAGGCTTGGGCCCTAATGGGCCCCCTCTCTGATGCTGACATCTCTTTGAGGCGCGCGTGGAACACGTACGCGCCGTTCGGCACGGGACGAAGTCACACCTTAAGGGCGCTTGTAGACGTCCGGTTTTTTCACCGGACAACGGACCGATTTTTTACCATTGTATGGTTTATATTGATTCCGGCGTAAATTGTTCGCCGGACCAATGTCCGGTGCGTGTACACACATTCATTATAAACCATACACCACCGCGAATCCGGTAAAAAATCGGTCCGTTGTCCGGTGAAAAAAACCGGACGTCTACAAGCGCCCTAAGGGTTTCTTTTTTACCATTTTGGTACGGAACCCTAAAAATGAACATAAATATTTTCTAAAACGAAAAAAATGCGTCGGGCTTGCCCTCTAGGCACGCCACTGCTTGCAAGCATACTAGAGTATTTACTGACGAAGAACATGTTCATAGTACTGGTTATGTCAACAAACACAACATGAGTTACTAGACCCCCAACAAGCCTGGAGAAAGACATTAGAAATGTTTGCTTAAGGTAACTTTGGTCCACTTGTGAAAATGCCAAAAGTTAATTTTCGTCCAATTGTTATATTGTCATAATAATATGGTTAAAACAACCATAAATGATAAAATATGTATTAAAATGACAAGATGTCTAAAAAAATTGTTATAATCCGTGCCTGAAAAGGAAAAAGGAACACCCCACATCACGTTGTGAGCTGTTTTTTCGCTCAAAGAGCGTTTTCGTTTAGTAGCGACATCTGCCAACAACACCGACGACTACCAACACAGCTAGACAAGCTAACAGTGAATGTATCGACCTCCGGTCTCGGAGGGGAGTGATGTAGCGACATCTGCCGACAACACCGACGACTACCAACACAGCTAGACAGCCAAATGTCGCTACACGTTCTTTGAGCCTAACATTTATGATCACAACAAGCAAAACATGAACCCTGACCCCTATGTGTCCTTTGATTTTTTTACTAACATCGCGAGAATAGCTAACCACACTGGAAAAACTGGTTTATAATATGAGTTTATCGTCTTTGACAAATCAGGGTTCCATAGATAAAATAAAGAATCACTTATAATGTGGCATGTCTGTCAGCTACACATATTTTGGAAACCTACTATTTATTACTTACTATTGATTTGTAGGGCATAGCAGGATACCTTGCTCAAATCTGGAGCAGCCCGACTGGGGAAGTACCTCCACCTTACAGAAAACCACAGCTAAATAACGCTACTGTTCGGTAGTGTGCTCCTGTGGTGAGTAAAGTTGCCTGAGCACCTGAGGATGCGCTGTGTTGACAGCGGGGGATCTGCTTGGCCCCTAAACTGTCGCCATAGCAAATCCTCATTTTAAAAAGTCGGCAGCACGCATGTGAGACTCGGTGTTGCAAACATTCCTATTACGTTTTTATTGACTCGCTCTCTTGTCTGTATATCTTATTCAGTATACAAATGCAATTAATTTTTCAAGCACTTGCTGGCAACGCATTAAGCTGAAAGGTAGTAGAAGACTTATTTTATTTCATAATACACATATAGCTTTTGATTAGAATACATAATTATGTTTTCGTCTTAAATATAAATGCACATGCCATGATATCTCTCCACCACCCTTGGTTGACTGGTAGAGAATGCCTACGGCATTAAGCCGCCTTTGTACCTTTGTAAGTTGCATAAAGTTTAAATAAATAAGACTTATGTAATTTTGTCTGTTCTTCCGTCGACAAAACCTGTTTTTATCGTGTCCATGCTACGGGTGCAGCTCTACAGAATTTTGCAAACGTAAGGAACCCATTGCTTTACCCGACTCGCATTTGACAATGTTTTTATGTTACTCACACAAGATTGTTTGAAATCCGTCAGTCTAATTTGCAATGTTATTAAGTAAACATGTTATATTATATTTATAATATAATAACTTATGCAAATTAGTTAAAATGTTAAGAATTTTCTTGTGTATGTTTTTGTGTGTGTTGGTGAATTCTGAAGGTAAATAAGTATTAATAATTACATTAACTCCTTCGTTGGTTTCGTATAGTTTCAAGGAAGGTCCTGGGGCCTATTTGATGTAACCACTCTGCAAGTCTGCACTCTGCACCCTAATTGTGTAACTCAATTGCTATCACCATGGCATTGTTTTTGACATTCATTACGCCGTATGATAGCTATCCGCGCTCCTGTAACTAGCTCAACGCCGCAATAGATGTTGTTGACCTGTCCAAAATGAAAGCCATGGCTAAAGAAATTGAGTTACGCAATTAGGCTGCTGCTCTCTTCTCTTCACTTTTCAAACATTGCAGAGTATGGAGCGAAAATGTTTTATGAAAAATTATTGGCTTTAAGAATATACGAGCTCACTCTTTGCTCTTCCAAATTTAAATTTTCAGTCTGCAAAATGTGTGTGAGGGGCTCGTGGCTAAATGACAGCCGCGCTGATCGATCGATCTGCGAGGTTAAGCTGCGCTTGCCGCGGTCAGTCCTTGGATGGGTAACCGTTCTTTACACATCGAGACCCCTCCGTGCCTCGGAGAGCACGTTAAGCAGTCGGTCCCGGTTGTCATAGGAATATCTTTGACAATCGTTACGGTAGTCAGAAGCCCTAAAAGTCTGACAGCTGGTCTAACATTCGAATACCGGTATTACCCATTAATTGGGTTGTGGAGGTCAGATGGCAGTCGCTCCACGTAAAATATTGATATTCAGCCGAAACTAGTTAGACTGGAAGCCGACCCCAATATAATTTGGGAAAAGGCTAGGCAGATGATGATGAGTCTGCAAAATGTGTGTACATAAAACATAATTCAGTTGAAGAGTTTGGGAAATTGAAGTGCAGACATGCAGAGTAGTTACATCAAATAGGCCCCTGGATTCGAGCCGCTGGTCGGGCAAAGTAAGGTTTTCCCATTACGAAATTCTCAGTGATCGCGCAGTGGCTGAGAGACCGCACGGTTGTCGCAGTAAATGATAAATGATAAATGATATTTATTTTGTAAATAGGTTAAAAATAACACTTTTACACGTCAAAACATTTTTTAAGCTAGATGAGTTCGGTGTTTCCTATATGACTACCTTTGAGAAGAAACACCGAAACAAACTCAAAGGTTGATGTCTCTTTTAAAGTCCAGACAATTAAGATAAATTGTGTAAGAACCATGCAGGTTAGTCTGAAATGGCCTTTAGAGGAAAGAGCCATACAGATTTGAGTGGACCTGACCTGACTGTGCACGCATGTGCCGGGTATCGTGGTAGCTCAACCCAGACTTAGTCTCAGCACTTAGTTAGACTCAGCAGTGGCTGAGAGATTGGCTGCTGCGCGACGTGTCGCGGGTTCGATTCCCGCATTGCACATAGGTCTGGCTGTTTGTGCATGTGAAATTTGTGTTTGTAAACGCACCCACGATACAGGAGAAATCCTAGTGTGGGGCAACGTTTTATATATAAAAAAAAAAAGAATACTACAGAAATAGCGACTCTTGCAACAACACAATAAAGTGTAATTCAGCTCGCACAGCGCTGCGTGCCTACAATTATATTAACCTACAAGGCAGTCTCCATCGCGTAACTCTCTCTTCTGTAGCGTCGTAAACCCACTGAATTGCCTCCCCGGGGAGGCACAGGGATTATACTTGTAGCTTGAACCTAAGGGGTCGTCCATTAATCACGTGATGTTTTTGGCAACTTTTTGACCCCGCCTCCCCCCTGGTGATAAGTGGTGAGGTTTTAAACTAACCCCTCCCCGCTACCCAAGATCACGTGTATTTTTTTGGTAGAAATTATCTTATTTTCTTTCAGAATGTTAGATTTAAATACAGCAAAATTTTTTTTTCGGTCTAGAAATCGCTCGATTAACGAAAAAATTAATACACGTGATATCTCACCACACCCCCCCTTGTGATATTACATGATTTTTTCGAACCGCCCCCCCCCTTTCGTGCCTCACGTGATTAATGGACGGCCCCTAAAGTGCGGAGTGCGCCACGCAGTCGTAGCGTGGACGATGTCGTATCAGCGAGGCCCCTTTTCTTTCGTTTCAAAGATCTACCCAATAGATCTATGCTCAGATCATAGAAGAAGCCGCTTGTATGCTAACCGAAACTGGAGCTGCGAAATCACAAACGTCGACTTAGCACTCCCGCAGCCGTGGTTGCGGGCGACACGGTCTTACAAATCTACCTTAATCTCTAATACAAGGGCTTAGAGTCTCAATTAAAGTCCAAAGCATATACCAATACCTCGTAGACTTATGTTTACATTACCAATCTCTTCGCAGCACTTTTTGATTCACGAAACCACACCAGCGGTTTCTACTATGATCTGAGGATCTATCCTACCAAACATGCTTTGACACGACATACCTATACACACGGTAGTTACAACGGCCTCTCAGTCGCACTTAAGACGAGTTCCTTGCGAGGCCCCAAATAAACACGCTTTTTGACGTTATTTTTCGAGCGTAAAAGTAATTAGTAAGTTAAATTAATTAGTCATCTGTGGTAAAGTCTGAGAGCATCGCATTTATAGGGGCCTCGCGAGGCCCCTTTAAGTGCGAGGCCGTATGCGAGGGCCAACTTCGCCCAGGCCTAGGTACGCCACTGGCGCCACGCCTGCATACCTACACACGTAAAACATTACCTACATTCTCGCACAGTCAGTATTAGGGAGAAACATACTAAAGTAATTAATAAATCTAAGCTGTTCTTAGTAATAATGTTACGTAGGCGGGCACAAATAAGGTACGTAAGTATTTATAAACATATATACATAAAATACAAGTTTCCTGTTTTGTTGTGCTGACAGTGACACATCTACATATTGGAAAAATACTAACGTCCTCTTATGACTATGTCACTAAAATCATAAACAACAACTTTTGTTCTATAAGCATAATCGGCCTATAATGTTGCCACTGCTGGGACACAGGCCTCCTCTCTGTGAGAGGGAGTGGGCCGTAGTCCACCACGCGGGCCCAGTGCGGGTTGGTGGACGTCACATGTCTTCGAATTTTTTGGTTCTACATGCCGGTTTCCTCACGATGTTTTCCTTATAATTAATTTCTAATGCGCACATGACTTCGAAAAGTCAGCGGTGCGTGCCTCGGGATCGAACTCGCATTCGCCGTGGGAGGCACATGGTTAATCCACTAGGCTATCACTGCACTTTTGTTCTATGACATAAAATAATTATCTAGAATAAACTCTTTCATTTACCACAAAAAAGATAAACACGTGTTAAACGCGAATGCTACCAAAAATAATACACACTTGTTTTAGACAAGTTAGTGCTAAAACAAGTGCGTATTATTTTTGGTAGCATTCGTGTTGAACACGTGTTTATCTTGTTGTGGTACGGCCCTTTAGCTTTATTATTGTAGATTTTTAATAGTAGTCAACTACCCTATTATACATGGTAGCAGGTTAGACAGTGGAAATATTTTAAGGGGTCATTGTACTCATAATTATGAACAACTTCCTATGGAACCAACATTGAAATCTCGAAAAAAAAAGTCAAAAATATTTATTTCAATTAGACCATTTACAGGCACTTTTGAAATGTCAAACAATATTACAATAGTTGTCAGTCGGTTTGTCCGTTAGTTGAAGCTAGTTGTAAAAGCTAGTTGTAAAAAATCAGCTGTTCCATACATTTATGTTCACATGACTCATCAAAATGTATGGAACAGCTGATTTTTTTTTCGCGATTTCAGGGTGGGTGCCATAGTAAAAGTTGTTCATAATGATGAATACAATGACCCCTTAAAACATTTCCACTGTCTAACCTGCCACTCTGTATATACCTGCTTCTTTGTCTACTCAACCAAATTGTGGTCGGCTTCCAGTCTAACCAGATTCGGCTGAATTAATCTCGAAAGAATATCTAGAAAATCTATTTTAATATGCCATGCGGTTTACCAAAAATTTATATTTATTTTTCAGACACAAAATGTGTGCATGAAAGTAATGGGGAGAAAGGAATATGTGTTCACTTTAATGACTGTCCATCGGCAGTTAAAGATATCAAGTTTAAAATATATCCACAGGTAAATATCTCACAAACTCACTTACACTATCTCACTCACTCACTTGCACTATCTCACTCACTCACGTTCACATAGGTACCTTCAGTTTCTGAAAGTGTTTATTTTACATTCATTCACTCACACACTCATTCGCTTACTTACTCACTCACACACTCACTCACTCACAACCATTCATGGGCAATCGGGTCGAAAGCAACTATTTTGTACCTATCTATTTAATTTTTAGGGTTCCGTAGTAAAACTAGGAACCCTTAAAGTTTCGTCATGTCCGTCTGTCTGTCCGTCTGTCACAGCCTCGTCAATACTACAGTTCATAACCAATTTGTATGAAACTTTGTAGGTAGGTGTCTTTTATAAGCCGCCATAAAGGCGTGTAGTAAAATTACCAAAAATAAAATTATTAGGGGGGGCTTCCATACATGAAACTGAGGGATGAAAAAACATTTTTTCGCGCACCCCATCATGTGGGGTATCGTTGGATAGGCCTTTGAAAATAACATAAAGGTTTCTAAATGACTTTTTTTATTTAAATGCATATTGAGTGAACTAGGAGCTCCGAAAGTCGTTAACAATGTGCCCCCCCTGTAATTTTCCAACCGCGCTATTGAAAAATCTGAAAAAAATCAAGCTTATAGCATCTAATAAATACTTTCGATTAAAATTGGTTTGAATAAGATACGTCAATAACTTTTTGAAATATTCACTATTTTCAGTTTTGAGTTTGGTAACCGCAAAAATAACTTTGTTTTTCATAATATTCTTATATTTGCGGTTGAAACACTGAAATGCTTCTTGCTACGGAACCCTACACTGTGCGTGGTCCGACACGCTCTTGCCCGGTTTTTGTTCTATCTTATTTTTATTTTTGTTTAATTTCAGATATGTTCATTCAACGGTACTTCTAAGATTCCTATGATTTGCTGTCTAGAAGGAGGTATGCGTAATTTGACTGGGTAAATATCTTTATATTTTTATCCTAGGTCACCAAGTCGCCTTTGTAGGCCGTACCCTCAGATCAAAGAATCAAGGAGATGTGCCAAGGCGCTATCGAGCTTGATGCCTGATCATGAGCAAATTCCTCATATTAAAAACGTACCTACGCGCTGGCGACGAACCGAACACGATCGATGGTATAAATACAGTGTTTTAGTTTAGTGCTAGTGTTGAGTGACGATTAACAGTGTTAGATTGAGGGTGTGCGGAATGTTCAATGCGTGGGAGATCTTTTTATTCACAAGGAGCGCTTAATTATGCGCGTAATTGTGTCGAAAAATGTGCTAAAAGTGGCATCAGTTATTCCCGTACAAATTGGCTATGATGGCATATCTCCTTGTTTCTTTGATCTGAGGCCGTACCTCAAAAGGAAAGACGGAACCCTTAACGGATCACTTTGTTGTCCGTCTGTCACCGGACCATAAGTGGAGCCATCTGCTCATAGATGGCGCCACTAGAAGTATGCAGCAGCGCCAACTATGATCAAGATATGATATAATATCTATGATGTAATAGCGGCATAGATGGCGCTACTGAATATTTCGGAACCCTTGGGGCGCGAGTCGTACTCGCATTTGTCCGGTTTTTAGGGTTCCGTACCAAAATGGTAAAAAAGGAACCCTTATGGTGCGACTTCGTCTGTCTGTCTGTCTGTCTGTCTGTCACACCTGCTTATTTCAGCAACTACTTATGCTATCGACTTGAAATTTGGAACAGTTATAAAAAATGCTTGTCCAACTTTATTGCAAATGAAAAAATTAAAACATATTTTTATTATCATTGCAAAAAGGGGCCGGAGTGGGGGTCCCAAATTTTAAAGTGGGGTTACTAGGTCAAGTGACATATCATATGAAAGGGCTTGATTTGCACATTTCAATATATATTTTTATTTTATTTTATGTCTCACAGTTTTCGACATATGATGAAAAATGTCTGAAAAAATACCATTCCCCCCCCCTTATCTCCGAAGTTTGCGGAGCGAAAAATCTGAAATAATTAGAGTTGATAGAAATTGACCTAAATATAGCACCAAAAATAAAACGATGTTCCTAACTAGTACAGTTTTTTCAAAATCATCAAAATTCCTTCACAAACAAACTTAGTTATGCGGTCCGGATTTTTTCACTTTATACGTCCAAAAATGATACGGAACCCTCGGTGCGCGAGTACGACTCGCACTTGGCCGGTTTTTTTTTTATAATTATGACGAATGATGCCGAACAGCCGGCCTAGCATGACCACGATAGAAACGGGTTTTGTCTACAGAAGAATAGACTAAGTGACTGATTGTAGAGACATTTCTACCGTTTTATGCATAAAACGGTATATGTACGGTATATATTATAGCACATTGTTGAATTATCGAGCCCTGGTCCTAGATTGTCATGCATAACATTTGACTGCCAAACGAAATTTATTTGTCTTTATACTGTACTTGTAGCCTGGCACACGGCCTTCATTACCGATTAAAATTTATCATAAAGCATTTTGTTGTGCGCACTTATATCTTCTTATAGATTTCTTTGATTAGGTATATATTGACGGGTGTCAGGTTACATCATTATTTTGCAAAGGAAATTATTTTACTGTTAAGTATTTATACCTAGTTTTTTTTTGTTTTAAATCTCAGTTTTACTGTTTTGTTTTATATAATTTTTACATAAAAGTAATTGACAGACAGAATTGTGTTGCTGCGGAGTTTGTTGCCCCGGTTCTTCTTCGCAGCTAAAACACTAGGAAGCGGTGATGGGCGGGCGTTTTTGGGGGCTGTCTTATGTATATTTTGACGTTCAAAAAGTGCTAATTGACTTTAGCCCAGTTTGAATAAATGACTTTTGAATTTTGAATTTTTTGAATTTTGAAAACGTAGACATGTTTCTACAATCTGTCACTTTGTCTATTCTTCTGTAGACAAAACCTGTTTCTATCGTGGTCATGCTAGGCCGGCAGGTGTAGGTACGGCCTGAAACGCTTGCAACACCAAGTATCACACGCGCGTTGCCGACTCTTTAAATTGAGGATTCGCTGTGCAACCCCGGATCTTGAATTATTTCGAGGCGGGCCAAAACTGGAAAATGCCGACCTCACCCGACAATATTTTTACCTTTATCATCATCATAATTTCAACCATAATACTCCCACTGACGCTGATGGACATAGTTCTCCCCCAACGCCACAACGACCGGTCTAGCCTCAGATCATAGAAACAAGGAGATATGCCATCATAGCAAATTAGTACCAGAACAACTGATGCCACTTTTAGTACATTTTTCGACACAATTACGCGCATAATTAAGCGCTCCTTGTGAATAAAAAGATCTCCCACGCATTAAACATTCCGCACACCCTCAATCTAACACTATTAATCGTCACTCAATACTAGCACTAAACTAAAACACTGTATTTATACTATCGATCGTGTTCGGTTCGTCGCCAACACGTACGTTTTTAATATGAGCAATTTGCTCAAGATCAGGCATCAAGCTCGATAGCGCCTTGGCACATTTCCCTTGTTTCTATGATCTGAGGGTCTAGCGCTGCTAGGGGACCAGTGGCCTGAGGCCCTAGACAAGTTACTTTTCTGTTAGCGTTAACGTCAAACGCTACGGATAAAATGTATGAAGGTGACATTTGTGAGTCACGTGACTTTTCCGCAGGTAATGTGACACATTTTGGCTTATCGTGTGGCGTGAACGCTAACAGAAAAGCAACTTGTCTAGGGCCTCTGGAATACCGAATGAAGGCGTGATGTTGTGTCACTTCTGTTACAGACTTCTTCTACCATTAACTGTAAGGAAGTCACCTGGTGAGAAGCAGGGTCAGTGCCCACCATTTCCATTCGGAAATCAAAATGCAAAGCCTAATGGTACGAATCAGGGTCTCAAGGCTTTTGGAGGTAAGTTATCTGGTCATCATTGTCATCCGCCTAGCCTTTATAACACCATTAGTTTTTTCTATGTATTTTACAAAGCAGTGATAGCCTAGTGGTTTAACCATGTGCCTCCCACGGCGAATGGTTCGAGTTCGCGAGGCACGCACCGCTGACTTTTCGAAGTCATGCGCGTATTAGAAATTAATTATCACTTGCTTTAACGGTGAAGGAAAACATCGTGAGGAAGCCGGCATGTCCTAGAACCAAAATGTCGAAAACTGTGAGACATAAAATTAAATAAAAATATATTTTGAAATGTGCAGATCAAGCCCTTTCATATGATATGTCACTTGACCTAGTAACCCCACTTTAAAATTTCGGACCCCCACTCCGGCCCCTTTTGCAATAAAAACAAAAATATTTTTGGACTTTTTTCATTTGCAATAAAGTTGAACAAGCATTCTTTATGATTATTCCAAATTTCAAGTCGATAGCATAAGTAGTTGCTGAAATAAGCAGGTGTGACAGACAGACAGACGAAGTCGCACCATAAGGGTTCCTTTTTTACCATTTTGGTACTGAACCCTAAAAATTCAAAAATCTTTATTGGTATTTTTATCTGTCTGTTTGTGCGCGCATCAAGCAAAAAGTTTTTCACAGTTTAGTTGCTTGGGGTCTAACATTGCGGTCTAACTTAAAATCTAAGCCATAATTCGCACATCGGCAAGAAGAGTGTCACAACACAATAAATGTAGTTTTTGGGAAATCACGATTTTCTTTTTTTTAGATCATAGAATTCCATTAAAAAATTTCTGTATTAGATGCCCTCTCTCAGCGAGGAATCGCACTATAATTATGAATTTTTTTTAGGCAGATCAAGTTTGTTATTGCCTTTCAGATGGCATACATAACTCAATTTCGTATTATTATGTGTTGTGACACCCTTCTTGCCGATATGTAACATACATGACATATCTAATTTCGGTGGGATAAACCAGAAAAACCGCTTGACCGTGGTACTAACCACTAAGCTACCCAAATGTCCTTTTCTGATGGTAATGTTCGTCGAGTCGTTGAGCTCCCTAAGTCTGGGTTGAGCTACTACGACACTCGGCACATGCGTGCACAATAAGGACAGGTCCACTCAAATCTGTATGGCTCTTTCCTCTAAAGGCCATTCCAGACTAACCTGCATGGTTCTTACATAGTTTAATTTTTTATTGTCTGGACTTTAAAAGAGACCTTGACCTTTGAGTTTGTTTCGGTGTTTCTTCTCAAAGGTAGTCAGATAGGAAACACCGACCTCATCTAGTTTTAAAAGAAAAACTCATTTGACTTGTAAAAGTGTTATTAGTAACCTATTTGCAGAATAAATGATTTCAATTTCAATTTCAATTTAAGGACATGGGCGTAGCCAGCCATGGGCTCAGGGTGGGGCAGCAGTCTAAAATAATATTTCTAGCCAACTATACCCGCGGCTTGAACTTGGATATTAAGTATTTTAGTTAGTAGGTACCTAGATCATTTATTTTTTTAGGTTTGGTTAGGTACCTTACAGGTCAGGGCCAGGGTGAGGCAAGCGCCCCACCCTGCTCCACCGTGGCTACGCCCATGACTAAGGAGGTAATTTGCGAACGCGGACGTAGTTGCGGGTATAAGTCTATAGTGTTATACTAAAAATATTTTTAGAAGTCGGTAATTTTTTGTAAAAACCAATTTTATTTTTTCCTTTTTAGTACCTATACATTATTATACCGAGTTAGATAACTTCCCGAATTCATTCATCAGTACATCTACGTAGTGTGTTCATTTATGCATATAACGTCGTATAAAGGAATGATTACCTAATGTGTTATATACTAAAACCTTCCTGAAAGTGTATAGATTATGGTAGTGAAAACCCCTCAGATCATAGAAACAAGGAGATATGCCATCATAGCAAATTAGTACGGGAACAACTGTCGCCACTTTTAGTCCATTTTTCAACACAATTACAAGCGCCCCTCGTGAATATAAAGATCTCCCACACATTAAAAATTCCGCATACCCTCAATCTTACACTGTTAATCGTCACTCAACACTAGCACTAAACTAAAACACTGTATTTATATCATCGATCGTGTTCGGTTCGTCGCTAGCGTGTACTTTTTATATACGGTCAATGTGACCGTATGAAAGCGTCAAGCTCAATAGCGCCTTGGCACATCTCCCTTGTTTCTATGATCTGAGGAAAACCCCATCCAAATCTGATTATAAGTTTTTATGAAAATCGCGCACATACAAACATACTATAGATACGGATCGAATACAGAAACTCCTATTTCGAAGTCGGTTAAAAATCTTTACCGCTCTTGTTTCAGAATGCCTGGAATTCCAAAGGAAGATTGCAGCAATGGCCTGCAACAATGGCCGCACAGAACTGGTCCCGCACTGCGTTGATAAACCTCCCCCACTCATAGCATCGGGGGGCGGAATCGATGCCGAGGAAAATGAATTTCCACATATGGTAAATTACGCGATAAATAAAGGCAACAAAAATATTTTTAAAAGGTTTTTAAAAGGGACTAAAAAGTATAAAATAATGAAATGAAAAACGTGGGGCGCATGCAATGATATTAAGTAACTGTAATGCGCCTGCCAGACTATACTCCTTTTTTTTTTTTTTTTTTTTGAGGATGGGAAATCATCAAATGACCCCTCCCGCTCTGGGCGGAGCGGAAGGGAGTGTCAGACTCTTACTGACTAAAACCCACCCATGTTCCTTCGTTAGCCCTTTTGTCCGGGTCAGCGGTATCCCTTCCGGACAATCCCGCTTTCCCGGCAGGCTTGGGCCCTAGAGGGCCCCCTCTCCGATGCTGACATCTCTTTGAGGCGCGCGTGGAACACGTACGCGCCGTTCGGCACGGGCCTGGTCCTGATCGGACGGTGAGCTACCCATTACTCACCGCCCGCAGGCCCGCGCCTACGGTGGCCGGGAGTCGTCACGCGGCTCCCGACGCCCGGAGCGTCTACCGCGGCGGCTTGGACGGGAGAATCTCTCCCTCTCCCGTCCCGCCGCCTCCTTCACTAGCATGACTGCTTCGCAGAAGGAGGCGACTGCCTCCCACTCCCCCTCGCCCCGGACCATGGCTTGAACCAGGGCCGGGCGCGAGAGGTCGCCGCCGCTGCCGATCGCCTCTACGAGGACACGGCGGTGCTCCGCCCATGCAGGGCAGGCCCCCACCGTGTGCTCCACCGTGTCCTCAGGGCGATCAACGCAGTGATGACACCCCGGCGTTTCCTCCCGCCCGATGATGTGCAGGTACCTCCCGAAACTTCCGTGTCCGGTGAGGACCTGCGTCAGGCGGTAGGTGAGGACGCCGTGACGTCTCCCTAGCCACTCCTCAAAGAGGGGTCTTACCGCCGCTATTGCGGCGTGCCCTGCGCTGGGTTGCGAAAGTCGTTCCTTCCATGCCACCATGAGATCGCGCCGGAGGTCCGTCCGCTCCGCCGCAATTTGCCGCGGAAGCGGGGTTTCCCCCCGACGTAGTGCCTCCGCGCGCCACTCATACAGGCGCGCGAGGACTATTGCCTCCAGATCCCACGGTGGCAGTCCGGCAAGGAGGCTTGCCGCCTCGCCCGAGATCGTGCGGTAGCCCCGGATCAGCCTTACGGCTACCACCTTTTGGGGCGCGTTCAGATAGTGGGCGGCTCTCCGCCGCAGTGAACGCGCCCACACCGGGGCCCCATATGTGGCCATGGACCGCACGACCCCAGCAGACTATACTCCTTGCGCTTCTCATCGCTATGCTCCTCGCGGCTGCCGTGATTTGCCGCGATGTTGCCCTTTCTGCCCACACACTGCTCTACTCACGCAATTAATCGCGACGCTCCTCACTTGTCATTTGCCTTGGTGAGACAATGGACGTTGAAACGGTGGCAGCGTGCGCGCTATGCATTTTTAGTATAGCTAATTATATTAATGTAGTAAAAAGAAATATACATCGTCGTCGTCGTCCTGGCCAACGGAGATGGTGGATCACATCTATTCAATAAACATTAACACTTTTTCATTTGACCATTCCACGCTTGGCGACGACATAATTTCCAATTTTGCATACGCGTGCGTCTTGCGCGAGCGCTCGATGATGCGGACTGCGACCGCGCGATTATGTGGCTAGCCACTCGCACTCGTATTGCCGGTCCTTTGACTCGCGCGCAAAAACCGACAAAATAGGGAGCAGTGGGCAGGACGAGGAGCATGACGTGTGGCATGACGAGTAATGTTGCCACACTATGTCTCTGCCTCCTTTCCTCGTTACTTCCCATGCCACTCGTCGAGTGTGTGGCAGGCGCATAAGATGCACCCCACGTTTTTCATTTCATTTTTTTTTTTACTTTTTAGTCCATAGTACTATCGAAACATAGAGTAAAATTTTAATAATTACCAGAAAAAAAATTTTTTTTTTTCAAATTCCACGTTTTTAAAACGGTCTAAAAAGTGTTAAATAATTTCTAATGAAATAAAAAATATAGGACGCATAATTGTAAGATGCGCCCCAAGTTTTTCTGGCAATTATTAAAATTTAACTCTATGTTTCGATAGTACTACTGAGGGCAAATCGTTGTGCCGCGGGAAAACAACCACTAAAATTTCACGTTGTATAGTTATTAAACTAGCTGTTCTCCGCGGTTTCGCCTCCGTTGCTCGGCTCCTAAGGGTTGTAGCGTGATGTTGAATGGCCTATACTATTCCTCATGAATCTGGCTGTCATAATAAGAATTTTTCGAATCCGACTGGTAGTTCCAAAGATTATCCAGCTAACAATCAAACTTTTGAGCTTTATAATATTAGTATAGATAACATGTTTCAAATTGACAAAAATATACATTTACTATGCGATCGCGATAAGAATAGGATGGTCAATGACCTTGAACTGTCAACTATCACTTGAAAATTAAGTCTTACCTTATTGATTCGCAAATCAATTTTCTTTGTAAGACTTAATTTCTGTCTTTGATTTACCAAATTTATTTACATAAATTTTTTAATACAAAATGATGGCGCAAGGGCAATTCTTATTTTGATCGCATAGTACCTACGTTTCTTTCCTTCAGGCACTCCTGGGTTTTGGGAAGAATTTCAGCGAAGCGATCTTCGGCTGCGGTGGTTCTTTGATCAGCGAGACGTTTATACTGACCGCAGGACATTGTACTGCGACTAGTACAGGGTAAGTGTTCACATTCTTACATACTCAGACTCAGGGCCACATTGGGGAAAGAAAAAGAAAGAAACAAGTGTGAAATAAAATAGTAAAACTGTACGAGGCCAAAAGGCTCCTATCTCAGCATAGTGCCACATCATCATCATCATCATCATCAGCCCGTATTAGTCCACTGCTGGACATAGGCCTCTCCAATTGCACGCCATTTAACTCGATCCTCGGTCACTCTCATCCAGCTGCCACCAGCCACTCTGCGAAGATCGTCGCTCCACCTAGCCTGAGGGCGCCTTACCCTACGTTTGCCGATTCGCGGTCTCCACTCGAGAACACGTCTACTCCAACGGTCGACGGTTCTACGACTGATATGGCCACGACATTTAAAAATTAATGCTGCAGCGCTAATATTCCGATCCCCCAAACGTAATCATTTTTAGCATATCCAGGAAGTCCAGTCCATTGAGAAGCGTGTCAAGAAGCTCATCAGCAATGTCTCCCTTGTTCAGACCAAGCTCCTAAGTCTTGAGCATCAGCGCAAAGTTGCTGGCCTATCGGTTTTTTATCGGATACATTTCGGAGAGTGTGCTTCAGATCTGTATGATCTAATTCCATCCTGCCCTTTTTTCTATCGGACGGCCTGGAGCATGAAAAAGCGCCATCGGTTCATGGTTGATACACCAACAACCCGAACGAAGCGCTTTGATTCCACTTTCAATGTGGAATGTTACCGAGAGATAGGGGGTTACGAGAGGGGTAAACAATTTGTGAGTTTACCCTTCGGGGCGAACCACTAGTTAGGTATATACCTACACATGAGACTACTTACAACTTCGTCTCTAGGGTAACGCACCGATGCGATGGCAACGCCTCTGGTTTTGCAGAATTTGCAGATAGGTATAACTAGCGGCAGCAGTTATGATCGCAAACGTCACCTGCGCATTAGCTGGTTTTTCGGTCTCTTTGGCGGAATGAAGAAGACGGGCGGCGCCGAGGCTGCAGGCGATTGGTTCGTCAGTCGATGCTCGTCGTCTAATTGGACCATTCTCTATTGTCTATTGGGCCGAAAATGTACACTCGACGCCATTGACGGTCGACCACTTTTCACCCTTATTACTAAGAACATAAGGGTGAAAAGTGGTCGACCGTCAATGGCGTCGAGTGTGCATGCGCGATCTGTGATCATCTTTAGTGCCGGTACCCATAGCAGTGACAACTTACCATCGTTATCCTCCTGCTCATTTGCCGCCTTATCCACCAATATTTAAAGCACATTTTCCGTCTTTCAGTGTGGAAGTATCATTTGCTGTGTTCGGGTTACTGCGGCGAGCCGATGTGCCCCGAGCTCTGCCCGAACATATTCGTCAGTTCAAGAGGATAGTAAGACATCCTGAGTACAAGCCTCCATCGATATACCACGACATCGCAATCTTGGAAATGGATAAAGAGTAATTTTATTTTTTTTACTCTCTGTACCCTGTCTTTACTAATACACAGGGTGGCAGGTTAAGCAGTGGACATATTTAAAGGGGTCATTGTACTCATTATTATGAACAACTTTTACTATGGGACCAACCCTGAAATCGCGAAAAAAGAATCAGCTGTTCCATACATTTTGTTGAGTTTTGTGAACATAAATGTATGGAACAGCTGATATTTTTTTCGCGATTTTAGGGTTGGTCCCATAGTAAAAGTTGTCCATAATGATGGGTACAATGACCCCATAAAATATTTCCAGTGTCTAACCTGCCATCCTGTATATAAGGTCCTACCCTTCATACTCTAAATATTTTAAGGGGTACATCTGTAGGTGGTAAAGATGCCATACAAATGAAAACAAAAATGATCTGAGTATATATTTTTTTGAAATACTTAAATTAATTTACAATTATTTGAAACACATAAAAAAAATATTTTCAACATCCATTACGCTAGTTTTTATGTACCTTAGTATTAATATTAGAAACAAGCGTAATGGATGTCGAAAATAGTATTTTTATGTGTCAAATAATTTATTTAAAATAATTTTATTTATTTATTAAAAAAAAAATACTCAGATCAATTTTTTTCGTTTGTATGGCATCTTTACCACCTACAGATGTGCCTCTTAAAATGTTTCGAGTATGAAGGGTAGGACCCTATATACATATAAAGAGGAAAGATTGTTTTGTAGTAGGTACCGAATTGGCTCCGAAACTACTGGACCGATTTTAACAATTTTTTCACCAATAGAAAGCTACATTATCACTGAGTAACATAGGCTACTTTTTATCCAGAAAAAGTGTACAGTTCCTGTGGGCTACGCGGACGAAGTCACGGGAAAAGTGCTAGTAAAGAAATCGGATTAATTTACCTACCCGAGCTATTACTTCGCTCTCGCTTGGTGTTCTTTCTGACTTTTTAGGGTTCCGTACCAAAATGGTAAAAAAGGAACCCTATTACTGAGACTTCGCTGTCCTCCATTCCTTCGCTGTCCATTGAAAATTAAAGGTTGTCCTAAAACATACAGGGCCGTACCACAAAAAGATAAACATTTGTTCAACACGAATGCTACCAAAAATAATATGCACTTATTTTAGCACTAGCTTGTCTAAAACAAGTGTGTATTATTTTTGGTAGCATTCGCGTTCAACACGAGTTTATCTTTTTTGTGGTAAGGGTGACATAGTTGACGCCAATTAAGATCTCTGAGTTGTATGGGCGCTCATACAATTTATTTTAACTTTTATACGTCCAAGGATGGTACGGACTACGGAACTCTCGCTGCGCGAGTAGGACTCGCACTTGGCCGGTTTTTAGGGTTTCGTACCCAAAGGGTAAAAACGGGACCCTATTACTAAGACTTCGTTGTCTGTCTGTGTGTCTCCAGGCTGTATCTCATGAACTGTGATAGCTAGACAGTTGAAATTTTCACAGATGATGTATTTCTGTTGCCGCTATAACAAAAAATACTAAAACAAGAATACTAAAAATACTAAAAACAGAATAAAACAAATATTTAAGCGGGGCTCCCATACAACAAACGTGACTTTTTTGCTGTTTTTTTCTCGCTCTTAATTATGGTTATAATAATATATTATAGTGTCTAATGTTGTATAATAGTACATAGCAAATTAGTACGGGAACAACTGATGCCACTTTTAGTACATTTTTCGACACAATTACGCGCATAATTAAGCGCTCCTTGTGAATAAAAAGATCTCTCACGCATTAAACATTCCGCACACCGTCAATCTAACACTGTTAATCGTCACTCAACACTAACATTAAACTAAAACACTGTATTTATACCATCGCTCGTGTTCGGTTCGTCGCCAGCGCGTACGTTTTTAATATAAGCAATTTGCTCAAGATCAGGCATCAAGCTCAATAGCGCCTTGGCACATCTCCTTGTTTCTATGATCTGAGTACGGAACCCTTCGTGCGCGAGTCCGACTCGACTTGGTCTTTTTTTTTTCTTTTTGTTCGGCACTTAAGGGTTATAACGTGTTGTTAAAGCCTACACTATTCTTCATGAATCTGAATATCTATACTAATATTATATGGCTGAAGAGTTCGTTTATTTGTACATCCTCATTTCTACTCATTAGATATTTATACAGGGTAAAATTAAAACCAGTGCGGATATTTTAGGAGGTGAAAGTACTCATGAATATGATCAACTTTTGTTATGGGACCGACACAGAAATATGAAAAAAAAACTCAGCTGTTCCATACATTTTGATCGTGTTGTAGTGCATTTTTGTAGGGAACAGCTGATTTTCTTTTCATATTTCAGTGTCGGTCCTATAATAAAAGTTGATCATATTCATGAGTACTTTCACCTCCTAAAGTATCCGCACTGGTTTTAATTTTACCCTGTATACTTACCAACTCATTTTTCTCAGAGTCCAGTTCACTTTCTCCGTACGTCCAGCGTGTCTTCATATTGGTACTGATGTCCTAGATGACAGGGCTTACGCAACAGGCTGGGGAGCCCTAGGTCACAGGGGCCCGGAGGCGAATGTTCTTCAAAATGTAAGTATTACCAGCCTGCCTATTCTGTACCAACACGCCGCGTGGTATGATATCACCGCGCGAACTGCCACGGTCACGGTGAGATTCTCCCTCGAACGTTCGCAAACAAATTGGCAGTTCCCGCGGTGATATCACGCGGCGAGTCGGTACAGAATAGGCTGGCCTTTTGTTTTTTTTTTTGAGGATGGGAAACCATCAAATGACCCCTCTCGCTCTGGGCGGAGCGGAAGGGAGTGTCAGACTCTTACTGACTAAAACCCACCCGTGTTCCTTCCTTTGCCCTTTATGTTCCGGGTCAGCGGTATCCCTTTCGGACAATCCCGCTTTCCCGGCAGGCTTGGGCCCTAGTGGGCCCCCTCTTCGATGCTGACATCTCTTTGAGGCGCGCGTGGAACACGTACGCGCCGTTCGGCACGGGCCTGGTCCTGATCGGACGGTGAGCTACCCATTACTCACCGCCCGCAGGCCCGCGCCTATGGTGGCCGGGAGTCGTCACGCGGCTCCCGACGCAGAATAGGCTGGCCTGTGATGGTGATATCGCATTGATGTCCTTAAAACTGCAACGTTAGAGGCATTGAGTTGGAGTCTGCACTAGTCTCCGATAGATGTCACCAACGCTCATAAGCAGTGTTCGGAAAAGGGTGAGTATATTTACCTACAGTTTGTAGAACAGAGACGAAAACCGGAGACTTCCTTATGACAAAAAAAATTTTTACCAGTAAATTTACCAGAACTATAATTACGTGAATTTAAACGTTTTATTAATTTAATGAAAACATCTATTGCGTAAATATTATTTACGCAATAGACGATTATTAATTTATTAAATTTAATGAAATCGTCTATTGCGTAAATATTATTTTTTCTTAATTAATTTAAAGACGTTTTCATTAAATTAATAAAACGTTTAAATTCACTTCGTTAAAGTTCTGGTAAATTTACTGGTATAAATTTTTTTTGTTATAAGGAAGTCTCCGATTTTCGTCTCTGTTCTACAAACTGTAGGTAAATATACTCACCCTTTTCCGAACACTGCTCATAAGAGACGTAGGTATTCAGAGATTTCAAATTTCAACTGATGCAGGCGGGACGCAGTAGCTAAGTGGTTAGAGCAGCGCATCGGTTTGGAAGAGGTCGTGGGTTCAAATCTGCGTCAGTAGTATAAAAAAATTTTTAGCTAAATGCATCTTTGTAACCTTATAAATTAACCTCCTAAAATATTTGCCATTAATAAAGGTTACACAGGGTGGCAGTTTAGACATTTGAAATATTTAAAGGGGGTTGTACTCATAATTATGAACAACTTTTACTACGGGACCAACCCTGAAATCGCGAAAAAAAAAGCTGTTCCATACATTTTGTTGAGTTATGTGAACATAAATGTATGGAGCAGCTGATTTTTTTTGCGATTTCAGCGTTGGTCCCATAGTAAAAGTTGTTCATAATTATGAGTACAATGACCCCTTTAAATATTTCCACTGTCTTACCTACCACCCTGTATATTTAATTAATAACAATAAGAGAAGCATAATATGACTTTGATACCTATGTTTCAAATTGCCCGCGACTTCGTCTGCGTGAAAATTGATGAAATGTAGCCTACCTATGTGTTTTTGTAGGTCCCAGGCACTCTTGCCAATTTAGCGATTTTTTCGCTAGACATTTATGACTCTTGCATACATTTTTAGCGCAAAAGTCGCAAAATGTCAACAGTGGTCTCTTCCAGAGACTCTCTGGAAGAGACCACTGTGGTCCCAGGCTACCTCTTTGCCAAATTACACCCAAATCCGTTCAGCCGTTTCAGCGTGAAGAAGTAACAAACAAACACACAGCCAAACTTCATTTATAATATTAAGTGGGATTCTGTATGCCCAGGTACCCCTGTGGAAGGTAGCTGATGAAGCATGTGAGACCAAGTTCCCTGAACATCGAAGATTCCTCCGGGGATATGACAACGTCACCCAAATGTGCTACGGAGACGATGGGCAGATCAGGGATACTTGTTCGGTAGGTAACCATGACCATATCAAAACGTCTCGGTGTTTCCCGGGATTTGTTCCAGTTTTTAGAGCCATATCTCGTTAAGACGCCATGGCAGCGACGCCAGCAGCGCCTCCATGGCTACTCTTGGCGTCCGTGAGACGCCAAAAGTGGCCGCCAAAACGGACGCCAAACGAGATTAGTATCGCTTGTTCACGCAAACAAAATGAACGTCGAAGAAATGTTTGCGTGTCGAGCGAGTGAGTGGGGCGTCCGGGCTGGCGGAGACGACAAAAGGGGGGGGTGATTTTCGCGGGTTCGATATTGACATCGAATTCATTCGATGTCAACCATTCGCCGTGGGAGACACATGGTTAATCCACTAGGCTATCATTGCAGTCAGACATCGAATTCGATATACATATATTGCAACAACTGTCAAAATCCCTACCATTTTGACATTTGTTGCAATATATATCGAATTCGATATCAATATATCACCCGCGAGAATCACCCAGCGTCGACGAATTTGTTGAAAAAGAGTGTTATCCATGGAGTTTCCAAGTTTCGTGGCCGTTCTTCATAGGAATCTACGTTTTGGAACGGGCTACTAGCTTCAACTAACGGACGAACTGACTGAAAACTATTGCTTGACTATTCAAAAGTGCCTGTAAATAGTCTAATTGAAATAAATGTTATGTCTTTTGAGTTCTTGACTTTATTAAACTAAGATTTGGTAATTAATTTTATTATTTTTCAGGGCGACAGCGGAGGACCTCTTCAGATAAGAAATGCAGCCGTGTTCTGCACATACTTAATTCTGGGGGTGACCTCATTTGGGAGGAGCCACTGTGCTCAAGTGGGGTACCCTGGCATATACACCAGGGTGTCTCATTATGTACCCTGGATTGAGAGTGTTGTCTGGCCTAGACATTAACCAACTGCAAGCAAAGAGAGTCATCATTTTTAGGGTTCCGTACCTCAAAAGGAAAAACGGAACCCTTATAGGATCACTTTGTTGTCCGCCGTCAGTCACCGGACTATAAGTGGAGCCATCTGCTCATAGATGACGCCATTGGAAGTATGCAGTAGCGCCATCTATGATCATATTTCGGAACCCTTAGGGCGCGAGGCATACTCGCACTTGTCCGGTTTTTTTTTTGTTTCTTACCACGTTTTTATTAACTCGCTTTCTTGTCTGTCTGTCTGTTCGGTACATTTTATAAGTACTTCCTGGCATCGGACTTAGCTGAAATTTGGTATAGGTACCTATGTAATTTGGATGAAAGAAAAAAATAATAAAAAAAATATTTTTTTTTTAAACCACGTTTTTAACGGACTAACAAGTTTAAAATAATGAAATGAAAAATGTGGGCTGCATGCAATAAATAATAAGTAAGATGCACCCCACGTTTTTCATTTCATTATTTTAATCTTTCTACGGTGGGTTGCAGAAAGATAATTAAATTTTAAAGGAGGCATTAACCATACAATTTTTATCGTTAGTCTCCTTTAAAACTTAATGACCTTTTCTGCAACTCCGTGTTAGTCCATTAAAAAAGTGGGTTAAAAAAAAACTGTCTTCCTTAATAAAAATAGTGATAGCTAGGCTAATAAAAATAACACATTCATATATTAAAATTATATACAAAAACTTTCCTCATTAATCGCTCCGGGTGAAACTCTATGAAAATCCGTTCAGTATAGTTTGTGAGTTTATCGCGTTCAGACAGACAGACACAGCGAAGGAACGTTTTTTAATATGTACTTAGAGATAGATATTTATGTAGAGATATAATTATGTTAATGTGTAGATATAATTTCTTAGTAAAGTACTGAATAATAGTTTTATCATTAAATGTGTCGTTTTATTATTGTAATCATGAATACATTAAGATTTAAGAGAAAACAGGTTTCTTCATTCCTTCCTTCTGTTTCTTCATTCTTCCTTTCCTTCATCATCATCATCATCATCAGCCCGTATTAGTCCACTGCTGGACATAGGCTTCTCCAATTGCATATAAAAATATTATGTGTATATGTATGCACATAAAAATATTAATCTCTTCACTAAATATAGTGATATTCATAATATTAATACTAGAAACAAACATAGACTTGTTGTTCCTGCCACGAGGCTCCAGAAAATAAGTGGCACATTTAAATGCCAAAGTATACGCTTTTACAATAAAATCCCTAGCCATATTCAAAAATTAAGCCTTAATAAATTCAAATCATTAATAAAGCGAAAACTTTGTCATAAAGCTTTTTATAGTGTTAAAGATTATATGGAGGACAAAAAGGCTTGGGATTGAGCTGTTCCAATACATACATGGGCCAATACTACTATTGACATAACCACTAAATTATTGCTCTTTTATTTGATTTTATAATTTTTTCTATATACACTTTGACATTGAATGTTTCCTTTTGAAACAATTTATATACAAAATGACATTGAATGTGATAATAATGATAATATATTGATTATAATTATTGTAAATGTGAGTACTATGTGGGTTATTATGTTACTGTTATAGATCTCAAGTTCAGTCTGACAGTTTGAGTACTTTAGAGGGCCTACCCAAATGTCCTCTCTGATGGTAATGTTCGTCGGGTCGTTGAGCTCCCTAAGTCTGGGTTGAGCTACCACGATACCCGGCACATGCGTGCACAGTCAGGTCAGGTCCACTCAAATCTGTATGGCTCTTTCCTCTAAAGGCCATTTCAGACTAACCTGCATGGTTCTTACACAATTTATCTTAATTGTCTGGACTTTAAAAGAGACATCAACCTTTGAGTTTGTTTCGGTGTTTCTTCTCAAAGGTAGTCATATAGGAAACACCGAACTCATCTAGCTTAAAAAAATGTTTTGACGTGTAAAAGTGTTATTTTTAACCTATTTACAAAATAAATATAATTTATCATTATCATTTATCATTTCACGTCATTTAACTCGATCCTCGGCCACTCTCATCCAGCTGCCGCCAGCCACTCTGCGAAGATCGTCGCTCCACCTAGCTTGAGGGCGCCCTACCCTACGTTTGCCGATTCGCGGTCTCTACTCGAGAACACGTCTACTCCAACGGTCGACGGTTCTACGACTGTAATGGCCGGCCCATCGCCACTTCAGATTGCTTATTCTGTAGGCTATGACGATCACCTCGTTCCGAATTCGGTCCCTCAGAGAAACCCCAAGCATAGCCCTTTCCATAGCTCTGAGCGACTTTGAATTTATGGACCAGCCGTACCGTGAGTGTCCACGTCTCGGCTCCAAAGTCATGACAGGTAGGATGCACTGATTAAAGACTTTAGTCTTTAGGCTCTGTGGAATAGGCGATGAGAAGACCCGACGTAATTTCGTTTTTTCGACATTCTTTTTTTTTATTATTTTATAGGAGGCAAACGATTAGTCGGTATTTTCGTTAATTTATGGGGCGACAGACCATAAAGGCCCAGGGCGGCAAATTTTAAAATACGCTACTGCCAGTGATGTATTTACCCTAGGGCCATGGGGGCCATGGCCCGGGGTGGCAGACTGTGAGGGGTCCGGCATTTTGTACCCAGCTTTGAACAGAAGCCTGAACTGTGCGTAGTCCGACACGCACTTAGCCGGTATTTTGGTTAATTTATGGGGCGGCAGACCTTATAGGCTCAGGGCGCCAAATTTTAAAATGCCACTGGAAGTACCTGTTCCTTTTGTGGTGCTCCAGCCAGGGTGTACAGTGTACTACCATGCACCAGCGGTTTAGTCAAAATAAAACAAAAAAAAGGTTTGCTATTTTATTTAAAAAGAATAATTTATAGTTTCTTCACCAGTAAATCATTATTTGATTCAATTAGGCCACACAATACTCTCAATCCACGGCACATAGGGGGCCACTCTTGTGTACAGGCCTGGTGTATCGGCAAACCCACAGTATCTGCCTGCTGCAGTCACTCCGACCACTGTGTACATGCAGTGAATATTCTTACTCTTAATTTGAATAGGGAAGCCTCCGTCACTCTGAAAATTGATAAAAAAAGTATTTAAACACAGACACGTTTCTACCACAGATCATAGAAACAAGGAGATATGCCATCATAGCAAATTAGTACGGGAACAACTGTCGCCACTTTTAGTACATTTTTCAGCACAATTACAAGCGCCCCTCGTGAATATAAAGATCTCCCACACATTAAAAATTCGTTAATCGTCACTCAACACTAGCACTAAACTAAAACAAAAAAATACTCTATTACTTTTTAGGGTTCCGTACCAAAATGGTAAAAAAGGAACCCTTATGGTGCGACTTCGTCTGTCTGTCTGTCTGTCTGTCACACCTGTTTATTTCAGCAACTACTAATGCTATCGACTTGAAATTTGGAACAGTTATAAAGAATGCTTGTTCAACTATATTGCAAATGAAAAAAGTCCAAAAATATTTTTATTTTCATTGCAAAAGGGGCCGGAGTGGGGGTCGAAAATTTCAAAGTGGGGCTACTAGGTCAAATGACATATCATATGAAAGGGCTTGATCTGCACATTTCAAAATAGTTTTTCATTTTATTTTATGTCTCACAGTTTTCGACATATGATGAAAAATGTCTGAAAAAATACCATTCCCCCCCCCTTATCTCCGAAGTTTGCGGAGCGAAAAATCTGAAATAATTATAGTTAATAGGAATTGACTCAAATATGGCACCAAAAATAAAACGATGTTCCTAACTAGTACAGTTTTTTCAAAATCATCAAAATTCCTTTACAAACAAAGTTATGCGGGCCGGATTTTTTCACTGTATACGTCCAAACGGTAAACGGATACGGAACCCTCGGTGCGCGAGTACGACTCGCACTTGGCCGGTTTTTTATTATAGGTATTTACATAGACCTGCATTTGACCGCCATCTTGCCTGATGTTAAGCGATGGTGCGGTCTACGATGGAGCACGCTTGACTAGAAGCCGATTCACTTTCGGCTTGAACACACCCAGGGGGGTGATTCTCCCGGGTGATATATTGATATCGAATTCGATATATATTGCAACAAATGTCAAAATGGTAGGGATTTTGACAGTTGTTGCAATATACAGGGAGGCAGGTTAGACAGTGGAAATATTTTAAGGGGTCATTGTACTCATAATTATGAACAACTTTTACTATGGGACCAACCCTGAAATCGCGAAAAAAATATCAGCTATTCCATACATTTTGTTGAGTTATGTGAACATAAATGTATGGTACAGCTGACATTTTTTTCGCGATTTCAGGGTTGGTCCCATAGTAAAAGTTAATAATTATGAGTACAATGACCCCTTTAAATATTTCCACTGTCTAACTTGCCACCCTGTATATCGAATTCGATATCAATATCGAACCCGCGAGAATCACCCTCCAGATTGTAGGTAACTATCGGAGACCAAGAGGAGACTAACCCAGTCTTTGATGTTGATCTTGTGTCAGTACACCTGGTTGTGATCTTGGTCTTGGTATTGCACACTCAATCTTGGTCATTATCTCGGTCTTGCTGCAATTAGGTGATCTTGGTCTTGTGAAAATGATAGATGCAAGACCGGTTTTGGGCAACACTAGCTGCCGGAGTGGGTGTGTTTTGTTAGTGTTTTGCGGTTTTCATAATGAAGGTTTATTAAGTTTATATTTTACTTACTCGGCAAGTATCTTTGGACTCCAATTGGCCATCGATCAGCTGTGGTGCACCCCTGTCTCCGTAGCACGTCTGGGTGGAGTTTTCAAACCCATGCGTTATATGGTGCATGCTACTGTATTTCTCTATGTAATGCTTACACTCTCCAGCAGAGAATTTGTCTAAAACGACCTGCAACAGAAAGTGAATTAATCCTACTTAAGGCGCTGATAACTGCTAACGGCCTTGAGTGATTTGGGTGGTATAGCTTGAGTGTTCTGCGCTGAGCTCAAGCAACGCGACATACGTCCACCGAGCAATACGACTCGCCTATCAAGGAGCGCGCTGTGCCGAATTAGACGTATTATTACTTTTTAGTATCCAAAATATAAAATAAAAAAAAAGTAACAGGCAATATTACAGGTAGTAACATAGTCTTTTCACACAAAACAAATCATGAAAATATCTTAAGCAATTTGAAAGTAATAACGTTTTTATGTTTTGGGTAGACAGTAATTCATGAATTTATTTCATTAAGTATTTTACTATAATAGTTAAATATTCACAGGTACGATTGAAGTACATATGTTTTAGTTTAACATAAAAAAATTGCACAACTAACCTGCATTATTTGACGGCGAAATAAGAGATTTAAAACTTGAGATTTGCGGCCGTTACCATTTACCGTCGCATTAATATTTTAAACGTGAAAGTTTGTGGGGATGTATAGATGGATGTATGGATGTTTGTTATTCTTTCACGCAAAAACTACTGAACGGATTTTGATGAAACTTTACAGTAATATAGCTTGTACATCAGAATAATACTCGTATATAGGCTACTTTTTATCCCAAAAACGCGGGCGAAGCCGCGGGCGGAAACTAGTACATTAAAACATACTAGCATGTTACCTCGGCTCAGCATAGGTGTTCACAACAATTCCGTTGGAAGCGATGGACTCGTGAAACGCTATTTATGGAAATGAAAAAACTGACCAAGTACGAATCGAACTCGCACACTGAAGGTTCCGTACCAGTAACACAAACTTTGGTGTTATCGACGCAACATATACCTATAGCGAGAACCAGACTCGCGCTTGACCAGTTTTTATTATTTGTTATTTCCTCAGATCATAGAAACAAGGAGATATGCCATCATAGCAAATTAGTACGGGAACAACTGTTGCCACTTTTAGTAAATTTTTCGACACGATTACTAAGCGCTCCTTGTGAATAAAATAAAAAGATCTCCCACGCATTAAACATTCCGCACACCCTCAATCTAACACTGTTAATCGTCACCCAACACTAGCACTAAACTAAAACACTGTATTTATATCATCGATCGTGTTCGGTTCGTCGCCAGCGCGTACGTTTGTATCACGATCAAGGTGATCAAACTAAAGTATCAAGCTCAATAGCGCCTTGGCACATATCCTTTGTTTCTATGATCTGAGATTGATACCAACCTCAGATCATAGAAACAAGGGAGATGTGCCAAGGCGCTATCGAGCTTGATGCCTGATTTTGAGCAAATCGCTCATATTAAAAACGTTCGCGCTGGCGACGAACCGAACACGATCGATGGTATAAATACAGTGTTTTAGTTTATTGCTAGTGTTGAGTGACGATTAACAGTGTTAGATTGAGGGTGTGCGGAATGTTTAATGCGTGGGAGATCTTTTTATTCACAAGGAGCGCTTAATTATGCGCGTAATTGTGTCGAAAAATGTACTAAAAGTGGCATCAGTTGTTCCGGTACTAATTTGCTTTTTGTTTTTGTTTCTATGTTTCTATGATCTGAGATACCAACCTTCTTGAGACTATCATTCAGAGAATCCTTTATGCCGTGGATGAGACCCCAACCAGTTGCTACAGCCTTAGAATCATTCACCAGATCACCGGTGTGCAGGCATGCTGGCACTATGAACTGATTCAATGCCATCCTGAAATCAGTACACGTTATTAAGTGACAAGATATCTCGCTCAAATCTGAAGCAACCTGACAGGGGAAGTGTCTCCTTACAAAATCCTACTTCCTACTGATATTATAAACGTCAAAGTTTGTGAGGAGGTAGTATGGATGTAAAGATGTATAGATGTTTGTTACTCTTTCACGCAAAAACTACTGAACGGATTTTGATGAAACTTTACAGTAATATAGCATATAGGTACATCAGAATAAGACAGGCTACTTTTTATCCCAAAAACGCGGCGAGCAATAATCATAATATCATAATCATAAATCATTTATTTGCTGGTCAAGGGTATACAGCAAAAGCTAGTATTACTTATTTAAGTAGGTAATGACAGGTGTATTTTTTTATTAAATAGTAGGTAGGTAATTATGCGGTCTACGATGGAGCACGCTTGCCTAAAAGAAACCGATTCACTCGCGACTTGAAGATACCCAGATTGTAATATTATCTGGGAACACCCACTCCGGCAGTGAATTCCATTGTTTTGCGGTTTTCATAATGAAAGTAGAAGAAAGAAACCAAATACGGTAAAAGGAATATCAGGTATGAAGGCGTGCAATTGTACAATGCTCTCCCAATCGACATCAGGAACGCATCTTCTATAAATATATTTAAAGCTAGACTTAGATTGTATCTTGCGGGGAGTGGGAGATTCTTGTAGAGTACCAACTCTGCAGGGAATTCTTACTTCCCGTTGGGTGCGGTCTGGGTCTAGTTTTCTTAGCTTATTCATGGTCAACTTAACTTTTTTTCTTTTTGTTGTTTACATGTACATGTTATTATTGTAATTAGAGACTCGAAAAAAAAAAAACCTCTGTAATTGATTACTTTAGCTATAGCACTGTAACTTATTTAGCCTTATGTTTATTCGTAAGTGAACATTATTCTTTTGAATAAAATAAAGAATCTTTAACCCAAAAAAAAAGTGGAATCAATGCGCTTCGTTCGGGTTTTTGCTATATCAATCACTAGAATCCGCCCGCGGCTTCGCCCGCGTTTTTCGGCATAAAAAGTAGTCTATGTTCTATTCTAGACTATAATCTATCTCTGTGCCAAATATCATCCAGATCCGTTCAGCCGTTCTGGCGTGATTGAGTAACAAACATCCATTCATTCATCTATCCATCCATCCATCCAAACTTTCGCATTTATAATATTAGTAGATATAGATGAACCGATGGCGCTTGTCTTGCTTCTGGCCGTCCGATAGAAAAAGTGCAGGAGGGAATTAGATCATGCAGATCTGAAGCACACTCTCCGAAATGTATCCGATGAAAAACCGACAGTCTAGCAACTTAGCGCCGATGCACGCTTAAATGTACCGCTGATGGTGGCGTGTGTATTGGATATTGGATATTATTATTATTTTGTACCTTACTAAACATAGTTCTCACATATTAGGGCATCACTGTAATCAAAGAAATTGTAGCAGAATTTATTAAAAAAGAGTAACCATGGAGTTTCTTGTCCGCTCTTCTCCATAGGAATCTACGGCCCGTATGCCAGAACGATGCTCGAGCACCGATCTCTGCTTGAGCATAGATTTAAAGCCATTTGATTGGTTGAAACTAGTTTAAATCTATGCTCAAGCAGAAATCGGTGCTCGAGTATCGTTCTGGAATACGGGCCTACGTTTTGGAACGGACAACTAGCTTCAACTAACGGACAAACCGACTGACAACTATTGTTATATTGTTTGACATTTCAAAAATGCCTGTAAATAAATGGTCTAATTCAAATAAATGTTTTGACTTTGACTTTGATCTTTAAGACTTCATACAGGGTAAAATTAAAACCATTGCGGATATATTAGGAGGTGAAAGTGCTCATGAATATGATCAACTTTTATTATGGGACCGTCACTGAAATATGAAAAAAAAAAATCAGCTGTTCCCTAAAAACACTACACTTACAAAAATGCACTACAACACGATCAAAAATGTATGGAACAGCTGATTTGTTTTTTCATATTTCAGTGTCGGTCCCATAATAAAAGTTGATCATATTCATGAGTACTTTCACCTCCTAAAATATCCGCAATGGTTTTAATTTAACACTGTATACTTACGGTTTATCGGTCTCAATTAAGCCGATGTCATTATATACAGCGGGTGGTTTGTATTGCGGGTGCCTAATAATCTTCTTAACTTTGTATACATTTGATTGCATGTCTACATCACTGCGCAGTATTGCACCTATGACGATGTGCTTCACCGGACCACTGTAAGAATATAAATATAACGTTAACGTTAACATTACACCTGTGGTACTAGTATAGGGCTGCCATACGTCCCGGTACACCGGGACATGTCCCGGTATGAAGCGTTGTGTCCCGGTGTCCCGGTTAGTAAGTCAGTAGTCCCCTCAGATCATAGAAACAAGGAGATATGCCATCATAGCAAATTAGTACGGGAACAACTGATGCCACTTTTAGTACATTTTTAGACACAATTACGCGCATAATTAAGCGCTCCTTGAGAATAAAAAGATCTCTCACGCATTGAACATTCCGCACACCCTCAATCTAACACTGTTAATCGTCACTCAACACTAGCACTAAACTAAAACTGTATTTATACCATCGATCGTGTTCGGTTCGTCGCCAGCGCATACGTTTTTAATATGAGCAATTTGCTCAAGATCAGGCATCAAGCTCGATAGCGCCTTGGCACATCTCCTTGTTTCTTTGATCTGAGGTAGTCCCGGTCCGCTAGTTAAACATGCCAATCTCTCTTTGCAATTCCAGGTCACAAAGCTCATAATTATGGAACGGGCATTTCGTTGATCTCATCACAGTGGACGAAAAACGAAAGTGGTGAAAAGGGGTTAGGTACTTACATAAAAAAGTCAGAATTTCAAAAAAGTATGAATAAGCAAAGAAAAGTTGCACTGCGAACATAGAGTAGATAAGCATAAGAAAATTACGATATTGGTTATTCGATATAATGCGTCGTCGATTTTTCGCATTTTATTTTGTTTTTTTAAATATCTACTTACCAAAATTTTAATTTAAAAGTTCCTATCCAAGGTGTCTGATCCATATTTTTTTTTAAATTCCCAATATTCCGGTCGGCGTTTCAACATTTATGGCAGACCTAGGTACTAGTAGGTACTAGTATGTACTAGTAGGTACTAGTAGGTACTAGTAGGTACTAGTAGGTACTAGTAGGTACTAGTAGGTACTAGTACTAGTAGGTACTAGTAGGAGTAATCAGATATACAAGGTCTTAACTTTGTTAATGGCAAATATTATAGAGGGTAAATCTAGGTTACAAAGATACATTTTATATATTTTTTTTTTAATATCATTTTTTTTTCATTTTTAAAATTAATAAAAATAATTGATGTTCATGTGTGCATAAAACCTTTATTCCACTATGATGACTTGTTGACAGACTTTACCTTAGTGCAGTGATTCCTAACCTTTTCAATCTTGTCACCCCTCCTATGACATTAAAGAAACTCATTTTACCCCCCTTGCCCACGCCTTTAAAATGTTATCACATGAAAATACATTGATGACACAATTTCACAATAAATTGCACAAAAACTTATTATCCATTACCAGTCCTATTACCCCCGCAAAAAAGCTGTTTTACCCCCAGGTTAGGAACCCAGGCCTTAGTGCCATTCATAAGCAGCTCATTCTAGTGTTTGGCGGGATTATACTTACAGAAATCTGTTTCCCGTGCAGTGTCCTGCAGTCAGGACAAACTGTTCACTGATGATAGACCCCGCGCATTGATATGTTATATCAATTGAATTGTCGAAACCCAGCAAAACCTGAAAACAATAGATAATGTTGTTATTAAATATATACAGGGTGGCAGGTTAGACAGTGGAAATATTTTAAGGGGTCATGGTACTCATCATTATGAACAACTTTTACTATGGGACCAACTCTGAAATCGCGAAAAAAAATCAGCTGTTCTATACATTTATGTTCACATACTTAACTCATCAAAATGTATGGACCAGCTGATTTTTTTTTTCGCGATTTCAGGTTTGGTCCCGTAGTAAAAGTTGTTCATAATGATGAGTACAATGACCCCTTAAAATATTTCCACTGTCTAACCTGCAACCCTGTATAATACCACCGGATCTGGCCGAAGGATTCTCCCTTTATATCCACCTCGTTCCTCCACTCCCAAAAGTCTTTCTCTTACCATATGGGGGAACTCATACTGAGCCGCGTCAGTGCCTCCGATGATGAGCTCATCAGCGCTGTGGTGGCAGCGGTTACTCCTGCTGAGCTCTCCCGTCAGTGCCGTGCCTTTCTCACAGGGATACACATACTTGTCCTGATATTCTATGCACTCTGGAAACACAGAAACGTCACATCTGTATTCCCGATAAAGTTTAATAAGAAATAAAAGCGGTGGAGAATAGATATATTGGTACCCTCAATTGGGCCTCAAAAGTTAATCGATCTCTCAATTTATAAATAATTTTCGCTAGTCAATGGGTTCTGGGACACAAGGGTATACAGCTGCGTAATATAATAGCTGCGTTATTGCGTCCTGCAATATTGCGATATTTGTTCATACATACATACGTACATTTTGTGAGGGGCTCGTGGCTAAATGACGGCCGCGCTGATCGATCGATCATCCTTGGATGGGTGACCGTGCTTTACACATCGAGACCCCTCCGTGCCTCGGAGAGCACGTTAAGCAGTCGGTCACGGTTGTCATAAGAATGTCTTTGACAATCGTTACGGGTAGTCAGGAGCCCGAAAGTCTGACAACCGGTCTAACATTCGAATACCGGTATTACCCAATAATAGGGTTGTGGAGGTTAGATGGCAGTTGCTCCACGTAAAATACTGATATTCAGCCGCAACCAGTTAGACTGGAAGCCGACCCCAATCTAGTTTGGGAAAAGGCTAGGCGGATGACATACGTACATTTTGTGTTAGGAGGTCGCATGACGATATCTCACACACCGCTGCGAAAATAATGACGCGATACAAGTAGGACGCCTGCGTTATTGCGTCCTGCGATATTTCTAATACATTTGTATTAAAACGCATGCAATCTTACATAGTGCTGCAACAATGACCCATTAATGACGCGTTGTTATCGCAGTACGTTGGAAATATCGGACAACAAAAACGCAACAATAAGGCATGCGATATTATCGTGTCTTGTGGGGCGTCCATTTTTTACGTGAGGCGTTTCGGGAGGGCTCCAAAATTGCCTCGCGTAATTAATGGACGCTCCCTTGTGGAGAGCCTAAAGCGAAGTGTCCACTAGCAATAATAAAGCGGAAGTTTACTTGCGCAAACAACTTCTCGAACAACAAGTCAACTTGCGCGAGCGTTTACACGTTGGAAGTCGCTTGCGCAAGTAAACTTCCGCAAAGAACACTGGCAGACGCCCATAGAATGCTGGGCTTCAGATTGTGTGTGTTGGTACAGATATGAAATTCATTTGGTGTGATCGAGTATTTCAAGAGTATTTAGATTCATTTATTATTTGTTTTTGTACGTAATTATTGGCTGATAGAGAAATCTTCGTATTTGTGACATGAAGCCTGGAGGTTAAGTATGTTGTGAATGATCTAGTGAAGTCCAGCCTAATGAGTTCTCAATTCAAAGATTTTTTTTGCTGTCGCCGTGATATTCTGTGGAGGCACGCGCCAGCCAGCATGCACCCGTTTTAGTTTTATTGGTTTTTTTCAAAATGTCAACGGCATAATCATTTTATTTCTTATTTATTTCGATTTTTCATACCAATTCTTAATCTCTAAGATAATAGGCAAAGAACAATTAAAATATATTTTCATTTTTGGTTAAGCTTTTATTACTGTACCATATCAAGCCCAAAACTGCCAACGTTCTTTTAATTGCTAGTAGACACTTCGCTTAAGATCTGATGTAATGTACTTACTGTCAAAAGCCTTTTGTCCGGTCTTAGGCGAGGTTATGGCAGGCAAAATGGGTGCACACTGGCCCTTTTGTACACCCTCATAAACATCGGTCGGTGGCAGGTACTTAGTGGTGGTTGTAACTGCTGGTCTGAAAATCCAAGTTTTAATATATTTTCCTTCAAAAGAGGGGCTCGTGGCTAAATGACAGCCGCGCTGATCGAACGATCTGCGAGGTTAAGCTGCGCTTGCCACGGTCAGTCCTTGGATAGGTGACCGTTCTTTACACATCGAGACCCCTCCGTGCCTCAGAGAGCACGTTAAACAGTCGGTCCCGGTTGTCATAGGAATATCTTTGACAGTCGTTACGGGTAGTCAGGAGCCCAAAAGTCTGACAACTGGTCTAACATTCGAATACCAGTATTCCCCAATAATTGGGTTGTGGAGGTCAGATGGCAGTCGTTCCATGTAAAATATTGATATTCAGCCGCAACCAATTAGACTGGAAGCCGATCCCAATCATGTTTGGGAAAAGGCTAGGCGGATGAATATATTTTCCTTCAAAAATCACCGAATATAGAAATTTTTTTTGCCCCAACCTCTGCACGTCCGGCCTAGCATGACCACGATAGGAACGGATTTTGTCTACACAAGAATAGACAAAGTAACAGATTGTAGAAAGATTTATAATGTTTTATGCATACAACGAAGAGAAGAAATTTTTATGTCTCTATTCTTCAGTAGGCAAAATTCTGATAAACCAAGCACGGGTCGCCGCGTGCTCGGCAGAAGAGATAACGATTTGATAGAAAGAACTTTGTCTATTCTTTGGTAGAATAGACATAGAATTGGTCATGCTAAGCGTGCTGGAGACCTAGGATCTTTCATTCAACATGGTGTAACGACAGCAACATCTACCGACAACATCAAGTACTACCGACCAAGCTAGACAGCTAGCAGTGAAACAGTTGTGTTGTCACTACAATACATCTGACGTCATGAATCCTAACATCGCGCAAGAAGAGTTTTCTGAGTGTTAAGCATGCATCAACTGTCGGGGCAATGCCCTTCCGGATAATACCACCCGGTCTGGTAGGAGCTCAGATCATAGAAACAAGGAGATGTGCCAAGGCGCTATCGAGCTTGATGCCTGATTTTGAGCAAATTGCTCATATTAAAAACGTACGCGCTGGCGACGAACCGAATACGATCGATGGTATAAATACAGTGTTTTAGTTTAGTGCTAGTCTTGAGTGACGATTAACAGTTAGATTGAGGGTGTGCGGAATGTTTAATGCGTGGGAGATCTTTTTATTCACAAGGAGCGCTTAATTATGCGCGTAATTGTGTCGAAAAATGTACTAAAAGTGGCATCAGTTGTTCTCGTACTAATTTGCTATGATGGCATATCTCCTTGTTTCTATGATCTAAGGGTAGGAGGATCCTCCCTTTTCAATGGAGGGACATTCCCCCTCGTTCCTCCATTCCCCAAAATGGGAAAAGGCTAGGCGGATGATGGATGTGGTCTTACCTTTTGGTGGTGGTAGCCACGGGGCGGTTTCCAGTAGGCCTGCCGTCCAAACAGCATACAATAGGATCAGTTTTATTAAACGAGCATGTCTGGTGGAAAACAAACATTCGTTTTGGTCGAAATAATGGTATAGTCTGTTCGCTCATTTAGTGTCGTCTTTCATAGGCGCCGACAAAGGTACCGCCACCGCCGCTGCCGCACCGCAGCCATCAAAGGCGCCGCCTTTGGAATGCGACACTTTGAGCGAACGGACTAAGGGCGGTTTCGCACTACGTCCGATCTGAATCCGAGAAAAGACGGTCCGAAGTACCCGTAGTACTGAGTATTTGTATAAGTGGTTACGCACTGCGTCCGATCCAATTTCGACTTGTTTTTCAGTTTTCATACATATTTTTTTACAAGCGTAATTGTCCAATTGTCCAATTGTCCATATCCATAGATTTTGTTGAGTTATGTGAACATAAATGTATGGAATAAGGGGTCATTGTACTCATCATTATGAACAACTTTTACTATAGGACCAACCCAGAAATCGCGAAAAAAAAATCAGCTGTTCACATAACTCAACAAAATGTATGGAACAGCTGATTTTTTTTCGCGATTTCAGGGTTGGTCCTATAGTAAAAGTTGTTCATAATGATGAGTACAATGACCCCTTCTATATTTCCACTGTCTAACCTGCCACCCTGTGTAGGTATAATTATTGTATATTTGACTGTTATAACACTTATAACAGTGTGTGTTTGTGAACATAAGGTAGGTACCTACTTATTGTAACTTATATGTTCACAAATAAGTAAATTGAATCTAAACCTCAATAGTGTATAGTACCTAGCAAGCTCAGATCATAGAAACAAGGGAGATGTGCCAAGGCGCCATCGAGCTTGATGCCTGATTTTGACCAAATTGGTCGTACTAAAAACGAACGCGCTGGCGACGAACCGAACACGATCGATGATATAAATACAGTGTTTTAGTTCAGTGCTAGTGTTGAGTGACGATTAACAGTGTTAGATTGAGGGTGTGCAGAATGTTTAATGCGTGGGAGATCTTTTTATTCACAAGGAGCGCTTAATTATGCGCGTAATTGTGTCGAAAAATATACTAAAAGTGGCATCAGTTGTTCCCGTACTAATTTGCTATGATGGCATATCTCCTTGTTTCTATGATCTGAGGTAGCAAGTCATCAAGTTATTTTGCGTGTGTTGTGAACAGGTTCATAGCAAAACAACCTCGCATAACGATATAATAGGTATTCCTGTTTGTAAAACCGGTAAGTTATGCATAATTACCTGCGGGTTTTTCCTGTTTTTTAGGTCCTGCATAGCAGTTTGGCACCGGTTCAAGTTTGTGCATACGCCGGCTGTGCCGTCTTTCACACATTGTTCGCCTGAAGAATTAGAAAAACATTATTATATTATTTAGGGCCATTTTTCCGATTGCACGCTGAACTTAAGAGGGCTCTCGCAATCGGCACCTCTCTCGCTCGCACAGAACCAAATATTTTAAAATTGGTAAATAAAAAGATGCATTTTTGAAAAATGTAATCTGATAGCGAACTACAAAATGATATTGATTATAATATTATAAACTCAAAGTGAATTATTAAAAACACATGAGCAGATCATAATTGTTTTTTAAGTTTGTTTATTAGATATCACAGTAGAAATGTGTTTTAATTATTTACCTGTAAAATTGATATTATTTTGTAGTTCATTATCAGATTACATTTTTTTAAATGCATATTTTCATTCAAAATTCTTAAAAATGGTTCTGTGCGAGCGAGGGAGGAGACAAAATTCCGAGAGCGCCCTTAATTCAATAAAACCAAGTTCAAATTGATCGAGCTCACATATTGGTTTTGATTTCAGTTCACGTCTGTTCGGTATCATCGTACATTTTGATCGCGTTTACGAAATCCAAGTTTACGCCGATATCATCATAAGTTTCATTAATTGCAAGTGCTAATCTCTCATGCTTGGATTAACCTAATATTTAAAAGATTGTTCAAAAATCTAATGTCGCGAGCGGGATTTAAACCTCTGCCAAACCGTGGCTGCTCTAAACCAATCGAACTATTGCGACCCGCTCACTTCACTCGAAATTTGAATCGCGCTAATCTCTGGCACTATCAGTGGAATTTGAAAAAATATTTTTGTATAATAGGTCTTTACCTATGAAATTGCCGTTTTGTATGAAAAAATTTAAACTAATTTTTTTCATGTATTTTTTATTTGTATTAATCGAAGTAATCACCCATGCAATCAATGCATCTTTGCCAATGCAGTGGCAGTTTATTGATGCCCTTCTTAAGGAAATCAGCTGGACGGGAGGCAACAAAAGCTTCAAAGGCATTTGTACTGCCTCTCGGGTATTGAATTTTTTTCCCGCTAAGAAGTTATCCAAATTCTGGAAAAAGTAGTAGTCTGTAGGCGCAAGGTCTGGTGAGTAGGGCGGATGACGGAGAGCTTCCAACCCCAGTTCTTGCAACTTGGAGACCGTCTGCTGTGCAGTATCAGGTCGCGCGTTGTCGTGCAGGAGCAGTGGAGACGAGCGATTGACCAATGCTGGTTGGAGATGTGCCAGCTTCTTCATTATTGTGTTCAGTTCTTCATAGTACACATCTGCAGTAATGCTCACCCCGTTTGGTAAGAAGCTGTGATGAATCACACCGGCGCTAGACCACCAAACAGTGACCATCACTTTTCTAGGGGTAAGTTTTCGTTTAGGGCATTGTTTAGGTGCTGAAGCAGGATCCAACCAACTTGCTGAGCGCTTGCGGTTATCAAACAGAATCCATTTCTCTTCGCAGGTAACAATGTGGTTCAAAATTCCTTCATTTGTGTGTCTGTTGAGCAGTGCAAGGCACGTCTCGACGCGTACTTCGCGCTGGCGATCATTGAGTTCGTGGGGCACCCATTTGTCAAGCTTTTTTACCTTGCCAATTTGACGCAAATGGACCAATATTGTTTTGACGCTAACGTCGAAAGCTGCTGCTATTTCAGCCGTAGATTGTGTATCATCAGCTTCCACAATCACCTTTAATTCGTCATTGTCAACCAAAGTCTTCGGACGACCGCGAGGTTCATTTTTCAGGTCGAAATTTCCAGAACGGAAGCGAGCAAACCAATAACAGGTGGTGCGTTGGTTTGTAGTGTTAGCTCCGTAAACGTCGTTGATGTTGCGTGCCGCTTGTGCGCGTTGCTGCCACGACGGTACTCGTATTCCATAATTACTCGAATTTTTAACGTATCCATGATGACGAAAAAGATTGAAATGCGATGAAAATGTAACACTAATCAATAAACAAATGACTACTTTTGGAAAAAAAAAACCATGTTTTTAAAATAAAATTAATTTGAAATTAGAATTCTTAGCCAAACAAAAAATATTTTGATTTGAAATGGCCAGTACTGCAGAACGGCAATTTCATAGGTAAAGACCTAATATAATAGCCAGATTCATGAATTATAGTAGGTACATAATAGGCTATTTAACATCACGCTACAACCCTTAGGAGCCGAGCAACGGAGGTGAAACCACGAGGAGCTGCTAGTATTAAATAAAATATTAAATATTACACTAGAAATATGTGAAAGCGCCATCTATGAGCAAGATGCCGCTATTACATACTTCTTCCAGTGGCGCCATGTATCGCTGTCGCCTCGGACACACAGTCGGCAGAGATCCTTTATGGGTTCCGTTTTTCCTTTTGAGGTACGGAACCCTAAAAAAAACAACAAAAAAACACAACATTCAACATACCTTCATAAGCCGCATCGATGAAAAAAACGTAAAAAAATAAACATAAAACTTTAAAATACATGGTTTTGTATTTAAAAACACATGGACACACCTTTTTAATTTTTTTGATTCTAAACAAAGGTTATTTATGATTGGTGATAAATTAATTTTGTGACTGCACGTCCACCCGTGATCGAACACAAACTAGTAAGCCCCATAGATAATACATAAAATATAAAGGCCCTGTACGCTCTCAGACAGAGCACTCTCAGGCACTCTCATTAAACTATAGAGTAAAAACTCGATTCCACACAAGAAGCTTATAGTTATAGATAGTAGATACCCTGGAGTTTGCACCGAGAATAATATGTTGAAGCAAAAATAATGACGTCAGATGTGAGTGTCGTCTCACTCGAAAGTTACCAAACAAGATTAATTTTCCCAAATATTCATTGTAATGTATAGAAACTTCATTTTAATTTTTCTTAGGTACTATTATTTTATACTAGAAACACGTACGAAGTCACAAATTACATTTAAACGAGTTGTTTTAGAAATGTATGGAGCCTGGGAGGGGTCTACGTACGCAATTAAGTATTATAGCTATACATGATAGTAACCGGTTCCTAATGCCCATTTTCTATAATATTACTTCGTTGAATTGTAATTGATTATTTTTAGTGAAACGTCATTTTGACAACTGTTGTTATGTCAATGTCAATCAAAATGGCAACATTCAATCCACCACGCGTGCGCACAACGACTCAAACGTCACGTCATAAAACAACACTGTCAAACTCAACTGTCATGGCCGCCCTATAAATAGGGATATCATAGTGAAAAACTTCATCTCAAATAATTCTCTTACAATAATTGTACTCTTCTTCAAATGAATTTAATAATATTTTTATGTAAATCCCCTATTTTTTTCCTATTTTTATATGTGGCGTACGTATACCAGTTCCAGGATGAAACATATTCTTTGAATAATTTTGATTAAAGTTTATTTTTTATGCTTACTTTTATAAGACTTTATAAGTATTTTTATTTGGTTAATAAAGGAGATAATTAATTTCTTGGCAACACTTGTACAAAATGTCAAGTGAGCAGTGGTTGAAAGGCTGATTGTCAACAGTTTAAGTGTGATTTTTAATGTTTTTTCTACGATTTACGCTTTATTTTGGTGTTATTCCACTATTAGTTGTGTTTGCAGAAGTTTGTGGTTGCAGAAATGTTAGGCATTCATCATCTAGCGTGAAATTCCATAGGTAAGTATTTATAATCAATATCATTTTTACAATTTTACATTTCGACGGCGAAGTGCCAATACCTCCTATCTCCTAAGTGCTATTCTTGCGAATTTGTCCTTTCAATTAAAAACCATAACATAAAAAGTGTATTTCTCGAAAAATGTCAGAAGGTATTGGTACTTCGCCGTCGATTGGATTTTACTATATTAATTTTTTGAATATTATGTTTTATCAAATTTTGTTTTATGTATTGTTATAATTGTGTTATTTGTGTTTATTTTGAATGTATAATTTACTTGTATTTTGCATGTTTACTCGATTTGTTATGTTATATAAGTTGTGATTGCCTATAATTGAATGTACGTTACGTAAAATTTATTGATCATATTTTAATTATTCATCAATTTAATGTACTATTCGTTGGCAGGCCTTAAATAAATAAATAAATAAATAAATTTTAGTTTAACCGATATTTTATGAATAAAGTCATAATATTTTTCATGAAATTAACGTACAGTAACATCTATTACGTCTGTTGCAGTAGATCTGATTTACAACAAGAATTAAAGAAGAAAAATACAAGAATTCTTACTGTTTACAATCTGTTGATAAAAAGACTAGGGTAACCATGTCTTTAGATATCTGTTGATTTTTTCTACTATTCTGATCTTACAAATGCTTTTTCTTTTCAGTTTCTCTGAAAGAAAACACAACTTATACGCGAACAGTACGCGGACGCGTGGGAGTGCACAGATTTGGCACGCGTGCACTGGGCAGTGTTGCCAGACGTTTCGAATGGGCGATCGTACGATGGGTAAATAAAAAGTCGTATTCCCTAAGAAGGCTACAAAAAAAATAGTAAGTTTTCAAAACCTTTGTCTTATTATATTAATAAAGCAAATAATCAATTTAAACACACACTTTTAAGTCTTTATTTATCCCCGTAAAGGGTTTTACTATTCATCTTAATTAACATTTCTCGTGTTGGAGAAAAATCCACACAACACCCATAACGCTTAATATGCTGTTTGGCTAAAAGTGTGCCATTTAATGTTTCATTGCTCAGCCTGTTTCGGATCTTTGATTTTATAAGATTGACTGAACTGAAGCAGCGTTCACAATCTGCGTTAGAGTGCGGAAGGCATAATAAGTCCAGAGCAAATTTTGCTATATTATTAAAATCTTCAAAAGCGCAAATTCCTGAAATTCGTCTGGTGGAAGAGTCATATCAACTTGGTTTAAAAGCGTGGGCAATCTTCTCCATTCGTCATCCACATTTTGCATTATTTCACCGCTTACAACCCGAGGCACAATGTTCATTAGAGGTAACAAAGTACTTACTTTGTTTCTGTACGTAACGTAACGTGCGTGTATCATTGGGATTTAAGGGAAATCCCCTAACCATAGACAAATCTAACTAACTACTAACTAGTGATGTGAAGGGTTGGTACTTAGTAAAAGAATAAATAGTGACGTGCTATATTGGTATTAGTACTTTGGTTGTAACTTGTATGAAATCTAAAAAAGTCGTATGTTTACGTACGATTGCTGCCCTTGGATCGTACATGCAAAATAAATGTAAAAAATCGTATGAATACGATTTAAATCGTACATCTGGCAACGCTGGCACTGGGTTCCGTGACTAATTAGGGCGGAGCGGCCAGTCGGCGGCGGGACGCTAGCTCACAAGAGCGGCCGGGCACACCACGAAACTAAAGATCCGCAGAGTTACAGAAGTAATTATACAATTGTTTATTTTCCCAAATAAAATAAAAATCTTACGATATTCTAACTCGCTTTTCCAGAAACAATGTTCAATTTAAATTGTGTATTAAATTGTATTTTAATGTTTCATTTTAGTTATTTTTAATCTCTAGGAAGAGGAAAATCCCTAGGAAAAATTATTAAAAATCTATCAAGTATAATAAAATCTATCAAGAGTTCTACTCAAAGTTACAAGGAAAATTTAAAGTTACCCAACTTGACCGTATCATTAATTCAAGACCAATTCGCAATGTCACCCTAAAGAAAGAGACTGCACTAACATCTGACGTCATTTTTTTTGCTTTAACTTATTGCCGGTGCAGTATCCATAAACGGTTTAATGGAAATAATTGTTTTGACTTTGACTTTGACAATATAAATGTCAACTTCATTGCTTTTAATTTAGCTCAATTAGAATGACTCAGAAATTCAGCATACGTAGAATTTAAAGAAACTGGTTATATTACTCATTGTAAAGGCTATAGTGCATGGTTACGATTTCCCCCCCGCGGTTTCACCCCCGTTGCTCGGCTCCTAAGGGTCGTAGCGTGATGTTAAATAGCCTATACTATTCTACATGAATCTGGCTATCATTTACAAATATTTTTTTTTTAATCCGACTGGGACTTAGTCTCCCGTGGACCCCTGAGGGTCCACCTGTACCACTTTGGGAATCACTGGTATAGATAACAATTCGCAAAGAACTGCATCGAAACAAACGCGCGACTGTGCGCTGCAAAAAGTCGTTTTCCTTAGATTGCACATAATTTACAATGCTGCCGTCTATAAGCTTAAAGGCCGCTATATGACAAATTCTTATTTTGAGCTAGAGCAGAAAAAGGCGGAAAAATTTTCAAACCGATGCTCCTCAGTATCTATAAACATTTTGTCATGTTAACATATACCAAAAAAAAGGTATTTTTTTCAACTTTCTCATGAAGTAAGTTGATTTTGTAAAATATTAATAATTATGTCAATAAATACACATTTTCCTTTCTAACCTTGTAAAATTTTAAGGCTCGCTTCAAGTGTGCAGAACTAAATGGCGGCTAAAGAATCATAACTGCTTTTAAGTTATGGATTTATTAATAACTGCCAAAGGTATTTTTTTGAGACAGGAAATTATTAATATTTACATAGCTATAAAGCAGATAAGTTATTTTGCGTTTTTTAAACCTAGTACGAATGTTATTATATTGATCTTATCCATAACAAAAAAGCAGGTAATTACTTATAGCCGCCTTTTAGTCAAGTAGATATCACTTTGCTTCTCTTCCAAGATTTTTTAACAACTTTTAATACAGCTATGCAAACTTAAAGGCGGTTAATTATTAAACCTTTTCATATAACTGCTTTTTAGGCTCGCACTACCCACATCTGTATTTTTCGAATCCTGCAAAATTAAACGTTAACTTATTATGAAATCAAACAAAGTTTTTGCAAAGACAAAGCTTAGGTATTGCCACAAAACTATCGGGCATGGTGATAACAAAATAAAAAATTGCAACCTTTTCTAAACAAATTTAAAATTAAATAATTATTTGAACAAACTATATCCAAAAATCGCATGGCAATCCACAAAATATACTTGAAATTGAAATTTCAGGTGATAAAAACTCGCACTTAAAAATAATGTCATCATTCATAATTATCAATGTTTTACATTTTTTTTGCAATTAGTAAGTACTAAGGTTTCACTTAGTTAAATACATAAAACATAAAACAGTCGGTTTGTACTAGCATCAAACGTCATTAGAAAATATATTCTTATCAAAAATAAAAGTAATCACTCTGAATTCAAACTTAATACACATTAGAAAACAATATATAAATATTATTTTTTAATTTTAAAATTTTTACATATTATTATGATATGAATAACAATCTTAAATCAATCAGTCTTTATTAGTCACAACCTTAATCAAATGTTCTAATAAGGAAATTGACCCAGAAACGATTGCCAAAAATAATTTAACACATACAACTGCTTACCACCAATACTTACAGCTGAAGTACAGAAGGCCATCAATTCACAAAAGTTAGAACGAGCTTCGGGACCCGACAATGTCCCAAACGAGCTGATGAGAGGTTCAGTCGAAGAACTAAGTCCTAACTAAAGTAACTAAGGTATTCAATGATATACTTAACACCGAGCATCATTCCAAGTTAGTGGGGAGAATCATACATTATTCTTCTGCACAAGAAAGGAGCCAAAGATGACATTGGAAACTACAGACCAATAAGCCTTATATCAAATGTCTACAAAATCTTTGCAAAAAATATTTTAGAGAGAATACTTAGCAAAAATATTAGACGAAAGCCAAACCATAGAACAGGCAGGTTTCAGAATGAACTACAGTACGATCGACCATATCCACACTATCAAACAAATCCTGGAAAAATATAATGAATACCAGAAGCCTATATACATAGCTTTTATCGACTATTCTAAAGCATTCGACAGCACGAAGCATAACTACATCTGGTCAAGTCTAAGACAGCAAGGGGTGGACAATACCTATATCACCATAATCATAAACATCTACAGCAAGAGCAAAGGTCGCATAAAACTGAAATCGAAAGGAGACCCATTTCCCATAAGCAGAGGCGTCAGACAAGGTGACCCATTGTCACCCAAACTGTTTAATGCGGTTTTGGAGAACATCTTCAGGAAAATGGACTGGAGTGACTACGGCCTCAACATCCAATGGTAGCCGCTTAAACCACTTGAGATTCGCCGACGATCTAGTCCTATTGGAAGAAGACCCTAAGAAACTACAAACTATGGTACAAACCCTAGCCAACACAAGCAAAGTAGTTGGACTTGAAATGAATGCAAACAAAAGAAAAATGATGACTAACTCCATAGATGTCGATATAGTAATTGATGGAATCAGATTCGAATATGTCAGAGAGTATGTCTATCTAGGACAAATTATCTCTTCCAGCGACCAGATGTCCAAAGAAATTAATAAAAGAATAGCTTGTGGCTGGAAAAAATTTTGGTCGCTTAAAGAAATCATGAAGAGTAAGGAAATAAACATCCACATAAAAAGAAACACCTGCATCCTTCCCTGTATCACATATGGTTGCGAGACCTGGTCCCTTACTGAAAATCACCGAAGCAAACTTGTAAGGTGCCAACGGGCAATGGAGCGCAGTATGTTGGGAATAAAACTCAGAGACAAAATCAGAAACACAGAAATAAGAAACAAAACCAAGGTTGCCGACATACTTGCCCGCATTGACCATCAGAAATGGGCTTGGACGGGACACATGCTACGTTGCAAAACAAATAAATGGAGCAAGCAGGTCACTCTGTAGTACCCTAGAGACGGCACTAGAAGACAGGGTCGTCCAACAAGAAGATGGGAAGACGAAATTCGTCTGACCTTGGGGCCATACTGGACAAGGGTGGCAGCAGACAGAGCCCAATGGAGAACGTTGGAGGAGGCCTATGCGAAAATACAAATAAATACAGCTAAAATAGATCTAACAAAAACTTGTACCAATGTTCGGAATAAAAGGCTATTAATAATAATAAAAAATAAAAAAATAATCAAATGTTGGTAAATTCCTCCAAAAATGCATTTTATGCGCTGAAATTAACGCAGACAATTTATTAACAATAGCTTCTTGTCTTTTTTCTTCTCTTCGTCCGCCGCACCCCGGAAGAATCCCTATCATGTGTGGCGTGGGGGTTGTGCAGTTTGCGGCTTTTTAGCGATGTTTTGTTGTTTAACGGCTTTTTTGTTATGCAAGACACAGAAGAAAATATTTATTTTACTTTACGTACGGTGTAATAAGGCTTTCTATAATAGTTTATTAATTGTAAAAGTAGTAACACTACAACGCTTAAAGGCCGCTAAATGATTTTAACTGCGTTTTAGTTCGGTAAGAGCGTATAACCGCCTTTTAGTTAAGTCTATGCAAGGTATTATACTCCAATGTAACCAAGGCAAAAAGCCGCTAAAATACTTTTGCTACCTTTTAGTTAATTGTTAAATAATAACTGTTTTATAGCTAAGCGTTGATAGTAAAAATGTTCAATCGATCCAAACGTTAAAGTAGTATAGCTGCCTTCTAATCTAGTTGTGCTGTTTAGCGACCTTTAAGCGATGTAAAGTATTTTTTTTTTGTATTTAGCAGCCTTTTAATAAAATATATCTTGATAACGGTAAAAGATAGAATAACCGTTCCTAGACAGATCGATAGAGAATTTTTTTTTAATACCATGACATTCAAAAAGTGAAAAATGCCCAAATGTCATTTAGCGGCCTTTAAGCTTATAGACGGCAGAATGGTAGTCGCATCTGTAGCTCTATATTATGTATATTAAATGTATATTGTAGGTATATTGTTTACTATTTTCCCCCAGTCACTGTCAGTCGCCGGTCACGGACGGACGTACATGCAGTCACATAATAATTTATCATCAATTCTAAATAACCTTTGTTTTAAATCAAAACATTTAAAGTGACGATCCATGTGTTATTAAATACAAAACGATGTATTTTAAAGTTTTATTTGTATTTTCTTACGTTTTCCTGTCTGATGCAGCTTATGAAGGTATGTTGAATGTTATTTTTTTATTGTTTTTTTTTTTTTAAGGCAAATGCGTTGACCGTGACTGTGAAAATTAGCACTTCTTGAAAATAATGTACCTATTTCGTTTGTTATTTGAGTATTTCAACTATGACAAGTCATATACACGGTGGAATTTCGTAATGCCACCTGAAAGGAAAGTACTCTTAATACTGTAGAAAGAAAATTGTACTCAAAGAAAACATTCTCTTCATTTTTGAATAGAAAGAAAACTGCATTCAAATGTTTGCTTGCTTTTTTTTTATTGCAGTTCAATTGCAGTCGGCGTGCAATCGAACTAACGTTTGGTTTGCAGTTCTATTGCAGTCGTGTCAACTGCATTCAAACTGCACTTGAACTGCAATTTGTGGTTAGATTGCAGTTGAAATGCGGTCTGTCTAGAGCCTTACTATATCATTTCCTAATATTTCAAGCTATCTCTCTTCAAAATCGATTCAGCGGTTTAACCGTAAAACCGGTAACAAACATTGCTACTTTCGCATCTATAGATAGTTTAAAACAACGTCGCTTTTCATGTTTGTTTGTCCGCTTATTTCGTCCAAACTACACAATAGATTTTAATGCAGTTTTGACCACCATTTAGATAATTTATTCCGGAAGGTTTATGTGTAAATATAATATGTTATTAACTTGGATACAGCACAGAAATCTCGATGTTTTGACATGTCGCCACATTAGTAGATTTCACACTACTTTTAAATTATATTATTAGTTTATCAATTTTTATACGTTTATTGATAACTGCTACAATGTCAAAGGGTGCGACATTCGATTCGTTATCAATTAATTTGAAATTAATTTAATCTAGCCACAGACAAGGTCAGGGGACGTACCTACCTCGTAAGGGGGCGTATCTCGAATCATTTTGGCGTTACACATATTGAAAAGATAAGCGAATTTTGAAATTGATAATATATTTTGCTACATACGAAAACTGAAACCGAAATCATGGGTTCAGTACCTTATTCTGAACCCATCGGAGTTAAAATTCACGATGTTTCGCAATATAGATTATTATAGATTAGTTTTTCGCGGTAACGGTAGTGCATCGAAGTTAAGTAGTATCATAGTGAAAATCTTTCACGGTAATGTGCATCGAAGTCAAGTAGTTTCGCAGTGAAGATCTATCGCGGTAACGTGCATCGAAGTGTAGTGGCTTCGCAGAGACAGTCTTTCGACGTAACGTGCATCGCAATTTTGTAGCATCGTATTAGCATTTATCGATATTTTGTGCGTCGACATTCCGTATTCTACTCTTCTGCGTCAATAGTATCAACAGTTTCTAATATATGAGTAGCAATACTATCTATCGATATTATCGGATCGATAGTATCGATAGGCCTATCGATAGTATGGCCTTTTTCGATAGTTCGGCAACACTACTACCTAAACTAGCATTTAACAGCGTTTCTACATCATCCTATCCGATATCGGTATCGGACACCGATACGATATCGGGGCAATGGGCAAAAAGGCTCAATGCGCGTATAGCATAAGCATAAGCATAATCGGCCTATAATGTTCCCACTGCTGGGACACAGGCCTCCTCTCTGTGAGAGGGAGTGGGCCGTAGTCTACCACGCGGGCCCAGTGCGGGTTGGTGGACGTCACATGTTTTCGAATTTTTGGTTCTAGGACATGCCGGTTTCCTCACGATGTTTTCCTTCACCGTTAAAGCAAGTGATAATTAATTTCTAATACGCACATGACTTCGAAAAGTCAGTGGTGCGTGCCTCGGGATCGAACTCGAACCATTCGCCGTGGGAGGCACATGATTAAACCACTAGGCTATCACTGTTATTTACAATGCGCGTTTACAATTTTATTTTTATTTTTTCAATTTATTTATCAGTAACAATTCATCTACCTAGCCTTTTCCCAAATTATATTGGGGTCGGCATCCAATCTAACTAGTTTTGGCTGAATATCAATATTTTACGTGGAGCGACTGCCATCTGACCTCCACAACCCAATTAATGGGTAATACCGGTATTCGAATGTTAGACCAGCTGTCAGACTTTTAGAGCTTCTGACTACCCGTAACGATTGTCAAAGATATTCTTATGACAACCGGGACCGACTGCTTAACGTGCTCTCCGAGGCACGGAGGGGCCTCGATGTGTAAAGAACGGTCACCCATCCAAGGACTGACCGCGGCAAGCGCAGCTTATCCTCGCAGATCGATCGATCAGCGCGGCCGTCATTTAGCCACGAGCCCCTCAATGATCTAAGCAACAATAATTACTTAATTTGGATTTTCCCGTGTTAGTGCTTAAGTAGGAAATCGGTCTAGAACTTTTATTTTGATTAAAACGGCTAAATATAAAAGTGACCATGATTTTGAAGTGGTCAAACATGTGTCATTGACTTTTTATTTTATTAACAATAACTGTTTCGTCAATGACGCATCTTGTTTTTATTATATGTTTTAAATTGTGCATAATTTTGTCTTAAATTATGGAATCAAATCTCATGTGACTTCTGATTGGTTGACCTAAATAAAAACATCCAATCATATTCGTTGACGTCAGATTTAACTAGGGTTGCCAAGGATATTGTTAAAAACGTTAATATTATTTAATCGCTCTTTATTAGGTACTGTTTAATGTTTCATAAAAAAATAAAAATAAATTAAATAGGTAATTATACAAAACTGTCTTCATTATCACTGGTATTCAGTCACAAATAAAACCTGCGAGGATTTATAAATACATAAAAATACTTAAAAAAAAGTAATTATTTCGTATTTCACTATCACCAAGAACTAATTAAGTTATAAATCTATATTTTTAGGAATTTTAAACATGTTAAAGCCATGTTATGCTTATTTTAATGTTATTAAATATGCTCCGGTATAGGCAGAGGTCGCAGGTTCGAATCCTGCCTGTGTCAGTTGTTTTTGGATTAGCTTTATTATTATTATATGTTTATAATAATAATAAAGCTTTTTATTTTTCCTTATATCTTTACAATTCAAACAGTTTTACTTAGAATAGTTTATAATTATTTTAATTTGGTTAGTTTTGTTAGTATATTTAATTAGCCTTACTTATGTGTGGGTTAGTTTAGTTAGTATTTAGTTTTAGAAGTATTTTATTTATTCATTTTCTTGTTCTGATTCGGTGTAAGGACCGCCGATGGCGGTGAAACTCCTCCAAAGCCATCCACATTTTTCTATCCTGTGCTGGTCTCGTCCATAGTTTGCCAGCAATGTTAATCATATATGTTTAATAAAACTAATTATGTATTCAAAACATAAAAAAACTGTTTATTTTATTTAATAATAAGCTTGCGTTTGCGCCACGCGCCATCTCGTCTGATTTTAAGGCGCAGTTTTACGACTTTTAAAGATTTTAAACTGAAGATCACGTCTAAACAAGTAGTGTTAATGATTTGAAACAAATATATGCTAAACTAGAGTATTTTCTTAATAATTTGATTAAAGTACACACATCAAAAGTGTCTAGGGATCAAGCATTTTTATTTGGATTTCTTGAGATTGAGATGTGGCTTTGTAATAAATTTATGATTTTATAAATTTATATGGATCCTTTTTGGTGCATTTCATAATTTGAATCAGGAACTCTCAATCAAATTCGAGTAAAAGATGAAAATAAGCTGTCAATATTTTCCCTATAAAAACATACAACGCATTGAAGACATTATTAGTGCTACTGTTTCCCTACTACTGATTAAAACCAACGTTATTATGGAGCGGCGACGTCATTTAAGCAGGGAAGAAATGCTCAGAGCCGTGGGAATGATAGAAGCTGGTTCCCGGCAACGTACTGTAGCTTTAGCTCTGAATACAAGTCAGAGTGTTATCAGTCGACTTTGGACACGTTACCGAAGCACTGGTACCGTGGCTGAGCGCCATGGAGGACGGTATCGCTGCACCACACGGAGACAAGACCGATACATTCAAATCTTAACTCGAAGAGCTCCAACAATAACCGCCATGATGTTAGCCGTGAGGCTTCATCACTCTTCAGGGAACTTAATTAGCGACCAAACAGTCAGAAACCGCTTGCATGAAGTGAACCTTCATTCCCGAAGACCGCTACGGGTACCACCTATAGCAATGCACAATCGTAGGATTCGATATCAATGGGCTCTTGAACACAGAAATTGGGCAGAAGAACAATGGCGTTTCGTGTGCTTTTCTGATGAGTCTCGTTTTGGTATGAGACCGGATACAAGACGTATACGACACTGGAGAACCCCTGGACGCCAACAGCGATTAAAATCCTGCCAGGAAGTCCATCCTTATAGTGGTGGAACCATCATGGTATGGGCGGGTATTTGGATCGGCGGAAGAACTGAGTTGATTTGGATCAGAGGCAACCTCAACGCTCAAATTTATGCTGAGACGATTGTATCAGACGTCATCGTTCCTCTACAAGTGCAAATCGGTCCCTTATTTCAGTTAATGCATGATAATGCACGACCGCACACCGCAAGAGTTGTAAGACAGACTCTCGCCGCAGCTAACATCAATGTCCTGCCCTGGCCTGCTCAGTCGCCAGACTTGAACCCGATTGAGCATGCATGGGATATGCTACAGAGAAGAGCTCTGCCGAATATGGAAGGTATCCAGTCGCAAGAAGACCTTTTTTTGTTGTTGCAACGAACATGGGCGGCCATTCCACAGCGTGATTTGGATGAACTCATTTTGAGTATGCCAAACCGATGTTCTTGTGTTGTTAGTGTTCGCGGTAGAAACACGGATTATTAATTGTTTAAGTTACCCAATAAAATTTTAAAGAAAACTGTTATTTCAGTCTTTTTTTCGAACTTTAATGTTAGTGATTCAAATGTCAAAAATCCCTTTATTAGGAAAATGGCAAATTTCTTTATTAATGCAAAGGTGACTTGGTTTATCGTTACTGTGACAAACGAAAACACTTTATTTGATGAATCCTTAAAGAAAATTTTAATTAATTTCAATCAGGAGAAAAGTTATTGCAAAAATATATGTTGATCCCTAGATACTTTTGATGTGTGTATATTTTAGATTACGTTTATCTATGTAGTGTAATTAATTTGTAAAGTTAGGTCTAAAAAAGTGAAGATCGCGCGAAAACTATTGAGCGTATTTTTACGAAACCTTAACAATTTTAAAGATAATTTAACTATCTAACTTTTAGTTAGTGTCTTTTTTTTAATCATATATTCGTTACTAAAAAGTAATAATACGTCTAATTCGGCACAGCGCGCTACTTGATAGGCGAGACGTATTGCTTGGTGGACGTATGTCGGGTTGCGTGAGCTCAGCGCAGCAGTGCGATTCGGTAACCATCTCACCGTGAAAACTTAGGTGAAGTGAGCGTGGAGTGAGCTGTCAATAGTGTCAACTCCTAGCAAAAACAAACTCACTTCACCTAAGTTTTCACAGTGAGATGTTTACAGAATCGACCGGCAGAACACTCAAGCTATACCGCCCAAATCACTCAAGGCCGCTGGCACTTAGTAGCGCCTTAAGCGATGATGCGGTCTACGAGGGAGCACGCTTGCCTAGAATAAACCGATTCACTCGCGACTTGAAGACACAGATATAATAATAACTATCGGGGAACACCCACTCCAGCAGCGAATTCAATTCAATTCAGCCTGTCAATTCTGTACCGACATGTCGACCGCGGGAACAGCCAATTTGTTTGCGAACGTTCGAGGGAGAATCTCACCGTGACATTCTCCCTCGAACGTTCAATTGATTAAAATTTGTAATTGCGCCGAAAATATAAACTTTATGAGAAATCTAAAGTAGGTATTGTGTTAGTATGTAGCTTGTAGAATAATCTGACAAAAAAAATTGAATTATTGCATATATATTAGTATGGTTTTTATCCGTTAAAATGAATTTTCAGAGGTATCTTCGTGATTTTTTTCTATCGAGCGAAAATAATTGAATCGTGTTTTTAGCACAGTACTTAAGTAGCATATATCTTGAAGAATAACATATATTTTTCTGATATTTTTTACTGCAGTGGATCATATACTTTAAGACACTATAAAATTTGCGTTTAGCTCATGTAGGCGCCTTAAATAAAATAATAACCCTCCTTCTGGCGCAGTCGGGTAAAAATAATCAGTTTTTGGAATTGACAGGCAGTTTATTTGTTGTACGAAAGGTCATTAACTCTAGATATCACTGCAGACATAATGGAACAGGTTTTGACTAATTGCACAAACGACGTAACAAAATAAATTATCTCTACATATTTTAAAACAAAGTCCCGCCGCGTCTGTCTGTCTGTTTGAACGCGATAACTCAAAAACTAGGTTATTCGATAAATTAGTCTGTTTTAATAATAATCAGCTGTTCTACATTTTGTTGAGTTAAGTGAACATAAATGTATGGAACAGCTGATTTTTTTTCGCGATTTCAGGGTTGGTCCCACAGTAAAAGTTGTTCATAATGATCAGTGCAATAACCCCTTTTCGTATTGCCATCTGTCTAACCTGACACCCTATTTATATATATTATGTAGATACCATGTAATGACCCGGATTGCTAGTATTGCTACTGATAATGGTGCTGATTCTGTTGAACATCGCACTAAACTAATTTTAATCACACTATATCTCTTTCTTACAAATATCATTAAAAAAAAAACAGAAAATATTTAGAACTGTCAAATTAGTCTAAGCCCTTGTCATTTACGGGAAAATAGTCGTGACCTTTTGCGATTACGACTAAATTGACATTAAAACTATTCAAGCGGACTAATTTTACAGGACTAAATAAATATCTGCTTTCCCTCTCTCATGTTTTTTATTAGAAAGATACATAATATATTATGACCTCAGATCATAGAAACAAGGAGATGTGCCAAGGCGCTATTGAGCTTGATGCCTGATCTTGAGCAAATTGCTCATATTAAAAACGTACGCGCTGGCGACGAACCGAACACGATCGATGGTATAAATACAGTGTTTTAGTTTAGTGCTAGTGTTGAGTGACGATTAACAGTGTTAGATTGAGGGTGTGCGGAATGTTCAATGCGTGGGAGATCTTTTTAATCGCAAGGAGCGCTTAATTATGCAAGTAATTGTGTCGAAAAATGTACTAAAAGTGGCATCAGTTGTTCCCGTACTAATTTGCTTTGATGGCATATCTCCTTGTTTCTATGATCTGAGATTATGACTAAATTAGTTTAGTTCGTAAACAACAGAATCGGCAACAATGTATTTTTTTCTAATTCTTCAGGCGAGCAATGTGTAAAAGACGGCACAGCCGGCGTATGCACAAACTTGAACCGGTGCCAGACCGCTATCCAGGACCTAAGAAACAGGAAAAACCCGCAGGTAAATATGATTATCTTACTGGTTTTGTAAACAGGAATATCATTTAATAATTCTTGGAGGAAGGTTGCTATGAACTTGTTTACAACACACGCAAACTTGATAACTTGCTACAATTTAATTGGTTGAATTTTCAATTCAATTTATTTATTTGTGAATACAGGGTGGCAGGTAAGACAGTGGAAATATTTTAAGGGCTTATTGTACTCATCATTATTAACAACTTTTACTAATGGGACCAACTCAGAAATCGCGAAAAAAAAATCTGCTGTTCCATACATTTGTGTTCACTTCTCAACTAAATGTATGGAACAGCTGATTTTTTTTCGCGATTTCAGGATTGGTCACATAGTAAGAGTTGTTCATAATAATGAGTACCATGACCCCTTAAAATATTTCCACTGTTTAACCTGCCACCCTGTATAGGTTACAATAGGTGTTACAGTCAAATACAATAATTTATTATGATCTCTATGTCCTACCATATAAATTAAAAGAGAATAAACTCGGTCAGCATGATCACATTGATCAGAATTAAAGCGTCAAGCTCAGTACGCTTAGCATGACCCTCAGATCATAGAAACAAGGAGATGTGCCAAGGCGCTATCGAGCTTGATGCCTGATCTTGAGCAAATTGCTCATATTAAAAACGTACGCGCTGGCGACGAACCGAACACGATCGATGGTATAAATACAGTGTTTTAGTTTAGTGCTAGTGTTGAGTGACGATTAACAGTGTTAGATTGAGGGTGTGCGGAATGTTCAATGCGTGGGAGATCTTTTTATTCACAAGGAGCGCTTAATTATGCGCGTAATTGTGTCGAAAAATGTACTAAAAGTGGCATCAGTTGTTCCCGTACTAATTTGCTATGATGGCATATCTCCTTGTTTCTATGATCTGAGGCATGACCAGTCTTATCTTTATTCTATCAAAGAATAGACGAAGTTATGTATAATAAATCATTATCTCTTCTGCCCGAGCACGCGGCGACCTGTGCTTGCTGTATCAGAATTTTGTCTACTGAAGAATAGAAACATTTCTTCTTTTCATTGTATGCATAAAACGATGGAAATCTTTCTGCAATCTGTCACTTTGTCTATTCTTCTGTAGACAAAACCCGTTTCTACCGTGCTCATGTTTCTATGATCTGAGGTGCCACGGCTAGGCAAAGCTTCTCACAGAGTAGGTGACGCCCGTTTTCACCAACACTAGCCGGCCTAGCATGACCACGATAGAAACGGGTTTTGTCTACATAGAAATAGACAAAGTGACAGATTGTAGAAACATTTCTACGTTTTATGAATGAAACGGTAGTACAATATGTCACTTTGTCTAGGCCGGCTGGAGACACCTAAGTGAAATCTATACAAATATTATAAAGAGGAAAGATTTTTTTGTTTGTTTGTTTGTACCGAATAGGCTCCGAAACTACTGGACCGATTTTAAAAATTCTTTCAATAATAGAAAGCTACATTATCACTGAGTAACATAGGCTACTTTTTATCCCGAAAAAATGCACGGTTCCTGTGGGACACGCGGAGGAAGTCGCGGGCGAAGTGCTAGTGTTTAAATATTAAAAGAATTTACCTAGCGCTAAAAAACATGTCACCAACCATTAGGCAAAACCTCAGATCATAGAAACAAGGAGATGTGCCAAGGCGCTATCGAGCTTGATGCCTGATCTTGAGCAAATTGCTTATATTAAAAACGTACGCGCTGGCAACGAACCGAACACGATCGATGGTATAAATACAGTGTTTTAGTGTAGTGCTAGTGTTGAGTGACGATTAACAGTGTTAGATTGAGGGTGTGCGGAATGTTTAATGCGTAGGAGATCTTTTTATTCACAACGTAATTGTGTCGAAAAATGTACTAAAAGTGGCATCATTTGTTCCCGTACTAATTTGCTATGATGGCATATCTCCTTGTTTCTATGATTTGAGGGCAAAACCATGGATAGCCCATAGTTGTCGCCTAGTAGTTGGTGACATGTTTTTTTGCGCTAGGGAACTCCTTTTAATATTTAAACATGTCTCCTAGTGTTGGTGAAAACGTGAGTGTAATTCTGTGAAAGAGCTCGTCCGAGCAATAGTCAGAATTTCAAAGATATTTATGGTGAATCATAGAATATAAACCTATTAGTTAAATGGTATTTGAGTAATATTTCCTCAATTGGTTTTGTCATTATGTTGCTAATTGTGATTTATAATGATTTTTTAATTAATATTGCGTGGATCTTGGATGTTACCTTGTTTTTTTAAAGGGAATTACCTAATTACTATAAATTACCTAATTTTTAATATTTGGTCAGTAAGAACAATGAGCTTAAAGTTATTTTGACGGCATAATAATATATTTTTGCCGGCCATAAAAAAAAACACCAACAATACCTGGTCAGCAACTAAATCAATGATTATCAGAAAATAAGTAGATATTTGATCAGCTTGCTGGCTCCTAGCACTGGCTTCCAGCACTGGCTTCCAGCACTGGCTAGTAGTTAGTAGTAGTATTTTCCTCAAACGATTTACCATTATTTCTAATTCTACCAAGTCAAATGTTTGTTTTTTCACCAGATATGCTCGTTCGATAATACTGATCCTATTGTATGCTGCTTGGATGGCAGGCCTGCTGGGAACCCCCCCGTGGCTACCACCACCAAAAGGTAAGATTTTCTTCTTCGCCTAGCCTTTTACCATGATGTGATAGACTTTCAATCTGCGCCCCAAGTCTATGCAATTGTGTAAGAATGGTGTCGTAATGACATCATAACTCAAAACCTAAGCGGTCATTTGCTTAGAGTAAGACTATCTCTTTGGTCATTGGTCAAAACGATGTCATTATAAGACCATTCTGACACAATACGGTAGTGGACTACTATTAAAAAAGTACAAATAAATTATTTTATTCCAAAGAAGGAATAAGAATAACAAAAAAGTAAAAAAAAATAATAATCATTTATCACAAAATGGAAAACATAGACGCTTTTAAAGTTTTTGGAGGGAGTATCGCTCCGTCTTTGTCGTGCGAAGCGGACATAGGTGGTGTTACGTCACTTATCATGCATGCCATCCGTGTCTAGGAAATCATTTTATACGCTTATAACTTTGCCAATTTTGTAGATGTTTCATCGGTGTTTTTGGTGTTAATTTTCTTTTTGTAAATAGTTTACAGATTCACAAAAAAAAAATATATATTCCACATCCCTATTGCAATAGCAAAATTGGGGCTCAGACCAAATGCGGATGTAACAAGCTTGATGTATGGTCACATCATTTCATGGTTGATACTTAAATACCAAAAACCCGAACGAAGCGCTTTGATTTCACTTTCATTGTGAGATCCGCCAAACAATGGAATGCGCTGCCGGAGTGGGTGTTCCCCGATAGTTACAATCTGGGTGTCTTCAAGTCGCGAGTGAATTGTATTCTAGGCAAGCGTGCTCCATCGTAGACCGCATCATCGCTTAGCATCAGGCGAGATGGCGGTCAAGGGTGCGCTACGTTACGACGAAAACCATTACAACGAATGCACGTTTTGTATATGATAGCCAGATTCACGAAGAATAGTATAGGCTATTTAACATCACGCTACGACCCTTGGGAGCCGCGAAACGGGGGTGAAACTGCGGGGAACAGCTAGTAATAACAATTAATTAAACTTGTGCTTTCAGACCATCAGTCACCTCAACCACTGAGTACGAGCCGCCGACCTATGATTATGAACCTATAGGGGGTTCATCAAGTGGCCAGTGTGAACCTATTCCAACAGACCTGACCGTACCCAAGACGGGTCAGAAGGCTTTTGACAGTAAGTACATTTCTGATCATAAGCTCTCCAAAAGAAGCGATAATGGTGCCGATCCGACTGTTGTTTACGAACTAAACTAATTTAGTCTTATTAAGTCTTTTTCTAATAAAAAACATGAGAGAGGGATAGCACATATTTAATCCTGTCAAATTAGTCCACTATAGTTATAATGTCAATTTAGTCGTAATCGCAAAAGATCATGACTATTTTCCCGTAAATGACAAGGGGGTAGACTAATTTGACAGTTCTAAATATTTGCTGTCCTTTTTCAATGGTATTCGTAAAAAAGAGATATAGTGTGATTAAAATTAGTTTAGTGCAATGTTCGACTGAAGCAGCACCAATAGCGCATGCCTTATCGTCCAGTATTTCAAACGTAGGTACCTACTGCAATAACAACGCGTCATTAATAATTAGTCGTTATTGTTGCGGCTCTGATTTCGAGTGTTATTGTTTGTTACATGTTCTGTTGTGTTATAAGTACAAGCCAACCCATATAAAATATGGGTTGTTCCAGTTGTACTTACAACACAACAGAACGTGTAACACACAATAACGCACTCCAAATTAGTACCTAACACACCAGAACACAACAGCTTTTTTTTAAAAAAAGCAATGATAGCCTAGTGGTTTAACCATGTGCCTCCCATGGCGAATGGTTCGAGTTCGATTCGGAGGCACGCACCGCTGACTTTTCGAAGTCATGTGCGTATTAGAAATTAATTATCACTTGCTTTAACGGTGAAGGAAAAACATCGTGAGGAAACCGGCATGTCCTAGAACCAAAAATTCGAAGACATGTGACGTCCACCAACCCGCACTGGGCCCGCGTGGTGGACTACGGCCCACTCCCTCTTACAAAGGAGGCCTGTGTCCCAGCAGTGGGAACATTATAGGCCGATTATGCTATGCTTATGCAGAACACAACTTTCGGAACATTCGGCGCTTTGACCCAATGATTTGACCCACCTACCGTGATTCGCATCTAGCTAATACATTTTGGGGATAACAGATGTGATGTTTCTTTGTTTCCAGAGTGCATAGAATATCAAGAGAAGTATGTGTACCCCTGTGAGAGGGGCACGGCGCTGACGGGAGAGCTCAGCAGGAGTAACCGCTGCCACCACAGCGCTGATGAGCTGATCATCGGAGGCACTGACGCGGCTCAGTATGAGTTCCCTCATATGGTAAGCGAAAGACTCTACCGATGAATGAGACCTGCTGTAGAAAATTGTTCCTCGGATGCGACATAACTCAATTGAAAGCTTATCGGTTTATCAGGAAATAAGTATCGACCAGACCAAGATCATGTTATGTTCAGACCAAGCTCCAAAGTCTTGAGCATCGGCGTAAAGTTGCCAGCCTATCGGTTTTTATCGGATACATTTCGGAAAGCGTCCTTCGATCTGCATGATCTAATTTCCTCCTGCCCTTTTTAGGGTTCCGTACCAAAATGGTAAAAAAGGAACCCTTATGGTGCGACTTCGTCTGTCTGTCTGTCTGTCACACCTGCTTATTTCAGCAACTACTTATGCTATCGACTTGAAATTTGGAACAGTTATAAATAATGCTTGTTTAACTTTATTGCAAATGAAAAAAGTCCAAAAATGTTTTTATTTTCATTGCAAAAGTGGCCGGAGGGGTGGTCCGAAATTTCAAAGTGGGGTTACTAGGTCAAGTGACATATCATATAAAAGGGCTTGATCTGCACATTTCAAAATATATTTTTATTTTATTTTATGTCTCACAGTTTTCGACATATGATGATGAAAAATGTCCAAAAAAATACCATTCCTCCCCCCCTTATCTCCGAAGTTTGCGGGGCGAAAAATCTGAAATAATTAGAGTTGATAAAAATTGACCCAAATATGGCACCAAAAATAAAACGATTTTCCTAATTAGTACAGTTTTTTCAAAATCATCAAAATTCCTTTACAAACAAACTTAGTTATGCGGTCCGGATTTTTTCACTTTATACGTCCAAAAATGATACGGAACCCTCGGTGCGCGAGTACGACTCGCACTTGGCCGGTTTTTTTTCTATCGGACGGCCAAAAGCACGAAGAAGCGCCATCAGTTCATGGTTAATATACCTACCAAAAACCCGAACGAAGCGCTTTGATTCCATTATAATAAAACAAGTTTAAACGGATTAATCGCGTATATTACAGAGTTTTCCTGACGTTTCAGTTTCAGTTCAGTCGTCCTGCGACCACGAACGCTGCAAAGTGTTCGAAACGTCAGGAAAACTCTGTAATATACGCGATTAATCCGTTTAAACTTGTTTTATTATAATGTGTAATAATCGCGAAAACCTAAGACATTATTACGCTTTGATTCCACTTTCATTGTAAAACCGTCAAACAGTAAAATGCGCTGCCCGAGTTTTCCGACAGTTACAATCTGGGTGTCTTCAAGTCACGGGTGAATCAGTTTTTTCTAGGCAAGCATGCTCCATTGAAGACCGCATCACCGCTTAACATCAGGCGACATGGGAGTCAAACGCAAGCCTTTATTAAATGAATATCGACGATATTTTGGTATCCGTATCGAATGTATCTATATTGGATACATGCCTATTCCCTAGTTAAAAGGACGTCGGCAGTTTTGGGCTTGATCTGGTACAGTAATAAAAGCTTAACCAAAAATAAAAATATATTTTAACTGTTCTTTGCCTAATTTATCTTAGAGATTAAGAATTGGAATCAAAAATCGAAATAAATAAGAAATAAAATGATTATGCCGATGACATTTTGAAAAAACCAATAAAACAAAAACGGGTGCATGCTGGCTGGTGCGTGCCTCCATAGAATATCATGTCGACAGCAACTAAAACCTTTGAATTGAGAACTCATTAGTCGGGCTGTACTTCATTGGATCATTCACACCATACTTAACCTCACTGTCACAAATACGAAGATTTCTCTTTAACCCAATTACGTACAAAAACAAATAAAAAATGAATTTAAATACTCTTGAAATACTCCATCACACCAAACAAATTTCATATCTGTACCGACCTACACAATCTGAAGCCCAGCGTTCTATGGGCGTCTGCCAGTGTCCTTTATGTCTTAATTGTGTAATTGGCAGGTCATGATCGGTTATGGAGAGGAGATTGAAGACGTGCAGTATCTTTGCGGTGGTGCCCTCATCAGCGATCGCTTCATACTTACAGCTGGACACTGCATCGCCAGCAGGGACATGTGAGTAGCACACTTCTGCACGCATAGCACGACCAATTCTGAGTATTGCCCGTGGTCCACCTGCTGTGTCCACTGGGTGGACCACGGGCAATTTTCTTGCCCGTAGTCCACCTGGATAAACCTTCCTGTTTAACATAACATTGTTTTCTTTTTGAAGTCGGTTTCTAGTTTTCTTTAGTTTTCTTGTGTTTATTTTTGTGACTTTAAAGTCATTTAGTATAGAAGTAATTTAATTTGGTTCTTGGAAGTTAACATAATAAATACAAATAAATAAATAAATAAATATATTGTTATGCATTTCCTTTATTGATTAGGTACGTTTTTAAATATCTATATTACTACAAAGGTTAAAAAACAAACATTTAAAAATATAAAATGTAGGGATCTGCCGGTATCGTATTTATTATTACTGTACATACAGGGTAAAATTAAAACCAGTGCGGATATTTTAGGAGGTGAAAGTACTCATGAAAATGATCAACTTTTATTATGGGACCGACACTGAAATATGAAAAAAAAAAACAGCTGTTCCCTACAAAAATGCACTACAACACGATCAAAATGCATGGAACAGCTGATGTTTTTTTTCATATTTCAGTGTCGGTCCCATAATAAAAGTTGATCATATTCATGAGTACTTTCACCTCCTAAAATATCCGCACTGGTTTTAATTTTATCCTGTATAGTATAACAATTTTTAAAAAAATACAGGTGGACCATGGGCAATATAAGTATTCAAACTCCTGTTCCCTATCGTTGAGGTGGACTATGAAAAAAAAATTGTCCGTGGTCCACCCAGGTGGACACAGCAGGTGGACCACGGGCAATACCCGACCAATTCCGTCTCTATTCTACCGTAAATAGGCAGTTGTTTCTATCCAACTCGTTATCTCGTCTGCCCGAGCACACATACCTACCGACCCGTGCTTGGCGACTAAAAAATAGAAACATTTCATCTTGATTTTTACCTGACTGCGGCGAAGCTTGAATATACGACCAATTATGAATGACTAGCTTCTGCCCGCAGCTCCGCCCGCGTTTTTGGGATAAAAAGTAGCCTATGTGTTATTCTGATGTATAAGCTATAGTACTGTAAAATTTCATCAAAATCCGTTCAGTACTTTTTGCGTGAAAGAGTAACAAACATCCATACATACTCCATCCTCACAAACTTTTACATTCATAATATTCGTAGGATAGTTCCTTTCCGTGACTGCACTTTCCTCCTGTGTGGTTAATAAATTTTATTAATTTCCAGGGGCCCAATAACATATGTGCTAGTCGGAGCATTAAGGCGGAGCGATTCAGCCGACAGGTCCAAGATCTACAAAGTGAAGAACATCATCAAACACCCGGAGTACCTGCCCCCGAACAAATATAACGACATTGCTTTAGTTGAGACTGAGAATCCGTAAGTATTTCGTCACTAACTTAGAACTCAGAAGAGGCATTAAAAGGGATTTAAAATTTCAATTGATTCAGGCGAAGACTCAGTAGCTCAATTGATTAGAGCCCTTGCCACGATACGGCAGAGGGCGTGGGTTCTAACACTTTTAACCCCGCCTGTGTCAGTTGTTTTTAAAATTGTTTAATATTAAATATTATCTAATTAGCAATGATAGCCTAGTGGTTTGACCATGTGCCTTTCACGGCGAATGGTTCGAGTTCGATCCCGAGGCACGCACCGCTGACTTTTCAAAAGTCAAGTGCGTACGAGTATTAGAAATTAATTGTCACAAACACTGTGAGGAAACCTGCATGCCTGAGAGTCCTCCATAAAGTTCTTGAAGGTGTGTGAAGTCTGCCAACCCGCACTCGGCCAGCGTGGTGGACTATGGCATATCCCCTCTCATTCTGAGAGGAGGCCAGTGCCCAGCAGTAGGACAGTTTATAAAACAGGGCTGATATTATAATTTTTTGTCTAATTCTTAGGATAAAGCTGGACCAGTTCGTAGTGCCGGCGTGCCTCCACACCGGGGACCGTGTCAATGACACGAAGGTCCAGGCCACCGGGTGGGGCCTCACCGCGTACGGTGGCGCTACATCTGAAGTCTTGCAGAAGGTATTGTGGGCGACGCCGTGGGCGACGCAACCATTTTTATTATTACAAAATCTTGCAACTGAATTTTAGACCGGTTCCTCTCAATCGATTGAGCTGAAAGGAACGCATATTATATCAGTTTGATGACAATGCAATAATATGGTACCATGGAGATGGTCTCATGATGGAGCTGGGAGATGGCTACAGAAACTCCTCAACTTCTTTCCGTCGTGTTTGGGCTCCTTGTTTGTCTTGACTAGTACTGTAGACCTAGATGATGTCCAGGGTCTCATGATGGAGTTGGGAAGTGGTCATTATAAGAGGTTGTTTTGAAAAATGTTTTTCAACATAAAACTTATTATTAAACGACTTCAAAAAAGGAGGAAGTTCTCAACGTTTGCTTTTTACCCGACTGCGCGACGCAAAGGAGGGTAATGTGTTTATCAGTCTATGTATGTATGTATGTATGTTTGTTTGTTTCTATGTGGCGTTCTAGAGACCAAATGCGTGGGCCGATTTTGATAATTCTTACGTCAATCGATTCGTCTTAACCTTGCGAGTGTCACTAAAGACATAACAGTAATCAAAATTCACCACAGCGACAACCAGACGCCATATTGTCAAAATGAAAAAAAAAAGTTGATGAACTATGTCAAGTGGGGTGTCGTTGAATAGGTATTTTAAAATCATCTTTAGGTTCCTTTTATCATTTTTTTAGGCTTTTGTACCTCAAAAGGAAAAACGGAACCCTAATAGGATCACTTGGTTGTCCGTCTGTCATGACCATGAGTGGAGCCATCTGCTCGTAGATGGCGTCACTAGAAGTATGCGATAGTGCCATCTATGATCAAGATATGATATATCTACTATGATGTAATCGCGGCATAGATGGCGCTAGATTTTTATTACTGACTAGCTGACCCGCCCCGGCTTCGCACGGGTTAAGTTTAGAGATACAAATATTGGATTTCATTGTTTTAATATTTTTGACTTTTTCCGTTCTGGCGACATAGCATAATCGGCCTATAATGTTCCCACTGCTGGGACACAGGCCTCCTCTGTGAGAAGGAGTGGGCCGTAGTCCACCACGCGGGCCCAGTGCGGGTTGGTGGACGTCACATGTCTTCGAATTTATTCTGGCGACAATCGCTGCGTTATTGCGACCATTTAAATTTTTTTTTCTATATTTCAGGTGCGTTTAAAGGTTTTTTTATTTATTTCAGGTGACTTTAGACAAATTCTCGACGCTGGAATGCATGCAGAAGTACGCTCCCGTCCGTCTGATGAAGGAGGGCTTCAATGCGCAGTCGCAGACCTGCTACGGGGACAAAAAGGTTTCCAAAGATACATGCCAGGTACGCACCTATGAAACCTTCAACTTAGGCCGACCGTCCTGGGCAGCCCCGGATCTAGGGGGAGGGGGGCAAGCCGGGGCCCGTGCCCCGGGCGGCAAATTCAAGCTTGGTAGACGAATACACTGAGTAGTGTATTCGTCTACCAAGCGTAGTAATCGCAAAGAGCAGCGCTAGATCCGTCGTTGTGGCGTTCTTTGGGGGAGGTGTAGGATATCCATCAGCATCAACTGGCGTATTATGGCTAAAATAATGATGATAGAGGTACAAATATTGTCGAGTGGGGGAGGAATTTTTCAGTTTTTGCCCCGCCTCGAAATAATTCAAGATACGACTGAAATCAGTCGCAAAGTCCTAACGATCCGATTATAACGATATTTGGTAGTCTCTACTGTCGCTTTTTAGGGTTTCGTACCCAAAGGGTAAAAGCGGAACCCTATTACTGAGACTTCGCTGTCCGTCTGTCTGTCTGTCTATCTGTGTGTCTCCAGGCTGTATCTCATGAACCGTGATAGCTAGACAGTTGAAATTTTCACAGATGATGTATTTCTGTTGCCGCTATAACAACAAATACTAAAAACAGTATAAGATAAATATTTAAGGGGGCTCCCATATAACAAACGTGATTTATTTGCTCGTTTTTGCTCGATATTGATAACGGCACCAGGTAGACGCTTCAAATACTCACAGAATATTTAATCATAAATTCACTTTAAAAATAAATAATTAAATTAAAATTAAATAAAAAAAATATATTTAAGGAAGGTTCCATACAAAAGACAGGATTTTTTTGGCGTTTTTATAGATAATGTACGGTACGGAACCCTTCGTGCGCGAGTACGACTCGCATTTGACCGGTTTTTTTTATTTCAGGGTGACAGCGGTGGCCCGCTTCAGATTAAGAATAAGAAGATCTCTTGCATGTACACAGTGGTGGGGGTGACCTCCTTCGGAAGAGCCTGTGGCTTCGTCGGGGAGCCTGGGATATACACCAGGGTAGCCAACTATATACCCTGGATCGAGAGCATCGTTTGGCCTTAGTAAAATTGTAGATAGAACCACGTGTAGCCTGTGGCATGCCTAAGGGGCAAGCCCAAGGTATTCTTGGCTTCAGGGGATATTTATGTCCATTTTTAGGGTTCCGTAGTAAAACTAGAAACCCTTATAGTTTCGTCATGTGCGTCTGTCACACCCTCGTCAAATCTACAGTTCATAATTAATATAATTTGTATGGAAATTCGTAGGTAGATGTCTTTTATAAGCCGTCATAAAGTCCTGTAGTGAAATTATGAAAAATAAAATATTTTTTTGATCTCGCGATTGGAAAATTACAGGGGGGGACACATTGTTAATGACTTTCGGAGCTCCTAGTTCACTTAATATGAACTTAAATAAAAAAGACAGTCATTTAGAAAACTATAAGCTCTATTTTCAAAGACCTATCCAACGATACCCCATACGAAGGGGTGCGCGCTAATATATTTTTTCATCCCTCAGTTTCATGTATGGGGGTCACCCCTAATTATTTAATTTTTCGTAATTTCACTACAGGCTTTTATGGCGGTTCACAGAAGAGAAGACATCTAACTGCGAAGTTTCGTACAGATCGGTCATGAACTGTAGATTTGACGAGGGTGTGACAGACGGACGGGACGAAACTATAAGGGTTCCTAGTTTTAGTACGGAACCCTAAAAATGAACATAAAATATACTGTCTAAAACGAAAAAAATGCGTCGGTCTTTCCCTGTAGGCACGCCACTGCGTGTAGCATGACCAATGGGGTAATTGACTACTGTTATTATAGTATATTATACCTACACCAAGGGGATAATGCAGTGTGTTATGTCACGGGCGCGCTATATTGAATCCCGAGCGTAACGAAGGATTCTAGTACCAACTCTCAAGCGCAAAGACGTACAGTGAACAAAATCTAAAAAGTACCGTTTGACGTTTCACATTTGTCTTCGCGCAGTATCTTTGTACAAGCGTACTTACACGATTCAAATTCGAAATTTTAATTCGAATCTGTCAAACAAAGCAAAAAACCTGATTCTCATTTGTTTTTGACGTTGTTTCAATGTTATGTCGTTAGGTCCTTACCATAGTGTTGTGGTGATTCAAATTCATGCTTAATTGCTACGAATAATCGGTTAAAATATTTAAATAATCGAAACTTCATATTTTATAAATTATAAAATATTAATTATAACACTTAACTTTTTATAATTTCCGGCTTTGGTGGATGACGGTTGACTAAGCCAAAGTGGTGGACAAAACAAAAAAAATTATGATGGACCATTTCGAAAGAGACATACATTTCGAGAGCATTACTGAAAACGAAATGATAATAATTAATTTTAACGACGATGATGACGACGATACCTCAAGTAGTTGCAGTGAAAGTAATTAAATGAACTTATTCACACAATCTAGTCTTTAATTTATTTAGTTCTGGCTGTCAAGAAATTAGCAGAAAATTCGTGTTTTGAGTTATCCTGTTCTAATTTATTCTAGCGTTAATGTAGATAAAAGTGTAATCGATTACCAAACCAACTCTAAAGGATCAATATCGATATCTCTTAAGAATCGCATAATGTAGGTACCGATTTTTTGGTTCGCATGCCTAGTCTAATAAATTTGACAACTGTCAAACGGTACTTTTTAGATTTTGGTAACTGTATTAAATGATTATAGAATCCTAAGTGCAGCGAGGGATTCAAGTTCGCCCAAAACACCTTTATCCCCGAGGAGAATACTATACTTTTCACACCTACTGCGAGACAATTAAAAGCAATAGTACTTATTAGGATCAAAGTATTTAAAAAGGTATTTTTGTAAAATGTTATTAGGTCATGCTACGCTTGCTATGGTGGATTTATAATTTTTGGGGGAAGCTCACCTTGAGATTCGGGGGTTCAGCCCCCATATCTCCCCCCACTTAGCCACTGGATATAACATTATTTCTAGCTAAGATTTATTTGTTAGTGTATCATGGTACAGTCAGCGATGGCGTGTATAGTGTGTATTTTGTAATGAACAAAAAATAATGCCATATTTTTTAAGATTATATTATATTTTTATACAACATTGTTTCTTTTTTATTTGACACATTATTCCTATTTTTTGGGTTACCTGATGCACAGATGCCTCATCTCACACAAAGAAACGAGACCGTAACTCGGGCTATATTTTTTTTCGTGCTTATACATACAATAATACCCTGATTCAACATAAATTATAGGAAGTGAATCCTCGACCAGGGCTGTGTCCCGAATTGACTGCCAGCGCCGGTTGCTCAATTGGTTACCGGTGCTGACTTTGGAAAAAAAGCGGAAAATGGGGTTGGCAATTTGGCATAAATCAAAAACTAATTTCATGTTTCATTTTAGTAGCACACCTAACTAGGGTTCAAGAGCAAGCGAAGCGAGCTCGGGAACTTGGGCACCCCGACACGGACAAGTTAGGTTCGAAGGGGTTGACAGTTGTCAGACTTTATTTCAGCAATCAGGTAGGTACTGTTACGTACTTGTAAACGTGAATAAGTTCTGACAGAAGTGAAACAACCGAATTGGCTAACCCCGACTCCACGTGGTCTTGTCTGCCCTACACTAGAGTGGTTTTATGAACCCGGAGGCGCGGAGGGAGAGCAGCCCCCGCCCGCCGGGTGCCTGCGATTTTTACGCAAGGGCGGAGGGGCTGCGCTTCCCACAGTGCCGGAGACGTGTAAAAACCAACTGGATACTGAAAAATACTAAGTAAATATCGCGAACTTTTCAATCCGTTCATTTATAATGTAGGTATAGATGGTGGCATCGTATCGATGTCCTTCTAGCTGCAAAGTTAGAGACATTGAGTTGGAGTCTGTAATTAGTCTCCGATAGACGTCACCAATGCTCATAAGAGGCGTAGAAAGAGGTTTCCAATCCAATTTCAACTGATTCAGACATGATACTGTGGCTTACTTGGTAAGAGCGATGCCCCGGTTTTAGGCAGAGGTCACGCGTTCGAATCCTGGCTGTGTCAGTTGTTTTTGGGAATCTCTTATATATTTAATAACATTAAATAAGCATAACATGGCTTTGACATGTTTAAAATTCGCAAATATACATTTATAAAAAAAATATTTTTTTTTTAGTTTTATCAATAGAATATTGGAATATTCAAATACTTTTACGTTTAAAACTGAATTACTATACATGCCCTATACAGGGTGAAATCTTTATAGTCAGTGGCAATACGAAAAGGGGTCATTGTACTCAACATTATGAACAACTTTTACTATGGAACCAACCCTGAAATCGCGAAAAAAAATAGACCTCTTTTCGTATTGCCACTGACTAAAATTTCACCCTGTAAATAGAAGTTTAACATGTGAATAGTGTATGTCCTGATAACTAGGTGGCGCTGCCTCTCTAGTATAGTATAGTAGTCTCTCGTCAGAGAGTATTATGTTCCTTGATAGTAGTCTATGTCCTATGGTCTATGTCACTCACTGTCAGTCGCCGTTCAGGGACGGACGTTCGGTCACAAAATTAATTTATCATCATTGTAAATTCTAAATTACCTTTGTTTAAATCAAAACATTTAAAGTGACGTGTCCTGATGTGTTTTTAAATACAAAACGATGTATTTTAAAGTTTTATTTTTATTTTCTTACGTTTTCCTCACTGATGCAGCTTATGAAGGTATGCTGTATTATTTTATTGTTTTTAGGGTTCCGTACCAAAATGGTAAAAAGGAACCCTTATGGTGCGACTTCGTATGTCTGTCTGTCTGTCTGTCTGTCTGTCACACCTGTTTATTTCAGCAACTACTTATGCTATGGACTTGAAATTTGGAACAGTTATAAAAAATGCTTGTCCAACTATATTGCAAATGAAAAAAGTCAAAAAATATTTTTATTTTCATTGCAAAAGCGGCCGGAGTGGGGGTCCAAAATTTCAAAGTGGGGTTACTAGGCCAAGTGACATATCATATGAAAGGGCTTGCTCTGCAAATTTCAAAATATATTTTCATTTTATTTTATGTCTCACGGTTTTCGACATATGATGAAAAATGTCTGAAATAATACCATTCTCCCCCCTTATCTCCGAAGTTTGCGGAGCGAAAAATCTGAAATAATTAGGGTTGATAGGAATTGACCCAAATATGGCACCAAAAATAAAACGATGTTCGTAACTAGTACAGTTTTTTCAAAATCATCAAAATTCCTTCACAAACAAACTTAGTTATGCGGTCCGGTTTTTTTCACTTTATACGTCCAAAAATGATACGGAACCCTCGGTGCGCGAGTACGACTCGCACTTGGCCGGTTTTTTTAAGAGGCAAGCTGGAGTTTGTAAGTAAAATGCTTCCCTGGCGACGAAAAGCTGATTAATAGAAGTAGGCCTGCCTTTGCTATTTTTCAAAGGGATACCGGTAGGAAGCGTAGTGTAGGGGTCCTTCGCCACTGTAGTCTATGTTACCCGGACTATAATAACGAATCGATTGACCTCTCATTCATCAAAATCAGATGAGTAGTTTAAGCGCTACGGCTCGTTTACACAAAATCCGTCGTCGGCCGAGCAAAGTTCGGCCGATGACCGGACGATTATCAAAATTGATTTGAAATTTCAAATATTATATAAATGTTGTCACAGCCAAAGGTCAGGGGGCGTATCTCGAATCATTTTGGCGTTAGGTACCTACCAACACGTAATCGTAAATGTAAGCGAATTTTGAAATTGATAATACTGGGTGGCAGGTTAGACAGTGGAAATATTTAAAGGGGTCATTGTACTCATCATTATGAACAACTTTTACTATGCGACCAACCCTGAAATCGCGAAAAAAAAATCAGCTGTTGTACATTTATGTTCACATAACTCAACAAAATGTATGGAATAGCTGATTTTTTTTTCGCGATTTCAGGCTTGATCCCATAGTAAAAGTTGTTCATAATGATGAGTACAATGACCCTTTAAAATATTTCCACTGTTTAACCTGCCACCCTGTATACCTATAGTCTGGAATAAGCACATGGCTACGTTTTATCCCGAAAAATGCGGGCGAAGTCGCAGGCGGCAGCTGGTAATATATAAATAATAAATAAGTACCGTATAATAATAATAAGTAAGTATATCATAACAAGTTTAAATAAAATTGTACACAAATGTTACCCTCATCATAGTTGTGTGTGTTACCTCTCTCTATCGCTCAAAGGTTTGCTGGTAGAAAACTCAATTATGAGTTAAGCTCGCCTTTGTACATACCATGTCATTACAAAACTGTATATAATCATTATATGTGTACATTAAAGAATAAAGAACAAAGTACCACGGAATGTCCCGAATTGGTACTGTACGGTGTTTTTTTCTTATTCTTCAGGCGAACAATGTGTGAAAGACGGCACAGCCGGCGTATGCACAAACTTGAACCGGTGCCAAACTGCTATTCAGGATATAAGAAACAGGAAAAACCCGCAGGTAAATAGGTATAACTTACTGGTTTTGTAATCAGGAATACTGTATTTGGGTCAATATAACAAGGAGCATTTTGTTATTAAATATACAGGGTAAAATTAAAACCAGTGCGGATATTTTAGGAGGTGAAAGTACTCATGAATATGATCAACTTTTATTATGGGACCGACACTGATATATGAAAAAAAAAATCTGCTGTTCACTACAAAAACGCACTACAACACGATCAAAATGTATGGAACAGCTGATTTTTCTTTTCATATTTCAGTATTGGTCCCATAATAAAAGTTGATCATATTCATGAGTACTTTCACCTCCTAAAATATCCGCACTGGTTTTAATTTTACCCTGTATATTATAAGTAAGTTACCGGGCCAGTTAGTTGGACAGAGCACGCCACGGAACGGCAGAGGTCGCGGGTTCAAATCCCGCTTGGGTCATATGATTTTTGAGAATGTATATTTAATAACTTAATAGAAGCTTAACATGGCTTTGACATGTTTCAAATTCACAAAAATATACATTTATAAGAAGCATTTTTTTTCAATTTTGGTGGCGAAATTTTTTTGTTCCGTTTTCGGGAAAAAAGGACCTGGTATAGGAGTAAAAGGTCCTAGCTATAAGGATCAAGAGGTCTGAGAATATCTCGATAACTTTTGAAGATATTTGTGTTCAAAGTCTAGTGTGACCACCAAAATTGAAAATCGTCCACCAAACTTGAAAGTACTCACCAAAATTGAAAATCAGTGCCACCAAAATTTAATTTCTCTGTCACAAACCTCAATCTCACAAATAACTCATACCCTGGAGCCCAATATCAAGCCTCGAGCTGGTGTATGCCTATAAGCCCGTGACGACATTCTTTATTGAGACGTACTGCCAGCACTGGCTCCCAGCACTGACTCCCAGCACTGGCTCCCAGCACTGACTCCCAGCACTGGCTCCCAGCACTGGCTCCCAGCACTGGCTCCCAGCACTGGCTCCCAGCACTGGCTCCCAGCACTGGCTCCCAGCACTGGCTTCCAGCACTGGCTCCCAGCACTGGCTCCCAGCACTGGCTCCCAGCACTGGCTCCCAGCACTGGCTCCCAGCACTGGCTCCCAGCACTGGCTCCCAGCACTGGCTCCCAGCACTGGCTCCCAGCACTGGCTCCCAGCACTGGCTCCCAGCACTGGCTCCCAGCACTGGCTCCCAGCACTGGCTCCCAGCACTGGCTCCCAGCACTGGCTCCCAGCACTGGCTCCCAGCACTGGCTCCCAGCACTGGCTCCCAGCACTGGCTCCCAGCACTGGCTCCCAGCACTGGCTCCCAGCACTGGCTCCCAGCACTGGCTCCCAGCACTGGCTCCCAGCACTGGCTCCCAGCACTGGCTCCCAGCACTGGCTTCCAGCACTGGCTCCCAGCACTGGCTTCCAGCACTGGCCCACAACACTGGCCGACAACACTGGCTCACAACACTGGCTCACAGCACTGGCTCACAGCACTGGCTGACAGCACTGGCGTCAAACGATTTACCACTATTTCTACCGAATCGAATGTTTGTTTTTTCACCAGTTATGCTCGTTTGATAATACTGATCCTATTGTATGCTGCTTGGACGCCAGGCCTGCCCGGGGAAACCCCCCCGTGGCTACCACCACCAAAAGGTAAGATTTACATCATCCGCCTAGCCTTTTCCCATGTTGTGGTAGACTTCCAATGTGATCAAAGGCAGATATAACAAGCATGATGTAAGGTATAACCCGTGCCAATAAAGAAGCGAATCTAAAATGGCGGCACTAATCATTTCCTCTCACTCGCACGTTATTGCTGTCTTTACTCACAGCCGACGTGTGTGAGTAAAGACAGCAATAACGTGCGAGTGAGAGGGAATGATTAGTGCCGCCATTTTTAATTCGTTTCTTTAGCCTCGAGCCCCCTCTAAATAAGTACCTAGTATGTGATAGCCATATTCATGAAGAATAGTATGCTATTTAACATCACGCTACGACACTTGGGGACCGCGCAACGGGGTTGAAATCGCGGGGAACAGCTAATAATAAAAATTAATTAATGTGTTTTCAGACCAAGTGCAGTGACAGCCTAGTGGTTTAACCATGTGCCTCCCACGGCGAATGGTTCATGTTCGATCCCGAGGCACGCACCGCTGACTTCTCGAAGTCATGTGCGTATTATAAATTAATTATCACTTGCTTTAACGGTGAAGGAAAACATCGTGAGGAAACCTGCATGCCTGACAGTTCTCCATAAAGTTCTTGAAGGTGTGTGAAGTCTGCCAACCCGCACTTGGCCAGCGTGGTAGACTATGGCCTATCCCCTCTCATTATGAGAGGAGGCCCGTGCCCAGCAGTGGGACAGGGCTGATATGTATTATTATTATTTATTTCAGACCATCAGTCGCCTCTACCATTGAGGACGAGCCGATCTATGATTCAGAAAGTGACCAGTGTGAACCTATTGCAACAGAGCTGACCGTACCCAAGACGGGACAGAAGGCTTTTGACAGTAAGTACCTACCAGTGGTGAAGGGTCCCTACTATACGATTCCTACCGGCTTCGTTTGAAAAATAGCACAGGCAGTTTTGCCTACTATTGTCAAATATTTATAAGTAGATAAGGTAATTAGGTAGGTAAGGTAATTAGCTTTTCGTGGCAAGGTAAGTATTTGTAGCTTTATTGTTACCTTTTTTTTTCACTTTATTTAAGTTAGAGACTTTTATACAAATGTACATGCCAGTCCCATCGTACCTTATAACAAATTCTTAACGCTAATAAGGTAATTTGGTAAGGTAATACATACTAACGGCGGCTTCAGAATTAGGCGCTGACAATATATGATGGAACATACCGACATCCTAATTGGACATCTATTCTGAAACCACGGTATATGCGGCTTACAGAAGACATCTAACTGCGAAGTTTCATACAGATTGGTTATGAACTGTAGATTTGACGAGGGTGTGACAGACGGACAGACGGACAGACGGACAGACGGACAGACAGACGGACAGACGGACGGGATGAAACTATAAGGGTTCCTAGTTTTACTACGGAACCCTAAAAACAGAGCTATAATACTACGTATTGCTTAAATTCATGAAACATGAACATAAATACCCTCTAGAACCAAAAAAACTAGCCAAGTCCGAGTCGGACTCGCGCACTGAGGCTTCCGTACCTTCCTCAGACGTATAAAAACATGATGGCACAATAGCGCCATCTATGAGAATATAGCAAGCTATATTCTCATAGATGGCGCTTAACACAACAGACAGACAACAAAGTGATCTTATAAGGGTTCCGTTTGTCCTTTTAAGGTACGGAACCCTAAAAATGGCTTACCCTCTAGGCACGCCCTTGGGCCACATCTCCCTTGTTTCTATGATCTGATGATGTGATGTTTCTTTGTTTCAGAATGCATTGAATATCAGGAGTATGTGTATCCGTGTGAGAGAAGCATGGGAGAGCTCAACAGGAGTAACCGCTGCCACCACAACGTTGATCAGCTCATCGTCGGAGGCACAGACGCGGCTCAGTATGAGTTCCCTCATATGGTAAGCAAAGACTCTTTATCAGCACCTCAGATCACAGAAACAAGGAGATATGCCATCATAGCAAACTAGTACGGGAACAACTGATGCCACTTTTAGCACATTTTTCGACACAATTACGCGCATAATTAAGCGCTCCTTGTGAATAAAAAGATCTCCCACGCATTCAATACTCCGCACACCCTCAATCTAACACTGTTAATCGTCACTCAACACTAGCACTAAACTAAAACACTGTATTTATACCATCGATCGTGTTCGGTTCGTCGCCAGCGCATACTTTTTTAATATGAGCAATTTGCTCAAGATCAGGCATCAAGCTCGATAGCTCCTTGGCACATCTCCTTGTTTCTATGATCTGAGATCAGCACGCTTAGCATGACTAAGGGCGGGTTGCTTCAAACCATCTGTATTCGTAAGTCAGTACGTAATCGTTAAGTCAGTATCAAATTGTCGTACAAGCCGCCATATCAAAAAAAAAAAAAAATCTAAGTCAAAAGTCATTTATTCAAAGTGGGCTAAATGATTAGCACTTTTTGAACGTCAACATACATAAGACAGCCCCCAAAAACGCCCGCCCTTCACCATTTGACGGTTCACATATTTGACGGTTACAGATACGTAACTGTAAAGGCGCGTCTCCTGCGCCCTGTTTTCGTGTTCGACGAACATCGAACAGTGAACAGTGAACGATAAAGGCGTGGTCTACGTGTCTTGACGAATAAAAACACTCAAAACACGTAGACCACGCCCCTTTATCGTTCACTGTTCACTGTTCGATGTTCGTCGAACACGAAAACAGGGCGCAGGAGACGCGGCTTAAGTTGAAACAACATGGCCTAATTCTATCTTTAAGAGAGCTATTACATTTTAACACCTGTCTCGCTTGCACAGAACCATATTTTAAACAATGTTGAATGAAAAAATGCATTTTTGAAAAATGTATTCTATTAATATTTTAGATAATAATATTAATTTGACAGGTAAATAATAAAAACACATTTCTAATGTGTGATCTAATCAATTTAGGAGCAGAACCATTAGACTACTATACAGGGTAAAATTAAAACCAGTGCGGATATTTTAGGAGGTGAAAGTACTCATGAATATGATCAACTTTTATTATGGGACCGACACTGAATTATGTAAAAAAAAAAAACCGGCCAAGTGCGAGACGTACTCGCGCACCGAGGGTTCCGTATCATTTTTGGACGTTTAAAGTGAAAAAATCCGGACCACATAACTAATTTTGTTTGTGAAGGAATTTTGATGATTTTGAAAAAATTGTACTAGTTAGAAACATTGTTTTATTTTTGGTGCCATATTTGGGTAAATTCCTATCAACTCTAATTATTTCAGATTTTTCGCCCCGCAAACTTCGGAGATAAGGGGGGGGGATGGTATTTTTTTGGACATTTTTCATCATATGTCGAAAACTGTGAGACATAAAATAAAATAAAAATATATTTTGAAATGTGCAAATCAAGCCCTTTCATATGATATGTCACTTGACCTAGTAACCCCACTTTAAAATTTCGGACCCCCACTCCGGCCCCTTTTGCAATGAAAATAAAAATATTTTGGACTTTTTTCATTTGCAATAAAGTTGAACAAGCATTTTTTATAACTGTTCCAAATTTCAAGTCGATAGCATAAGTAGTTGTAGCACCATAAGGGTTCCTTTTTTACCATTTTGGTACGGAACCCTAAAAATCAGCTGTTCCATACATTTTGATCGTGTTGTAGTGCATTTTTGTAGGGAACAGCTGATTTTTTTTTTTATATTTCAGTGTCGGTCCCATAATGAAAGTTCATCATATTCATGAGTACTTTCACCTCCTAAAATATCCGCACTGGTTTTAATTTTACCCTGTTTAAAATATTATAAATGTGAAAGTTTGCGCGTGTGTGTGTGTGTATGTTTGATACTTCTTCACGCTGAAACGGCTGGACGGATTTGGATGAAATTTGGCACACAGATAGATAACAGTCTGGAATAACACATAGGCTTATACCTTTTATCTCGGAAAATGCGGGCGAAGGCGCGGGCGGAACCTAGTCGTATATTACGGCTCCTAAATTGATTAGATGACACAATCGAAATGTGTTATTATTATTTTCCTGCTAAATTAATATTATTATCTAAAACATTATAAGAACACATTTTTCAGAAATGCATCTTTTCATTTAACATTCTTAATAATACGGTTTTGTGCGAGCGAGACAGGTGACAAAATATAATTCTTAACTCTTTGCCTGAGCATACGGCGACCCGTGCTTGGCTTATCAGGGTTTTGTCTATTGAAGAATAGAAACAGTTCTTCTCTTCATTGTATGCATGAAACGGTAGAAATCTTTCTACAATCTGTCACTTTGTCTATTCTTTTGTAACAGAATGACAGAACCCGTTTCTATCGTGGTCATGCTAGGTCGGCTCCTGTAGAAAATAGTCTCCTAGTTGTGACTTAACTCATTTAAATATAGGTTATATCCTCAGATCATAGAAACAAGGGAGATGTGCCAAGGCTTGATGCCTGAACTTGAGAAAATTGCTCATATTAAATCGATCGTGTTCGGTTCGTCGCCAGCGCGTACGTACGCGCTGGCGACGAACCGAACACGATCGATGGTATAAATACAGTGTTTTAGTTTAGTGTTAGTGTTGAGTAACGATTAACAGTGTTAGATTGAGGGTGTGCGGAATGTTTAATGCGTGGGAGATCTTTTTATTCACAAGGAGCGCTTAATTATGCGCGTAATTGTGTCGAAAAATGTAAAAGTGGCATCAGTTGTTCCCGTACTAATTTGCAATGATGGCATATCTCCTTATTTCTATGATCTGAGGTTATATCGGAAAAATCAAAATATCGCCGATATATTGATACATTCCTATTATAGTTAAATTTTGTGATCGGCAGGTCATGGTCGGTTATGGAGAGAAGATTGAAGACGTGACGTATCGCTGCGGTGGCGCCCTCATCACCGATCGCTTCATACTTACAGCTGGACACTGCAGCGCCAGTTACCTGTGAGTAGCAAACTTCTGCACTCGCAGCATAGGGCTGCCCTCATCATAGAAACAAGGGAGATGTGCCATGGCGCTATTGAGCTTGACGTTTGATATGGTCACATTGACCGTATATAAAACGTACATGTTAAACTATGTGGTTAATAAATTTTATTATTTTCCAGGGGTCCAATAACATACGTGCTAGTCGGAGCATTAAGGCGGAGCGATGTAGCCGACAGGTCTAAGATCTACAAAGTGAAGAACAACATCAAACACCCGGAGTACAGGGCCCGAAAGAAATATAACGACATTGCCTTAGTTGAGACTGAAAATCGGTAAGTATCCCCCGAACAAATATAACGACACTGCCTTAGTTGAGACTGAAAATCGGTAAGTATCCCCCGAACAAATATAACGACATTGCCTTAGTTGAGACTGAAAATCGGTAAGTATCCCCCGAACAAATATAACGACATTGGTGCTGTGCTGATTCTGTTAAACATTGCACTAAACTAATTTTAATCACACTATATATCTCTCTCTTACAAGTATCATTGAAAAAGGACAGAAAATATTAAGAGCTCTCAAATTAGTCTACGACCTTGTCATTTACGGGTAAATAGTCATGACCTTTTGCGAAACCGACTAAATTCACATTGAAATGAAGTAAGAGGACTAATTTGACAGGATTAAATACCTCTTATCCCTTTCTCATGTTTTTCGTTAGAAAGAGACATAATGAGACTAAATTAGTTAAGTTTGTAAACAACAGAATCGGCATTATTGCCTTAGTTGAGACTGAGAATCAGTAAGTATTCCCCGAACAAATATAACGACACTAGCTTCCGCCCGCGGCTTCGCCTGCGTCTTTGGGATAAAAAGTAGCCTATTTGTTATTCTGATGTATAAGCTATATTACTGTAAAGTTTCATCAAAATCCATTCAGTAGTTTTTGCGTGAAAGAGTAACAAACATCCATACATCCATCCATACATCTTTACATCCTCGCAAACTTTCACGTTGATAATATTATATAGTAGGTTATAATATTAGTAGGATTGCCTTAGTTGAGACTGAGTCTCAGTAAGTATCCCCCGAACAAAATAAATATAACGACACTGCCTTAGTTGAGACTGAGAATCTGTAAGTATCCCCCGAACAAATATAACGACACTGCCTTAGTTGAGATGAGACTGAGAATCTGTAAGTATCCCCCGAAAAAATATAACGACACTGCCTTAGTTGAGACTGAGAATCTGTAAGTATTTCCTCACTAACTTAAACCGGGGGATAATGACAGAAAATTGGCAGTAATTTACAAAGACCTAAGAGAGATTTCTTAGATCTTTGCTTACTACCTAATTTACGTATTGTACTTCAAATTTCAACTGATTCAGGCGAAGACACAGCAGCTCAGTTGGTTAGAGCGCTTGCCACGGTACGGCAGAGGTTCAAAGGTTCAAGGTTCAAACCCCGCATGCGTCAATTGTTTTTGAAATTGTATTTTTTTTTCAGAATAAAGCTGGACCAGTTCGTATTGCCGGCGTGCCTCCACACCGGGGACCCTGTCAATGATGAGAAGGTTCTGGCCACTGGTTGGGGCCTCACCGCGTACCGAGGCGCTACTTCTGAAGTTTTGCAGAAGGTATTATGGGCGACACAACCTTTTTAGGGTTCTCTACCAAAATGGTAAAAAAAGGAACCCTTATGGTGCGATTTCGTCTGTCTGTCTGTCTTTCACAGTTTGTTATTTTGAGTAACTACTAATGCTATCGACTTCAAAATAAAATGCAAGAAACTCCATGGTTACTCTTTTTCAACTAATTCAAATATACAATTTCTTTGTTTACATTTATGCCCTAATATTATGTGAGACGTATACTAGGGTGTCCCGATAATTTTTTTTTGGATTTCCGTAACGCAAGACATCTCAAAACTTGCGTAATTGATTGTAGATTACCAAAATAATTTTAAAAATAAAATAAAACTACATCTTTCGGGTGCTACCGAACTTCAAAGTTTTGAAAAATTGTCATTTTTGTGGTAATTACCTATTTGGTATGCTTAATTTCGGTTCCTGAACTAAATATAAAAAAATATATACTTTTTGTTCTATTTAGGTGTAATACATACACGAAATTTTGATTTGCAGGCAATAACTCATTACCAGTGACTTAGAATTTGTTAGGTTTCAACCTGCAAATTCCCTCAAGTTTCAACATAATTCGAGGACTATCTTGACTTGACTCGCGAGTGTTTTATTCGTAGCCAAAGTCATGTTTATGCTATAAAAGTATAGTGGCGATTGTTACAGTGTAAAAAAAGGCATTTTATGATTTTTAAATTATGACTTTGAGCCGTAGTGAGACTATTTCAACCCTCGGAACCCTCGGTGCGCGAATACGACTCGCACTTGACCTGGGCCCCAAGTCTGCTAATGCAATTGTCACAATCGTGTCAGAATGGTCTCTCAATGACATCGTTTTGACCAATGGCGAAAGAGATAGTCTTGCTCTAAGCCAATGACCGCTTAGGTTTTAACCGTTATGGTGTCATTATGACACTATTCTTACACAATTGCAATAGCAGAATTGGGGCCCAGTTTCTTTACTGACTAAGTAGCTGACGGGCCATAGTTTCGATTATTTTCAAAATGTTTTCTTATATTTCAGGTGACTTTACACAAATTCTCGACGTGGGAATGCATGCAGAAGAAAGAAGGCCTCAATGCGCAGTCGCAGACTTGCTACGGAGACCACCAGTTCTCCAGGGATACATGCCGGGTACCTACGAAACCTCTAACTTAGGCCGACCGTCCTGCCGGCCTAGGACCACAATAGAAACGGGTTTTGTCTACAGAAGAATAGACAAAGTGACAGATTGTAGAAATATTTCTACCGTTTTAGGCATACTTACCTACAATGAATAGAAGAAATGTTTATATTCTTCAGTAGACAAAACTATAATAAAACAAGCACAGGTCGCCGCGTGCTCGGGCAGAAGAGTTAACGAGTTGATAGAAAAAGCTTTGTCTATTCTTTGGTAGAATAGAGATAGAATTGGTTATGCTAAGCCGGCTGATGATAAACGCGTATATCGCGACGAGTCGGTCGCGAATATTTCGGCGTCCTCAGGGCGGTAGTGACTTAGTGAGTCATTTTCAAAGTTTATGGGTGTTACCAAACAGTTTTTTGTCCGTTATCAAATTGTTGTAGTAAACTGATGTAAATTGGACCAATTGTATTATATTGAAGGTTAAAATCTCAATAATTTTTTTACGTTTTTCGCGAAAACTGCACCGAGCGGCAGCGGCAGGGTTCGGGGGCCGGGGGCTTGCCTATACTCCACCTCCCCCGTCCCGTACAAATCAACACACCCATAGGCTCGTCGGTAGCGCGTAATTACAAAATACAGCTGTTTTTTATAGCTAAATATAAAAGTCGGTTCCCAGCAATTATTTTTGCTCAATATTACCTACTTAGTTACACGTACAGAACATAGGTGTCGGCTTGGTGATGTGTCTTTTTACACCCTGTATATTTCGAGGTGATACTTGTCGAACCCGCGAGAATCACCTCCCTAACCGGTTTTTTTTTTATTTCAGGGTGACAGCGGCGGTCCGCTTCAGATTAAGAACAAGAAGATCTCTTGCATGTACACAGTGGTGGGGGTAACCTCCTACGGAAGCGCCTGTGGCTTCGTAGGAGAGCCTGGGATATACACCAGGGTAGCTAACTATATACCCTGGATCGAGAGCATCGTTTGGCCGTAGATACCTGCACGCGTAGCATGACCAGCCGTAGAAATAGACAAAGTGACAGATTGTAGAAGCATTTCTACGTTTTATGAATGAAATCTGTCACTTTGTCTATTTCTATGTAGACAAAACCCGTTTCTATCGTGGTCATGCTAGACCGGCAGGGGAGTTGATTACATAAAATATACTTTTATACAAGAGATTTTCAAAAACAACTGACAGACGGGGTTTGAACCCGCGATCTTCTCCGTGGCATTGCTCTTACCAACCGTGCTACTATGTCTCGCTTGAATAGGTTGAAAATGTACAAATACTTAAAAATGATTTTGTTTCAATGAAAGAATAGGAACGACCATAAATAAAAAAAAACCGGACAAGTGCGAGTATGCCTCGCGCCCTAAGGGTTCCGCAATATGATCATAGATGGCGCTACTGCATACTTCCAATGGCGCCATCTATGGGCAGATGGCTCCACTTATGATCCGGTGACTGACGGCGGACAACAAAGTGATCCTATAAGGGTTCCGTTTTTCCTTTTGAGGTACGGAACCCTAAAAATATTAAAATTTATCACAAAATCTTTCTACAATCTGTCATTTTGTCTATTCTTCCGTCAACAAAACCTGTTTATACATACTTAATATTATTATAGTGCTTATGCTGCGTGCTGTGGTGAATTCAGCATTTTTTTTTTGGCGGGCGCTTAGCTTGAGTTTGGGGGGGTTCAACCCCCCTAGATTAGCCACTAGCCACTGGATATAACATTATTACTAAGTAGCTAAGATTAATTTTGAGGGCCATTTTTCAATCATCAGATAATTATACGAATAATTTAAATATTTTGACAGTTTTTCCATACAAAATCGGTTAAACGTCAATTTTATTCGGATGAAAATATCTGACGATGGAAAAATCAGCCCTAAGTGTATTAAGGTACAGTCAGCGATGGCGTATAACGTGTGTACTTTGTAATAAACAAAAAATAATGCCTTATTTTTAAGATTAAAATATTTTTATAGGTACCATATTGTTTTTTTTTTTTGACACATTATTCCTATGTTTTGGGTTATTATTTGGGTTATTATTATTAGTATTACAGATACTACGCAAAGAAACGTGACCGTAACTCGGGCTATCCTCGGGCTATATTTTTTTTCGTGCATAATAATAACACACTGATTCACATAAATTAGGTATATATTTTTATCGAAAACACCTTACACTGCCATCTATCGGTTCATAATAGAACCAGTTCATAAACTATCACCCTGAGGCCTGAGCTGACCTCCCTGAGCGAACCATTTATTCAAATAATAATTCTACACGATACTAGATGGCGCTGACTATCTAATAGAACTTCTGCGTTGTAGGTCTGGTGGCCGCTACCATGATGACTGCTAAGCGTGGCGTGGAGTCCCGGATTCAATCCCCGAGTCAGTACAAAGCGTTTTTGAGTTTTTTGTTAGGAAATTCTTAATAGCACTAGCGTCTTAAGGCTATTTCCGCATCTAAATGAAACCTAGTTTTGAGATAATGCTGTATAAAGTTTCCTTACGGATGTTTGCGATTTCTTGAATATTCCTAAGGAGTACCTACCTACTGGACAATTTTTAGAATTTTGAAAATCGCGGTGTGCAGAATCTTTTGTATCTATATAATAGCCAGATTCACGAATAATAGTATAGGCTATTTAACATCACGCTATGACCATTAGGAGCTGAGCAAAAAGAAAAAAAAAACGTTTTGGAAAGATACTACGTTTTGGAACGGACAACTAGCTTCAACTAACGGACAAACTGACTGAAAACTATTGCTTGACTATTCAAAAGTGCCTGTAAATGGTCTAATTGATATAAATGTTTTGACTTTGACTTTGAAAAAGGCAAAAACAACGGTAAGCGGGGGGTAAATAATCCGATTTCTTATAAATTAAACGGCGAGTGACCCAGAGATGCACAGCTAGTTTAAAAACACAGCGGGCAAATACATAAATGTCACACGCAGGGATTTTCACTCAGTTTTTCATATAGCGCTGGCGGCGCTCACGATATTTTTAGGGTTCCGTACCAAAATGGTAAAAAAGGAACCCTTATGGTGCGACTTCGTCTGTCTGTCTGTCTGTCTGTCTGTCTGTCTGTCACACCTGCTTATTTCAGCAACTACTAATGCTATCGACTTGATTTTTGGAACAGTTATAAAGAATGCTTGCCCAACTTTATTGCAAATGAAAAAAGTCCAAAAATATTTTTATTTTCATTGCAAAAGGGGCCGGAGTGGGAGTCCGAAATTTTAAAGTGGGGTTACTAGGTCAAATGACATATCATATGAAAGGGCTTGATCTGCACATTTCAAAAAATATATTTTCATTTTATTTTATGTCTCACAGTTTTCGACATATGATGAAAAATGTCTGTAAAAATACCTTCCCCCCCCTTATCTCCGAAGTTTGCGGAACGCAAAATCTGAAATAATTAGAGCTGATAAGAATTGACCCAAATATTGCACCAAAAATAAAACTATGTTCCTAACTGGTACAGTTTTTGCAAAATCATCAAAATTCCTTCGCAAACAAACTTACTACTACTACTTATGCGGTCCGGTTTTTAGGGTTCCGTACCAAAATGGTAAAAAAGGAACCCTTATGGTGCGACTTCGTCTGTCTGTCTGTCTGTCTGTCTGTCTGTCTGTCTGTCTGTCTGTCACACCTGTTTATTTCAGCAACTACTAATGCTATCGACTTGAAATTTGGAACAGTTATAAAGAATGCTTGTCCAACTATATTGCAAATGAAAAAAGTCAAAAAATATTTTTATTTTCATTGCAAAAGGGGCCGGAGTGGGGGTCCAAAATTTCAAAGTGGGGTTACTAGGTCAAGTGACATATCATATGAAAGGGCTTGATCTGCACATTTCAATATATATTTTTATTTTATTTTATGTCTCACAGTTTTCGACATATGATGAAAAATGTCTGAAAAAATACCATTCCCCCCCCCTTATCTCCGAAGTTTGCGGAGCGAAAAATCTGAAATAATTAGGGTTGATAGGAATTGACCCAAATATGGCACCAAAAATAAAACGATGTTCCTAACTAGTACAGTTTTTTCAAAATCATCAAAATTCCTTCACAAACAAACTTAGTTATGCGGTCCGGTTTTTTTCACTTTATACTTCCAAAAATGATACGGAACCCTCGGTGCGCGAGTACGACTCGCACTTGGCCGGTTTTTTTTTATTTAATTAGGGATGCATCTCGTACCGATATTATTGGCGATATTCTGATTTTTCCGACATATCAGTATCGGCGATATTTATTTGCCGATACACACATACCTACAATGTAATTTCAAATACTTTATAATGAATAATATCGCATCGAGAGACGATTTTCTGCAGTAGGTTTCATGCAAACAGACTTGTGAAATCACCTTTCCCCGCATTAGGTAGGTACTTCAGAATGATTTGTTTACTACTTAAATAAGTGACTTAAAAAAATAAATAAACACTATTTATCGTTATATTAAAAGTTATAGCCCACGCATTGCATTTTCCATGATATTAATTTAAATTTTCGCCGTCCATGTGAATATTATCGGGCTTATTTATGTGGAGGCTATAAATTTGGACAAAATGGCCGCCATCTGTCAAACGTCGTCGGCACACCGTATTTGCTATAGGGAAAATGAAAAACAGGGTTTTTTTGGTTTTTTTTTTACAGCACGCTACTCGCCGCGATAGCTGTGCTCGAATCAGGGGGTCTACTCTCTAAGCACGAAATCCGTAGTTTCGACCTTAGTTACGGGCGTTTCTTACTCCGTATCACCTACGGACTTAAGATTAGTTCGGGGCCCGAACTAAGAATTAATGATAGCACGATTTGACAGTTGTCCCTACGCCCGATGTGTTTTTATCCGTCAGAAAAATTGAATTTGACACTTGTTTTGACGGAATCTTATGTCTATTATACTTTCGGACGGGCCCGTATCTTCGTTGACGGACTTACAGAGTAGACCCCCAGGCTCGTGGCTATTATAAAGGTCCAAATTTTCACACTCGAAATATTTTAAGAGGTAGGTACCCTAGTTGGTAAAGATGCCATACAAACGAAGGAAAATTTTATTGATCTAAGTAGGTATTTACAGTGTGTCCGGACACCGGTGTCCGAGCCGTTAAGGCGAAGCAATATCATCAATTTTATCGACAAATCCACCAAAATAAATAAGGCGTTTTGGAAAACAATTAAAAAGTAAAAAAAAAACAATTAAATTTTTTTTAAGTTTTTTTTTTATTAAGTTTCCTGTATTTTTTAAAGGTTTTGATGAGAGTTTTTGATAAACTTTTTAGTGTGAGCTTATTGCCTACTTTTGTAGAGCTATCGAACGATACAATTTTATGCCTGTAGGACCTCTAATATTGGTAGATATGGCAAAATAAATGAACCCAAACGCACTTACAAAAAAAATATTTAAATGGCCGCCATTTCAAAACATAAGGGACAAAACTCCTTATAATTATGGTGGATTTGTCGATAAAAGTGCAGTGATAGCCTAGTGGATTAACCATGTGCCTCCCATGGCGAATGGTTCGAGTTCGATCCCGAGGCACGCACCGCTAACTTTTTGAAGTCATGTGCGTATTAGAAATTAATTATCACTTGCTTTAACGGTGAAGGAAAACATCGTGAGGAAACCGGCATGTCCTAGAACCAAAAATTCGAAGACATGTGACGTCCACCAACCCGCACTGGGCCCGCGTGGTGGACTACGGCCCACTCCCTCTCACAGAGGAGGCCTGTGTGGGAACCAGCAGTGGGAACATTATAGGCCGATTATGCTATGCTATGTCGATAAAATTTATCATATTACTTCGCCTTAACGGGTCGGACACCGGTGACCAGACACTGTAGGCATAGATAATATAATACTGTAGGTATATTTTTTAACTTCTATCCCGAAAAAATGCAGTTCCACTTAGTGGATTATTGTGATGGGATGGTAATGGACTGTTAAAGGGGAAATAAGGGAGCCTAAGGCGCCTGGGAACAATGTATATGGTACCTACATGTAAAAATGTCAGACGGAGACTTGTCAAAACACTATTAACATTATTTTAACATTGGTATGTAAACAGGAACCGACCGTTTACCGTGTTCTTTGGGGCACGGAGTGGACACGATGTATTATGAATCGTCATTGGTCACCCATCTGAGAACTGGCCGCGGAAAGTGCAGCTTAACATCGTAGGTTCATCTATAGCGGCTACCTATTAGCCACTAACCCCTCAGCGGCGATGCCTTGATATGTGAATAATAGCCACCTCATCAAAATTTGACCGTGGTAAATCAAGCCATGTAGTTGATACTTAGCCACGAGCCCTTCTACGGCGTAGTCTCCATATGTACCTACAGAATGATCACCCATCCAAAATCTGACCATGGCAGACAGTGGCTAGTCCAGGAATTATTTTTGGGGCTGAGGGCTCATCTAGGTATGATTTTTGGGGGGCTAAGAGGTAAAAATCAAAACACAAAATTACTAATCTAGTCAAATCTGTTAGAACTTCGGAGGGTGGGGGGGGGGCTTCAGCAACCTAGCCCCCTTAAGATCCGTCATTGGTGGCAAATCAAGTCTCGCGGCTAATATTGAGCCATGAGCCACTTAAAAAGGCTATCGTATAAGAAACCAATACATGAAAAAGTGTCAAATATCATAATCCTGGAACTCTACTCACCCTTCAATAACTCACATTAAAATCCTGTACTTCTATCTCACTCTGTTATAACAATTACAAAACATGTTCTCTCTTTCTAATTTTGCGTGTGTGAGTGACGCCCTTATGTGCGTACACGGACCGTGTGAAAGCTTTGCGTCTGTGTGAGTGATACAGGTAGCTGGTGTAGTGTTGTTACGGTTACAATTTACCCCGATTCGTGGGTAATTTTGGTAACGTTGGGAGTTTTGTTTTGGAAGAATTTTGTGTGTTATGTAAGTTTTTTTTTGTTATTTTCTTTTTATAAGAGAAGAGAATAAGAATTTGAACTCTAACCACTAACAAATTATCGCTCTAAGTAGTTGAAATTCCAAATCTCTTTGAATACGCCTCTCTTAAGCGTTGTTTTTTTGTAATTTATAAACATTTGCTGTCCTTAATTATTAATAATTAATTAATTAATATTATGAATTTTTATTATTTATGAATCCCATCCCACTAATCCCACTAATATTATAAATGTGAAAGTGTGTGCGTGTGTGTGTGTGGGTGTGTGTGTACTTATGTTTGTTACTTCTTCACGCTGAAATGTCTGGACGGATTTGGATGAAATTTGGCAAAAAGGTAGCCTGGGACCTGGAAAAACACATAGGCTACTTTTCATCATTTTCCGCAGACGAAGTCGCGGGCAGCGGCTAGTAGTAAAATAAATCATATTTCTGTTTCTATAGGTAAGAACATATTTACAATTTTATTTATTGCATATTGTTAGCAAGCAAGTAAAAGATACAATTTATCAAAACAGATTTATTATAATAAAGATCTAAATTACAAACATTTATTATAATAAGGATCTAAATTAGGTATCTACCCATTATCTTACTAATATTATAAATTTGAAACTTTTTGTGAGGACGGATGGATGGATATATGGATGTTTCTCTTTCACGCAAAACTACGAACGGATTTTATGAAACTTTACAGTAATATAGCTTATAGGTACATCAGAATAACACATAGGCTACTCCTTATCCCAAAAGCGCGGGCGAAGCTGCGGACAGAAGCCAGTTTAGTAGCTCCAACTGCATACCCACTGAAACGAAACCAATATTATTTCTTACAATTAATGCACCCATATAATTAAAGATTACCCCACATTCCCGTAATTTAAGCAGTGCTTCTTACGGGAGCTTTTCATTTTAAAATAGCAACCCTGAACAACCACGGGCGCTCGTTTAGTCTACGTTCACCCTTCGGACGCGATACTCGTGTGTTTTGTGTGTTAACTTGTGTACTTTTGTGTACTATATTAATTTGCCGTGTGTACACTGTGTATTGTGTATTTCTGTGTGTTTTTGGCCATTTTCTCATAAAGGTATGTTTTATTTTTAATATTTTTTCGTAATAGGGTGAAAGGCACAGTTGATCGAAGGTGCCCGTAATTGTTTTTGAGATTTTCGTGCCTCGATTGTATGCGGTTATGGAATTTATTTATTTCATGTGTATTGGCTAATAAACAAGTTTGTTTATAGCATTACATAAATGAATAATTAAAACTACTATTAGTTTTTTAGTAAAATTGTTAATAATCGAAACATGTTTTGGTGTTCGCTGCTCGCCAGTTTGGTGTCAAATACCTTCATGTTTTCAATAATTTGACCGATTCCAGTACCTATGTGTGTAGTTAGTACCTCTCTTACTAATTTCTTGTACACGTATTTCTTAAATAAGGCAACTTCTATGGTAATATAGCATTAAACGCGGTGTTTCTTGTGGTTTATAACATTTTTGATAAAGACTGTTGTGATGTACAAAGCAGGAATGTTGTTTTGTTTTTGTGTACTATTGTTTAGATATAAACATAGCATTTCTACATTCTGCAATTAGATACAACTCTATCAATAACATTTTACATGACATCGGAGAAGAGCAACTTCAATAAGAATTTAAAAAATACTTTTTTATTTACTGTTATTATATTTGTATTACTAAAAAACAGGATAGGTACGTAGGTACTGTATTTTTTTTGTATTTTGTTTTTTTTTTTATCAAAAATGATAAATCTATTACAAAAAAAAAATACCTACCTATCTTCTTTACTACCACTAGCGCCGGCTATTGGATATTTAAATATGTAAGTATATTTATTTATACTTACAAAAAAAAACGGAAAATTGTATTATACGTAATTTTTTTTAACGGCTTCTCTATAGTCCATTGCAGCTGATTTTCTCAAAAGTAAGACCATAAACAAATTTAAAACTATCCTAGTCAAAGAATCACACTAATTAAAAATACTAGTTAAAAATAACATTTACAAACAAAATATGCAAGTTATTTTTGCACTAATCAAATGCCTTACTATGCATTTTTTTTAATACTACCTATACTTAGTTATCAATTCTCTATACCTACTAGCCTATTTTTGATTTAAGTCCAAAGAAAAATCGTATTTTTCAGAAACGAAATACCTACTGGTTATAGAATGGTCTTCATAAACAGTAATTTGACGTCTCTTTCATTTAATATTTGCAGGAAATAATCTAGATATATACTGAAAAACTGCTAAATGTTCGCGCTGAAACCTTATTCAGTCTATTCCTAAAAGATATGACGTAGAAACACTCTCTTCAGGCAATGGAAATACAGTACCGAAGTTAAAACCTTTTAAGCAACTGTAATGGCTAAAAAACCTGTATTGATTTTGTCAAATATAATCCAATATTTGCTATACTAATTAATATTTTGACTAAACTAAGTTTATCAAACATCTAAAACAAAAAATGGCACAATCAGAGAAAACGCAAAAAAGAATAAAACAACATTTTAAAACCTTTACGAAGCTTTACTAATGGTTTGTTTTTTCTTCCAAAAACGTTTCAACTCTCAAAAAAGACTTAACGCCAGCTGCGGTTTGTGCTAGCGAAAACAAAGGCAGCTAATTGATTCGAATGGACATTGTCTCTTGTTTTTCTTGTAAAGCCATTTTATATCCGAATAAAAGCGAAGCTAGGCCAATTTAGGACTTGGCAAGTCTGTTTAGAGCGTTACACATAACGCAATCAAACACTGACCTAATTCAAAATTGGTAACTTTTGGCAATTGACGTTTAAAGTTTTTTGTTGTAGGTGCGCGTGGAACATAAAATATAGACTGATCTAATTTTTTACCTTATTTTGCAAAGAAAAGGGTTGTTTTTTTGCGACTAGGTTGTAGAGCATGCTCTTTTAGGGCGGTATTTCACTGTAACTCATTTTGGCCAAATTTTGAGTTCGGTCAGTGTTCTACTAAGCATGCGATAAGTAGTCTCTTCGACGCTATGTTGGCTGCCCTTAAGGATTTCTCACACTGGATGCGTTCTGCGGCCTGCGGTCAGGTCAAAGGGAACGCAGCCCGCATCATGTATGAACAACATTGTCGGTATCAATATAATTTGTATAGAATGCGATCTGACCGTGCAAGCACAACCAAAGAACGCATGTTGGCCCGACGGGGCGGTGGGGAGGAAAGGACGCGTACGATTGCTCTGCTCTGACCGCAGACCGATTGTCCCGACCGACAGCGTTGTTCATACATGATGCGGGCTGCGTTCACTTTGACCTGACCGCAGGCCGCAGAACGCATCCAGAACAAATCCTTTAATGTCACAACGTTTTTATCGATGTTGGAAGTTTTTGTCAGTGCAATTCTCGTTCACCACTTTTTAGTGTCCTATGAATTACTTTAACACATACATCTACAAAAAACCTAAAACGTTAAGGCCTCAGATCATAGAAACAAGGGAGATGTGCCAAGGCGCTACTAAAATTGACGCTTTGATACGGTCACATTGACCGTATATAAAATGTACACGCTGGCGACGAACCGAACACGATCGATGATATAAATACAGTGTTTTAGTTTAGTGCTAGTGTTGAGTGACGATTAACAGTGTTAGATTGAGGGTGTGTGGAATGTTTAATGCGTGGGAGATCTTTATATTCACGAGGGGCGCTTGTAATTGTCTTGAAAAATGAACTAAAAGTGGCGACAGTTGTTCCCGTACTAATTTGCTATGATGGCATATCTCCTTGTTTATATGATCTGAGATTAAGGCCTAGGTAGATAGGAGTGACAGTTATGGGAGGTAACATAACGCCCACAGGACTTCTTATGTGAAATCCTCTTAAGAAGTCCTTTCGACGCCATTTTTGCTGCATAAACTCATCACAGTCATCACTATACTATAGTAGGTATAGTGATGAGTTTATGCAGCAAAAATTGCCGATGGCCGATAACGTGCAACTTTACCCCGTTCAGTTTGAATTTTTTTGTTTTCGATTTACTCCGTACCTCAGATCATAGAAACAAGGAGATATGCCATCATAGCAAATTAGTACCGGAACAACTGATGCCACTTTTAATACATTTTTCGACACAATTACGCGCATAATTAAGCGCTCCTTGTGAATAAAAAGATCTCCCACGCATTGAACATTCCGCACACCCTCAATCTAACACTGTTAATCGTCACTCAACACTAGCACTAAACTAAGACACTGTATTTATACCATCGATCGTGTTCAGTTGGTCGCCAGCGCGTACGTTTTTAATATGAGCAATTTGCTCAAGATCAGGCATCAAGCTCGATAGCGCCTTGGCACATCTCCTTGTTTCTATGATCTGAGGTCATCACTATACTATAGTAGGTATAGTGATGAGTTTATGCAGCAAAAATTGCCGATGGCCGACAACGTGCAACTTTACCCCGTTCAGTTTGAAATGTTTTTGTTTTCGATTTACTCCGTACACAGGTACCTACTATGTTGGCCTATTTGATGTAATATTTTTCCTATCATCATACTATAAGTACCTACATACCGCCATATTGCCAAAATTGTAAATTGAATAATTTCACAAATGCCGTAACCAAGAAGTGAAGTGAGTTTATGCAGACATTTTGGGCAAATTGGGCAATATAATCTATAGATTAAACGTTGAATACACCAAAATATCTACTTCGACTTAAACCCATCTCTACAGCAGTATTAACGAATTTACAGTATTATGCTGTAAGAATTTAATGCCTTGTAATACCTACCAATCTAACGGGAATTCTAAATCCCTTAAAGCAGCGGTTCGTAACCTTTCCATGAACATGAAAGTTCATAGTTTTATTTATCAAAATAAATTGCGCAAAAAGTTCATGCATTACAACGATTATTCAATGAATTTTGCAGTCGCATGTTTTTTAGTGTTAGGTTTAATTTTGATTATAAAAATTATCTCGTTATTACTTATTTAGGTACCCCCGCAGAAAGACAGGTTTTGTCGACGGAATATTAAACAAAATGACAGATTGTATAAAGATTTCTATCATTAACCGACTTCAAAAAAGGAGGTTCTGTATTCGTCCCGTATGTATGTATGTTTGTATGTGCGCGATTTTCTCAAAAACTACTGATTCGATTTGGATGGGGTTTTCACTAAAGTAATCTACATACTTTCAGGAAGGTTTTAGTATACAGGGTGTAAGGAGAACGCTTCCGAAGCCAGAACGTAGATTATATACAACCTAAATGCAAACGCGCGGAGCTGGGGTCGTCGGCCGCGCGGCTGTCGGCGAGCGCGTGTACTTTGAACTCGAGGTTATGCGCGAGCGTCAGCTGATATTATTTACGAGTACACGGCGTGTTAATGTTGCAAAGAAAAAAAATGTATTTAATCGCAATTATTGGTTTTAGTTACCTGTTCTCACAGCATAGTGTACGAAAAATGTAAAAAAAAAATTGGTAAAATTGTAAATTTATTTTCCCGATTTTTTGGTGGTATCGTATCGAGAATCACTAGCTCTATCACCTGTCTTCGTTTTCGGAAGCGTTTGCCTTACACCCTGTATAATACATTAGGTAATCATTCCTATGTACAAAGTTATATGCATAAATCTACACACTACGTAGAAGATTTACTGTTGAACGAAGTCGTCAAAGTAATCTAACGCGAGATAAAGAACTAAAAAGGGAAAAATAAAAACGTTTTTACCAAAAAATAATCGACTTCAAAAAGGTTTCGGAAGTCGGTGGCTTTGGTTTTTGTTTGCTTTTTTTGCCACCGACTTCCGAAACCAATATTATTATTTTCTTTCGGCTTTTTGAAGTCGGTTATTTTTTGGTAAAAAAGTTTTTTTTATGCATACAATAAAGAGAAGAAAATAATGTATGGTTGGGACAGGCGCGGTCCCAGGGGGGGGGGTCACGGGGGTCATGACCCCCCCCCCCCCCAATAGTAAAAAAAGCGGCAAACACGGTTTCTTTATTACATTACAATGATATGCATTGACAGGTCGATAGAGCAGATGTGATGGTAACCAGTTTATACATACACTAGCACTTCGCCCGCGCGTCCCACAGGAACTGTGCATTTTTTCGGGATAAAAAGTAGCCTATGTTACTCAGTGATAATGTAGCTTTCTATTAGTGAAAGAATTTTTAAAATCGGTCCAGTAGTTTCGGAGCCTATTCGGTACAAACAAACAAAAAAATCTTACTAAAAGGGTTACTAGTACTACCAAAAAGTCAAGCTGTATCTCTGGTTTATCCCACTGAAATTAGATGAAACGTGGCTTAGAATTTAAGTTAGACCCCAAGCTATTGAACTGTGAAAACCACTTCAAAGTCCGTTCAGTACTTTTCGCGTGATACACAAAGAGACAAAAATTAAAAAAAAATCTTTTTGGGTAGTAAGTCAGTATCATTATTCTGACTGTTTTTTCTGGAATATCTTTAATGTACAGACACGGCTTATTTACAATTTTATAATAGTATACTTAGATACATGAATAAATACACAATATCACACGCCTGTAATCCCCAAAGGAATGAAAAAGGCGTATAGTATAGGTACTTACCTACATTTCTACAGTTAAGTTGCATTTAAGTCCCATTTAATAGGGGATGAGCCTTTTGCCTTTAACCGGCAAAAAAATTAAATTTCGAGCTCGAAATTTAATTCTTCTTTCTTTTCTTTTATTTCTGACTAAATCCTCTTTTTGGGAATGTCTTATATATTTAATAACATAAATCTTCTTTGTTTTCTTTTCTTTCTTTCTTTTGGCACTCGAAATTCAATTCTTCTTTCTTTTCTTTTATTTCTGACTAAATCTTCTTTTTGGGAATGTCTTATATATTTAATAACATAAATCTTCTTTGTTTTCTTTTCTTTCTTTCTTTTGGCACTAGCAAAAACTCACTAGAGTTTTTTAAGTTTTTCTCAGGGGACTAGTACCTACCTAGGTACGTAGTTCTTCAAGAAGGTAGTAAATAGGTTCTTAGGCGTCGTCCATTAATCACGTGATGTTTTTGGCCTCTTTTTTACCCCCCCCCCCCTCCCCCTGGTGATACGTGGTGAGGTTTTGAACTAACCCCCCCCCCCCCCTACCCAAGATCACGTGTATTTTTTAGTACAAATTATCTTAGTTTTTTTAGATTCTCAGAATATTGTCTTGAAATACAACAATTTTTTTGTTCGGTTTAGTAATCGCTCTTTCAACGAACAAATAAATACACGTCATATCTCACTACACCCCCCCCCTCCCCCCTTGTGATATTTCGTGATTTTATCCGAACCCCCTCTCCCCCCCTTTCGAGCCTCACGTGATTAATGGACGGCCCCTTAAAAGATTGGCATCGTGCTTGAAACGTGGGGCGCATCTTATTTCATACTTTAGAGTCCGTTTTAAAAACGTGATTGAAAAAAAATAATTCGTTTAGGGTAACTTTGGTCCAAATTCAAATTTCAAAATGGCAAGAGTTAATTTTGATCCCTAGAGTAGCTCTTTATGCTCCGATCACTGGTGATGAGGCAAATGTACCATTTATCTGACGATATAAGTTGGTGTGAATTTCACATTCAAACGCGTAGAGGTGTAAAGGTTAATTCGCAGGATTAACTCCGATGCAAATTTTAATGCATTTAATGTTTTTGACCTGTGACTTAATGCGACTCCTTTCTAATTACTAACACATTAAAACATTATGTCCGTACCTAACTGCAGATCATAGAAACAAGGAGATATGCGTAACAAATTAGTACAGGAACCGCTGTCGCCACTTTTAAGGCAGTGTGCGTCACAACTACAAACGCTCCTTTGTAATTATAGAGATCTCTCACACATTAAAAATGCTGCACACCCTCAATCTAACACTGTTATTCGTCACTCACATTAATTTAAAACATTGTAAGTATATAAATCGCTTCCGCTCTGTCGGCAACGTGATGACATTGATCATGTCAGCGTCAAGCTCAATAGTGCCTTGGCACATCTCCCTCGTTTCTATGATCTGAGGACATTACGCACACACCACATTGCCGTCAGACTCCTACTAATATTATAAACGTGAGGATGTATGGATGTTTGTTACTCTATCGCGCAAAAGCTACTGAACGGATTTTGATAAAACTTTACAGTAATATAGCTTATACATCAAGAATAACACATAGGCTGCCTTTTATCCCGAAAAACGCGGGCGAAGCCTAGCGAAAGCTGGTTTCATAATAATTTCAACTTAATACCTGCACACGTTCCTGAAAAAAGGATCTTGACAAACAGACAGACAACTAAGTGATCCTATAGGGTTCCTTTTTTTCTTTTTGAGGTACGGAACTCAAACTAACGTTGCGTTCTTTATAGAACCAGCGTATATCCATCAGAATGCGTTAGACAGTGACTGATTTATAACAGTTCAATGACCTGTCTTATCTTGTTTCTAAGATATAAATCTGGAACAAAATAAAAACAAAACACTGATTCTTATCATTACATCGGTTGGCTGTCAAAAAGATTATAGTAGATATAAGTTGGTTATCTTGTAAAAGGGTAATTATCTTGCTAAGGGGGAAGGAAACAATTATTTTTGTTTCATTTTCCTTCTAATTAATTTGTTGTTAGTTCCGTGTTGTTTGAATTCAATTGTTGTTCCAAGTTTTGAATTGACCTGCATTCTTTTTTAAGTAATAAAATAATTGTACCTACGTAACCGAAATGTTATAGCAAAATTGTAACACATAAAACGGTACGACGAAATTAATTAAAACTAATTAAAATTAACTAAATTGTAACCTACAACGAAAGGTAGGTATTAACAAAAATTAACGAAATGTTGTCACTAAAATTTAATTGTCAGATAACTTCGTTACGCAACAACAAAAATTTTTTGACTTTGCTTTTTTTTCGGGACTTTCACTGGAAGATAGCTGATGTTAAGGAGTAACTTAGGCTACTATTATTTTAGAAAAGCAATTAGGGGTCCGCGTAAAAAAAATGAAAACGCAAAAATCCAATTGTCCAGCTAGTCTTTCTCATAATATTAAATAGAAATAATATTGAATATTGATATTTGAAGACAAATCTTTCCTTCGATTCACAGGGTAGTGTGAAATAGCAAATTTTACAATCTAGGCAAATATGTATTCGTTGAATGTTTGCTGTTCGACCCCAGCAAATAGACAGAATAGAATAGATCTCACAGATTTCTGTTATGCATCTATTTGTCTATCTACGACATTATTTTTTGGTTATGCAAAAACCGAAATACCAAAAAAAAAATTATATACATTGTAGATAAGTTTGATTGCTTAACATAACGGCATAATATTTTTGAAATACATTCCTGGCATGGTTTTAATATCTCTATTTCTATATGCAACAGATATTCACAAATCAATTTTCTTTCTAAACCTGAACTACAAAAATAATCAAATACTGACTTTATTATTATTCACTTTATAAAATAAACCTACCTTTTTACTAACCAAATCATAAAACAAAAAGATATTACATTTAAAATTGGTTCGGACGCTAACTAGGTGCGTCAGCGTCACCCTATTCATTTATTCACCAAAAAGTGGATTACACAATAATTTCACTAATTGTTTCCGCTGACTCTCTTTAATCACTTGCTATTGTGTATCATGCTATTATATCTCGAAAAAGGTAGGCAGGGACAGTAGGTAATGTTACCCGATTTGAATGAAAAAAAAACAATCCCGCGAACGAAAAACGGAGCAAACTTTTTTGAAAGGAGTCTACTTATTTTATGTCACATTTGACAATTAGAATAATTGTTTTCACCGTTTTACGCAGTTATAATTATCTATTTGACCGTAAATATTTTGAGAAAAAAAAAATCTTCGAACCTGTTTTATTCAAAGTTACGCGGAAATTCATAGTTACCCGGCTTGATTATATTGAAGAAAATATTATTATTTCTAGTAATAGATATACAAAGAAACCCCACAAAATAATCAGCTTATTACATATTTATTATTTTAATCTTATTATGTACTAGACTTTTGCCCGCGACTTCGTCTGCGTGGACTACAACAAATTGACTAACTATTTTATAAATTGGCTTATGTAGGGTGGTTTGTAGGTACTACGATGAGGTCAAGCTGCATCTCTGTTTCATCCCACCGAAATTAGTTGACAAGTGGCTTAGATTTTATGTTGTAACCCAAGCTACGAATCTGTGAAAACCACATCACAATCCGTTCAGTAGTTTCAGTACTTTTTACGTGAAACAGAAAAAAGGTGTTGTTTCAGAAATGTATGGAGCCTGGGAGTGGTCTACGTAGGTACGCAATAAGTATTATAGCTACCTATACATGATAGTAACCGGTTCCTAATGCTTATTTTCTTTAATATTACTTCCTTTAATAAGTTTTGGAGCAGCCTTTAACGATAGACATTGTATGGTTGATGCCTCCAATAAAATTTAGTTACCTTTCTGCAACCGACCGTTAGTCATATCTGCGCATAATGTAGTGCATGCAGTGCTCTTCTTTAAGTAATGGGGCACTTAGACTTAAGTTTGCAATGTATGTATTATGTTCATGTAATAGTGTACTCATTGTTGAAGAGCCAAATAAATAAATAAATAAATTGTAATTCATTCTTTTCTTTGTCAAGGAGAGCAACACAACACAAATATGGTGGATCAACAATCGACAAATGAATTATGTGAAACGTCATTTTGACAACTGTTGATGTCAATTATGTCAATGTCAGTCAGAATGGCAACCAAAATCCCACACACAACGACTCAAACGTCACGTCATAAAACAAAACTGTCAAACTCAACTGTCATGGCCGCCCTATTAATAGGGATATATTAATGAAAAACTTCATCTCAAATAATTCTACTACAACTGTACTCTTCTTCAAATGAATTTAATCATATTTTTATGTAAATCCCCTATTTTTTTCCTATTTTTCTATGTAGCGTACGTATACCAGTACGATGAAACATCTGCTTTCACTTAAAAAACATTTTTGCAATTACCTACCAACTTACCGAATACTACCTACATTTTGAACGGATCCCTAAAAGCGTGTGTCGGGTTTTTTAAATCTAGTTAGATTCATTTTATCGTTAACCTTCTAAACTTATCTTGACATAAAAGTTTGATAAGCGTTCAATATTTGATTTATTCGAGTTGAAGTGTCAATATTGATTTTCCCACGGATTAATGTTTTGTCATAGTTAGAAATACAAATGTATTATTAGCTTGTAATTAGCTCGCCGGCTGAATGGACTAGATAAAATATAGCGATTTGGTGAAGATTTTAAGTTGGACCCCAAGCTACCAAACCGTGAAAACCACATCAAAATTCGTTCAGCACTTTTGGCGGGATGCGCATACAAACAGGAAAAAAATCCAAAAATGTTTTTTTCGCAATGATTACAGTACCTACCCTATCCCAACTGTTTTTTTCTGGAATATCCTCAATGTAGGTACAGACACGGTTTTCTTCGCCACTGTCCTTTATTATACCGACGGTCCCTAGGTATAATCCCTTAACTACAAATGACATACAGGAGCATTTCAAAGTTTCAACCACACGTAGGTACTTACCTAATTTGTTACAAGAAAAAAAATCATGTGTGGATTTAATGTTCAATTTGCCAACTTAGACTTAGCATAAGCATAGCATAATCGGCCTATAATGTTCCCAATGCTGGGACACAGGCCTCCTCTCTGTGAGAGGGAGTGGGCCGTAGTCCACCACGCGGGCCCAGTGCGGGTTGGTGGACGTCACATGTCTTCGAATTTTTGGTTCTAGGACATGCCGGTTTCCTCACGATGTTTTCCTTCACCGTTAAAGCAAGTGATAATTAATTTCTAATACGTACATAACTCCGAAAAGTCAGCGGTGCGTGCCTCGGGATCGAACTCGAACCATTCGCCGTGGGAGGCACATGGTTAAACCACCAGGCTATCACTGCTTACTTGCAACTTAGACTTATTTTGATTAAACTAAGCGATAGTTATATGTTATGGGTGGCCTGAAAACAAAACATGCAAATGGGTGAATTTCAACAAATCATCATATCGGTGAACTTTTTCATTTAATTATTTATTTTTTGTATATTTTACAGGTTTTATGTATTTTTTAGGATATCAAATATCCCCAAATTTAATATCATCAACGTATCATTAAGACTAAGCAGAATATTCAGATCACATCAGTGGTAATAAAGACCACCGATTACAGCGATATGAGAATAGCGACGTGAAATATAAGTCCAGTGTTCGGAAAAGGGTGAGTATATTTACCTACAGTTTGTAGAACAGAGACGAAAATCGGAGACTTCCTTATAACAATTTTTTTTTTACCAGTAAATTTACCAGAACTAAAATTACGTGAATTTAAACGTTTTATTAATTTAATGAAAACGTCTATTGCGTAAATAATATTTACGCAATAGACGATTACATTAAATTTAATAAATTAATAATCGTCTATTGCGTAAATAATATTTTTTACTGTTGAACAACAATAATAAAACTACTCATTACACTAGAAAAATGCAACCACCGATAATACTAATTCCACCGAAAACAAAAAATAAGTCATTTGGGAAATTCAAATCACATATCTACCACTTAGGGGATTGTAGGGACAAAAGATAATATTTATTTCGTCCTAAGCCATAGCCAAATCAGTTCTATTTATTTTGCAAAGCAAAAATTCCCATTCTAAAGGGAAATTGAATTTCCTCCGGGTACCATAGAGTTTTCCCGGCTAGACGAATCTGACGCTCAGAATACAATTTACAAGTATTTATATTCACGTCTGACTTTTAAAATGATATGAACAGAATTTTCAGCAAGCTACGTAGGTAGGTACCTATTCCCCGAAGGCATAAGCAGAGGTTTATACTGTACAAGCACTTCGCCCGCGACTTCGTCCGCGTGTCCCACAGGTACTGTGCATTTTTCGGGATAAAAGTAGCCTATATTACTCAGCGATAATGCAGCTTTCTATTGGTGAAGATTTTTTTAAATCAGTCCTGTAGTTTTTGAGTTTATCTATACTTATAATAAATCTGTAGAGAGGTAAATTCTGTACATGAAATATATTTTCAAAATAACTATCAGGGGGTGATTAGTGATCGATACTGATGCCAAAAATGCAATCAGTAAAATTTTTGTCTGTCTATCTGTCTGTCTGTCTGTATGTTCCTTAAACAAAAACTACTCGACGGATTTTAACGAAACTTGGTACAATTGATAAATGATAAATGATAAATGATATTTATTTTGTAAATAGGTTAAAAATAACACTTTTACACGTCAACACATTTTTTAAGCTAGATGAGTTCGGTGTTTCCTATATGACTACCTTTGAGAAGAAACACCGAAACAAACTCAAAGGTTGATGTCTCTTTTAAAGTCCAGACAATTAAGATAAATTGTGTAAGAACCATGCAGGTTAGTCTGAAATGGCCTTTAGAGGAAAGAGCCATACAGATTTGAGTGGACCTGACCTGACTGTGCACGCATGTGCCGGGTATCGTGGTAGCTCAACCCAGACTTAGGGAGCTCAACGACCCGACGAACATTACCATCAGAGAGGACATTTGGGTAGGCCCCCTAAAGTACTCAAACTGTCAGACTGAACTTGAGATGAGATCTATAACAGTAACATAATAACCCACATAGTACTCACATTTACAATAATTATAATCAATATATTATCATTATTATCACATTCAATGTCATTTTGTATATAAATTGTTTCAAAAGGAAACATTCAATGTCAAAGTGTATATAGAAAAAATTATAAAATCAAATAAAAGAGCAATAATTTAGTGGTTATGTCAATAGTAGTATTGGACCATGTATGTATTGGAACAGCTCAATCCCAAGCCTTTTTGTCCTCCATATAATCTTTAACACTATAAAAGGCTTTATGACAAAGTTTTCGCTTTATTAATGATTTGAATTTATTAAGGCTTAATTTTTGAATATGGCTAGGGATTTTATTGTAAAAGCGTATACTTTGGCATTTAACACGCCACGACAGTTCCATACTAAACTCCACTCTTTTATTTATTTTTATTTTCTCAACTGACAACACAAAATACTAATGAGTTCGCCACGACTGACATTTTGAGTTCACTTTACCAAAATGGTGGACGGCCGGGTTTTTTTTTTTGGTAGGTAATATTCTCAGATCATAGAAACAAGGAGATATGCCATCATAGCAAATTAGTACGGGAACAACTGTCGCCACGTTTAGTACATTTTTCGACACAATTACGCGCATAATTATGCGCTCCTTGTGAATAAAGTAATCTCCCACGCATTGAACATTCCGCACACCCTCAATCTAACACTGTTAATCGTCACTCAACACTAGCACTAAACTAAAAAACTGTATTTATATTATCGATCGTGTTCGGTTCGTCGCCAGCGCGTACGTTTTTAATATGAGCAATTTGCTCAAGATCAGGCATCAAGCTCGATAGCGCCTTGGCACATCTCCTTGTTTCTATGATCTAATATTCAATTATAGTGCGTTTCACATTAAGTCCCTTCGAGCGACGCTATGTTGTCTGTTGGCTCGCCTGCCTGTCTGCCTGCGAACATTCGAGGGAGAATCTCACCGTGACATTCTCCCTCGAACGTTCGCAAATAAATTGGCAGGTTTCGTGGTTATATCACGCATCACGCGGCGTGTTGCTACAGATTATACAGGCTGCCTGCAGTGGCGTGCCTAGGGGGGCCCAACGCATTTTTTGTTGTTGTTAAAGGTTATTTATGTTAAATTTTCATGACTTTAAGTTAATGTCGTTATTAAAGCAATACGTACCTTAAAAATCACTTACATTCATGAAAAACCGGCCAAGTGCAAGTCGTACGCTCACCGAGGGTTCCGTATTAGTTTTGGACGTTTTATACGTCCAAAGTAAACCGTGAAAAAAACCGGACCGCATAACAAACTTTGTTTTTGAAGGAATTGTGATGATTTTGAAAAACTACTTACTAGATCTCGTTCAAACCAATTTTCGGTGGAAGTTTACATGGTAATGTACATCATAAATATATGTATTTTTTTTAGTTTCATCACTCTCTTATTTTAGAAGTTACAGGAGGGGGACACACATTTTACCACTTTGGAAGTGTCTCTCGCGCAAACCATTCAGTTTAGAAAAAAATGAAATTAGAAACCTCAATATCATTTTTGAAGACCTATCTATAGATATCCCACACGTATGGGTAAAATGAAAAAAAAAATGAGTTTCAGTTCTAAGTATGGGGAACCCAAAAAAATTATTGTTTTTTTTTTTTTATTTTTGTGTGAAAATCCTAATGCGGTTCACAGAATACATCTACTTACCAAGTTTCAACAGTATAGTTTTTATAGTTTCGGAAATAAATGGCTGTGACATACAGACGGACAGACATAACGAAACTATAAGGGTTCCTAGTTTTACTACGGAACCCTAAAAAAGACGTCGAATGAGCATTTGCACTGAATATAACTTTCAACACCATTCATTAAAAATTTTGTAACAATATTGACATTCAGGGAAGCCAGCATAGCGTCGAAGGGTACTAACTTCTTATGTTAAACGCTCTCTAAAATAAATACGGGTGTAAAGGGTGTAAGTGACAGCGCAACGAAAACTAAAACCATGCTAAAACCAGTCTATAAAACCAAAACCATGCTAAAACCAGTCTATAAAACCAAAACCATGCTAAAACCAGTCTATAAAACCAAAACCATGCTAAAACCAGTCTATAAAACCAAAACCATGCTAAAACCAGTCTATAAAACTAAAACCATGCTAAAACCAGTTTATAAAACTAAAACCATGCTAAAACCAGTCTATTAAACTAAGACCATGCTAAAACCAGTCTATAAAACTAAAGACATGCTAAAACCAGTCTATAAAACTAAGACCATGCTAAAACCAGTCTAAGGACCGTATTCCAGAACGATACTCGAGCACCAATCTCTGCTTGAGCATAGATTTCAACCAATCAAATGGCTTTAAATCTATACTCAGACAGAGATCTGTGCTCAAGCATCTTTCTGGAATACGGGCCTATAAAACTCAAACCATGCTAAAACTAGTCTATGAAACTAAAACCATGCTAAAACCAGTCTATAAAACTAAAACCATGGGTACTTTATTCTGAACCCTATAACGTTAAAATTTTTAGTCAGTCTTTCAAAATTTACGACTTTGATTGGCAAAGTCGTATTTTAGTATAAATTTCCCCTTCAAATCAGACTAAAAGTTTATACTAACAAGGTTTATCATAAAAACAGATATTTAATTAAAATATTCAAATGTGAAGTCGTATTGACGCATCAAAATGGCTGTAAAAAGGTTTTTTATCTCGTTTTTATTCTAAACAAACGATTTGTATGTTAGTCCACAGTCTTGAGACTTATACTATACAGGCTGTTATGGTGACTACTTCACAGGATGTTTTAAATATTGAGCTTGATTTAATGTCTATTTTTGTGAATTTGAAACATGTCAAAGCCATTTTTGCTTCTCATTTTATTAAATACATATACAGGGTGGCAGGTTAGACAGCGGAAATATTTTAAGGGGTCATTGTACTCATCATTATGAACAACTTTTACTATGGGACCAACCCTGAAATCGCGAAAAAAAAATAGTACAATGACCCCTTAAAATATTTCCACTGTCTAACCTGCCACCCTGTATATTATAAGAGATTTTTCTAAAATCGAATGTCGCGAGCGGGATTTGAACTCGCGACCTCTGCCGAACCGTGGCTAGTGCTTTGAACCAACTGAGCTATCGCGACCCACCGCGATAGATGTCGCGAAACGCTCATAAGAGGCGTATGCAAAGAGATTTTAAATTTCAAATGAAGCGAACGGGTACCGTACTTCCCTAAACGAGCGGTTTACAAAGAGTTAGTAATTAAATTTTATTATTATTTTAATAATTCATTAAACCAATTAGTCTGACACCTTATACAACATAATTAAAAAAAAGGTCAGTTTCTTTTACAAGTGGCGACCTGAACAACCGTTCATTCACCACTAAATAACTTGCTGACTCACTGACACACCACTACTACTTGCACCACTGTAACACCCACGATCGTAGCAAGGATGATGATAAATGAAACTTCTTCTGTTTTGTACTGGTATATTGATAACTTTTAATTCTTGTAATAACTACTACATTCGCCGAGACTAGGTCAATGACCCGAGAATCTTGACACCGCGATTCAGAAATCGTCGAAAAACTAACAACGCCATCTATCGGCACAAAAAGTAAATAATTGGTCAAACATTCCGCCCACTAAGGACAAATTCAGTAATTTGGCCTTCCATTAAGTACTACATCTATGGTACCGCCCACCATGGCACTATAAAGTAATTAACAAAAACAATAGGTATCATACAAAAAATTATTACGAACTCAGGCTATGTGGATTTTACAGGTAAAATACAAATCTTAGAAATACACCTCTTTATTACAGAGCCTTTTGTGCGTAAAGATACAACTCTAGTTATTCCATCTGTGCCAGGATGTTTAGTAACCACACGACCAAGCAGCCATCGAGAAGGCGGTAAAACATCCTCTTTGATTAAAAACAAATCTCCAATATTTGGTTCTGGAGTTTGTTGGTTCCATCTATACCGATTCAAAAATATAGATAATACTCCTGCGACCAGTGGCGCCAAAAACTTTCCATCATCTGTTGTGTTAATTGCCATCGGCGTAAACTGCTTATAGTAGAAATTTCAAAATTGTACTCCGGAACAGCAACTAACGGTTCGCCTACGAGTAAACGACTCGGGGACAAAGCTTCTAATTCATCCAAATCGTCATCCAATCTTGACCGCGGTCGCGAGTTGAGGCAGGCTTCACGCCACTTCGTGTCTTGACTTCTTGAGACGTTAAACAATCCGCTAACGCTTTGCTTAAATTGTTCTTTTCCACCAAGAATAATTTGTTTAATTCCATCATCAATCTACTAAGAACAGCTCCACAGAGTTCCAGTCTTGGAATCGATATTTGTTTGATAGGAGCTCCCTTCGTCTTCGTTGTCACGAAATTTACAGCTACATGATCCTGTACGTTGATTACCCGGATATATACAACAGCAGCCGCAGCGTATGCTGACTTCGATTCATCACATAACCCAAGAAGTTCCACGAGAGCATCATTACGTTTCGCGTTAATCCAGCGAGGTATCTTTAATTCAGACAATTGATACAGGTCATCTCGGTAAGTAAGCCACTCTTTTAATATTTTACTTGGTACTTCATCGTTCCAGCTTATGCCTGATAACCATAGCTTCTGAATTATATTTTTTGCTACTATGACGCTTGGCGCAACCCATCCAAGTGAATCAAACAAACGCGATATGTCCGATATAATTATTCTTTTTGTTACAGGTTCTTTTGTTGGCGGCAGTGTCACCGTGTAGCGGAAGGCATCAATCATCCGATTCCACGTCAGTCCCGGTAACTTCATTACTTCGTCTAATTTAAACTTTCTTGGTTCTTCTTTAATCTTATCATGATCTTTGTTTATTTTCTTCAACAACTCTTCACTATTGCTAGACCATTTTTGTAAAGAAAATCCCCCTTCTTCTACTAACCCGTTGATCTCATTATACATGTGATAACCTTCTTCCACTGTATCAACACCTGTAAGTAGATCATCCATATTAAAATCTCCTTCACCTTATTAGCAGCTTTAGGGTATTTATCTTTCTCGTCTACAGCCACCTGCTGTAGCACCTTAACTGCAAGATATGGAGCACATGCTGTTCCAAAGGTAAGTCTTGACAGACGATATTCTATTATTTCACGATCAGTGCTTTCTTTCCATATGATTCTTTGGTAATCGATGTCCTGTTCAGCCACTTTTATTTGGCGGTACATTTTCACTATGTCCGCAGATAAACAAATTGGATACATTCTCCATTTCATCAAAATGTGTCTCAAAGTTGGCTGTAAGGCAGGTCCTATCATTAAAAGATCATTTAATGAAACACCATTTTCACCTTTACAGGATGCATCAAAAACTATCCTCACTTGCGTGGTATCTCTATCCTCCCTAACAACCGCAAAATGAGGTAAGTAAATTCCCTTAGAATTATTTATTTTCATTTCCGGATTTACGGTTTTGAATGGCAACCGTACGATATACCTCCCATATTCATCTCTACTGGTTGTTTCAGCAAAAAAGCGTTGACATTCTTTTTCTTCCTCAGTTTGGATATGTTTTTTTGTAACAGTATCCACCTCTATTTCCCTGAACTTTTTTAGTAAGTCGTTTTCCTCCACATAAGAATGCATAGCTATCACATTCCTATGAGGTTGATGTGATTTATCTACCACACCCGAAATAATCCACCCGAACAAAGTAGCTTGCGCTACTAAAGCTCCCTGAGGTCCCTTTCTTATTCCTTCTTGAATAAGTTGCCCGTAGACCTCGACACCAAGCAAAATGTCTATTTTGTTTGGCGTGTTATATTGTGGATCTGCCAGAGGTATGTCAAATACCCAGTCCACAGATACGATTTCTTGACAAGGAAGAAACGTTGTTATTGTTTTTAACACATAAGCGTTAACTGACACCTTTACGTTTGGATTACGAATAGATGTAAGTATAACTTCTACCATAAACTTCGAATTAATGTTGATATTTTCCCCCAGCCCTGATACGAGTCCCCTTACCGGTGTCTTTTTGAGACCCAAGTACTGAGCAGTTGCTTCTGTCACAAAGGACGCTTGAGACCCTTGATCAAGCAACGCCCTGATTGTATGACTCGTACCATTTCTGGCAAAAGCGTTTACTAGAGCCGTGGCTAGTAACACTTGATGATTATTTTTTATTTTATTTGATGAATAAAATGTCGCCAGTGTTTCAGGATTCACCAATTTAGATGATGCAGCGTTCTGTTCAGCTGGTGTACTACCGTCGTCATCATTCCGAGCTACGTTACAACTTTTTGCTGTATTTTCTGAACTGGTATCAGTATTATCTTGACCAACAGGATGGAGCAAGGAATGGTGTTTGCGTTTGCAAACGCGGCATGAGGCTGAACTCAAACACTGCTTGGCCGAATGGTTAAACCCTAAACAGTTGAAACATAATCCATTTTGCCCGATAAATTCCCGCCTGGCATTTACATCGGTTTTTATAAACTTCTTGCAATTTATTATTTTGTGATCCTCATTACAGAATTTACATTGTAAAGTGGACACATGTAATGTTTTAGGTTTCTCGGTTTGTCTCACTTTATTTGTATAGGATCCAGCATCCAGAAATTCTAAGGCGCGATAACGACTTGTTAAAAAATCTGTAAATTGTTCAAAAGATGGTAAACTATCAGAAGAATTATCGCTGGACACTTTTAACTCCCACTGTTTTCTGGTTTCTGGATCCAACTTCAAAGTAATTATATGAATTACTATAATGTCCCATGAACTAACATCGATACTCAGATTAGACAGTGACTTTAAACAATCGTTGGTATTATCGATTAATTCCTTGAGACCTACAGCCGATTCATTATTCAGATTTCTTTGACTGAGTAACCTTTTCAAGATGTAATGTGATAAATATCTTTTATTATTATACCGCGCGTTTAGTTGTTCCCAGCATCGTTCATAATTTGCATTTGAAATAGGTATTTGTCTCAAAAGCTGTTCCGCTTCTCCAGACAAATAGCCCTTTAAATATTGCATCCGTTGCACATTATCCAAAGACTTATTATTATGTATAAGCGATAGAAATAAATCTCGAAACGTAACCCAGTCAGTATATTTACCAGAAAATACTGGAATAACAATTTTAGGCAGTTTAACATGACACTGTTTTATATTACCCACAAGTCCCACAACATCTTTAGAACTTTCTTTTTGACTCCTTTCATACATATCAAATGATTCCAAAATAGTTTCCAGTTCAGTTTTATAATCAATGTAGATTTCTTCAATAACATCAAACACATCTTTTTTAACATAAGAACTCTGTTTTACTTTATCCGGTTCAAACTCTTCATATAATTTACTATGACCTTCTGTTAACTGAGTCCATAATGACTCTAAATTCTCTAATCTGACTTTTACATAAGGACGAGTTATTCGTTCCTTAGGCGACTTTTTAAAGTTAATGCAAGCTTTGTTGATTCTAGTACAAATATCTTCCAATTTGTTAATCATAGACTCCATGTTAATTAAAGATACCGTATATTATCATTAAATTATTGAAAGACTTGAACCAGATTATCAACTTAATTCGCAAGCTAAGTGTCAATTTGAAATTAGAAAATTGCCAAGTGTTTTTTTTTAAAAACAAAGTATGAAAAACAAATTCTTTAAAGGTTCCGACACAAAAGAGTTTCTAAAAGCACTTCAAAAAATTCAAATTCTATGTCAAAGTTTATGTTCGAAATTCCAATTTTAAGCACTTCAAAATTTTATGTCAAAGTTTGTTCCAAATTCCAATTTTTTTTCAAAGATAAAATCACCAAGTAAATAAGGTTCAAAATTGAAATGAAAGTTGCACTGGTAGATATTACTATTAAATAAAAGGTTCGCTCACAGTTTTCGCTCCAGATATACCACCTGAAGATTCCTCTGGTTGATGACGCTGTTTCCCTCTCGTCACCTCCTCCAATCACCCTCACTGCTGATCCCTTACGATGATGCCAACCATCACCGTCTGCAGTAGCTTGCTGCACCTTGCAGCTACTGCTGTTTTCTGGTGCTGCTGCTTGCCGTTCCTCCTGCTGCTGCTGCAGCAGCAAGGATCTGGCTAGTTTGCGCAAGCAGTCCACTTGCCCAGCCAAGAAGTGATCAAAAACCTCTGGACAAGTCGCTCCATCCGGCTCGAAGGACCAAAATGAACAACCGTTCATTCACCACTAAATAACTTGCTGACTCACTGACACACCACTACTACTTGCACCACTGTAACACCCACGATCGTAGCAAGGATGATGATAAATGAAACTTCTTCTGTTTTGTACTGGTATATTGATAACTTTTAATTCTTGTAATAACTACTACATTCGCCGAGACTAGGTCAATGACCCGAGAATCTTGACACCGCGATTCAGAAATCGTCGAAAAACTAACAACGCCATCTATCGGCACAAAAAGTAAATAATTGGTCAAACACGACCATACCATAAATAATAAAAATCGTGTTAATATACAAACTAACAAGATGTCATAAACACAGATTCAATTAAAATATTTAAATTTTACGACCAATTCACGCTTTGGTAATTGATTTTGAAAACATTTTCTTTTTTTACAATATTTCTTACATAAATATTGTGACTATTATGATGTTTAATTGGATCATTATTTGAGACTTTTGTTGCCCACTTTTGGGCATACTCAATTGACGCGACAAGGTTCTAAGTCTTCTGACTCAGAAGGGCTCAGATCCTAGAAACAAGGGAGATTTTTTATTAAAATACAAATAATTGTGGGTAATTTATTGTTTTAACACCCCTTATGGCAACTACAGGAGCTAAACGCAAGTTTTCTAATGCCTTAAGACCCCGGTATACGCCAACGGCCTTGAGTGATTTGGGCGGTATAGCTTGAGTGTTCTGCGCTGAGCTCAAGCAACGCGACATACATCCACCGAGCAATACGACTCGCCTATCAAGGAGCGCGCTGTGCAGAATTAGACGTATTATTACTTTTTAGTATCTAAAATATAAAATAAAAAAAAAGTAACAGGCAATATTATAGGTAGTAACATAGTCTTTTCACACAAAACAAATCATGAAAATATCTTAAGCGATTTGAAAGTAATTACGTTTTTATGTTTTGGGTAGACACGAATTCATGAATTTATTTCATTAAGTATTTTACTACAATAGTTAAATATTCACAGGTACGATTGATGTATATATGTTCTAGTTTAACATAAAAAAATTGCACAAGTAACCTGCATTATTTGACGGCGAAATAAGAGATTTAAAACTGGCTGTTACCATTTACCTTCGCCTTAAAGTATAATATGATCCACTGCAGTAAACTAAATCAGAAAAAAATATAATACTAGCTTCCGCCCACGGCTTCGCCCGCGTTTTTGGGATAAAAAGTAGCATATGTATTATTCTAATGTATAAGCTATATTACTGTAAAGTTTCATCAAAATCCGTTGTGGTTTTTGCGTGAAAGAGTAACAAACATCGATACATACATACATCCATCATCACAAACTTTCACGTTTGTAATGTTAGTAAGATTACATTATTTTTGTTTATATAACGAAAGAAGGATTCTCATTCCCATTTTCTCTTCTATGTCTGTGACAGACAGATCGATCTGCCGGCCTAGCATGACCACGATAGAAACGGGTTTTGTCTACATAGAAATAGACAAAGTGACAGATTGTAGAAACATTTCTACGTTTTATGAATGAAATCTGTCACTTTGTCTATTTCTATGTAGACAAAACCCGTTTCTATCGTGGTCATGCTAGGCCGGCTGATAAGAAAAGAGATTTATATGAGCAAATTCATCTTATACGACAAACAAACCCGCTCTGTGTTAGTAGATAGTGCCTAATTATACGAAGAGGAGCGCAGTGAGGGGAAGCAGTCGATAAAAAAAAATATATCGATATAAGAAAAAGAGTTTTATCGCCGCACAAAGTAAACGCGTAAAAATAATAAATGCTTCTTAAAAATAAAACGAAATGAGAAAATAAAAAAGACAAGCTAAAACTAAAATACCAACTTAATTACTTAAAATTAAGTTTAAAATACTATGGTAATTTCGTGCGAGTATGAGGTAATTAGCATTGATAAGCGACGTGGGCCATAACACCGCTGATTTTTAGTGCCAACCTCCTAATAATCACCACCGACTCATCTAAGCTCATCTAAGCTCTAACTGACTAACCTGCATTGACCATATACAGGGTGGCAGGTTAAACAGTGGAAATATTTTAAGGGGCTGTTTTAATCAGCTGTTCCATACATTTATGTTCACAAAACTCAACAAAATGTATGGAACAGCTGATTTTTTTTTTCGCGATTTCAGGGTTTGTCCTATAGTAAAAGTTGTTCATAATGATGAGTACAATGACCCCTTAAAATATTTCCACTGTTTAACCTGCCACCCTGTATATTCGAATCGTGAATTGTTTGGACTATAAAAGTGAATAGTGCCGTGCATTGCAAGGAAATTAAGCAGTGTCTACCTCATAAGATTCAATTAAACTATCTTAAACATGTATTAAATAAAATGTATCAATCATCACTGATGTTTAATTGCCTATATGCAATGCACGCCATTGAAAGAGACGTTGACTTTTGAGTTTATTTCAGTGCATCTTCTCAAAGTTATCAGAAAATACCGACCTCATCTAGTTTACAAAAAAATATCGATAGTGAGAAAGACAAAACAATGCCTTCGATACTTAGGTAATGCTGACAACGTCGTAATTTTCATCGATACATTCACGCAAATGTCCCGAACGTGTCGCATCCCTAAGCCGGGTAGCAACACTGCACTGAGCCGATAGCGTGTTCAAATAGTGATGTGCATACAATCTGCATAATTACTAGATAGACACAGTGGGTGCGTCTGCCTTGTTTTAGGTTCGAGCCCTATGTGGGTAATCTACGAAAATTGAATTGACCCTGATCATAGAAATAAGGGAGATGTGCCAAGGCGCTATTGAGCACCTACAGAAAGCTACATTATCACCAAGTAACATAGGCTATATATATATTATTTTCAAAAAAAGTAGAGATTCTTACGAAAATTACAATAATGTAACCCAAGGTATCAAAAAATTGCCTATAACATTATTTGGCGTACGCTGCTAAAACTATTGATGATACATTAAAATAATGTACTACATGTTTATAGTACTATTAATACCCACAAAAAAATCCGCGAGGCTTTATAGTTAAGTCAGAATAACCCCTTTTTGTTCAAATGAGTCAATCAAAACACGAGTAGAATGGAAAGATGATGACATTCGTACCATTATCATGATATTAATCCTTATCCAAATAAATAGTTTCATAATCAAGGTTGATTATGTACTTAGACGTTATTTACTCTTTAAATTATTCGAATCGGACCTTTCGTTTAGAAGTTACGACGGGTGTAAAAATGCTAAAAGTAAGAAAAATGCCGCGGTGTCAGCAAATAGCTCTACGCTTAGTCTTTATTAATGCGAGTGTCACGAACGCTTATTCTGCCGTGCATTCCCTAAAACGCAGTAACAGGGTTTTTTGCGTTTTTGAGTTAAATATTGAGTTTTGACGAGCATTTAATGAGGAACACATTGGACTAACCCAGTTTTTGATTCGATGATTTAAACGGCCAAAAAACCAAATTTATGATAGCTGTAACCACGCAGTAACTCAATATACACAAATTAGAATGTAGTAAAGAAAGTCTTATGCTGCATATTAGTCTGCAAAATAGCGTATAAATCAATAGTTTTTGCAGTATAAAGTATTTTTACCGCATTTTAATCTGCATATGTGTACGTTTAGCGTGCTATGATTTTCCATGATTTTAAAAAAATCCTTTTTATTATTAATGTAATAAACTAAATAGTATGTTCTTTATCAAAATTCAATCTTTGTTAACACCTTAGTCCTTTTGGTAACAAATAATCCACCATGAAAATGTATTATTATAAAAAAAACAGTGTCAAAAAGTTTTTTGCGTTTTTCTCGAAACCACATTTTTGCTCATACTGCGTTTTAGGGAATGCACGGCAGTATTGGCTCTTCTCGTTATTAGTGATGTGGCTAAAGAATATCGATAAATAATTTTGGAGGGATTTTTTTATCGAACATTTTTTTTTTTAAATGGGGTCATATATTTGATAAATCAGACGAACGACTTTCAATCTATTTTAAATAATTATTGTGGTTGGCACATAACATAACTAGAGTTCCTGCTAACCCCTCAAAAATGACTGTCCTACTGTAAGTCGAATGCCGATGCGCTGTATTACACCTTCGAGGCCTCTAGTATTACAGATCTCTATAGATAAGCGATGGTACCACCTACCATCGGTAGCCTGCCTGTTATCTACTCAATCACTAAGCTAAGTATCCTACTAATTAACTAAGATTATAAATGCGAAAGTTAGGGAGGATGTATGTATGAATGTTTGTTACTCTTTCATACAAAAACGAGTGCAGTGATAGCCCAGTGGTTTAACCATGTGCCTTCCACGGCGAATGGTTCGAGTTCGATCCCGAGGCACGCACCGCTGACTTTTCGAAGTCATGTGCGTATTAGAAATTAATTATCACTTGCTTTAAGCTTTAACGGTGAAGGAAAAACATCGTGAGGAAACCGTCAGGACATGCCGTCCTAGAACCAAAAATTCGAAGACATGTGACGTCCACCAACCCGCACTGGGCCCGCGTGGTGGACTACGGCCCACTCCCTCTCACAGAAAGGGCCTGTGTCCCAGCAGTGGGTACATTATAGGCCGATTATGCTTATGCATGCGAAAACTCCTGAACGGATCTTGATGAAATTTTACAGTATAGCTTATAGCTACATCAGAATAACACAGACTACTCTTTATCCCACAAACACGAGCAAAGCCACGGGCGGAAGCTAGTGCTTAATATAGAAGTGGGTTCACGTCAATAGTCAAACAAGTTAAGTTCAAACTCATGACCTCTCACTTCTCACTTGGCAAACGGACGTGCCTTAACCGTTAAGCTCATGTCGCTTTATAATCAGTTTATCAATCCAGATTTTAAAAAAAAATGCATATTTTTTTGTGAATTTGAAACATGTCAAAGCCATGATTGTTATGCTTCTCTTATTTTATTAAATACTAGCTTACGCCCGCGGCTTTGCCCGCGTTTTTGGGATAAAAAGTAGCCTATTTATTATTCTGATGTTTATGCTATGATACTGTAAAGTTTCATCAAAATCCGTTCAGTAGTTTTTGCGTGAAAGAGTAACAAACATCCATCCATACATCTATACATCCTCACAAACTTTCACGTTTATAATAATTAGTAGTAGGATAATAATAAGAGATTTTCAAAAATCGAAATCCTGCTCGGCTCATTCGATTTTTGAGGCACAGTCGCAAGGTAGAACAAGTACGTAATAGTTCTCAATGCACATGTTGTGTTATCTCATGTTTTCAAACCCGTGATGTGTGGTCGGGTGCTAAGTGTTTTTAATTATAATTGATCCCATTCCTAGCTCAAATGCTGAAGAGTAAATTGATGGTTCACAAGGATCATTAATGCGTTCTGTACGGAACCACTTGACATTTTGACAAGTACCTACCTAAATTGAAATAATCTAATATTAAAAATATTTAGACGTATTAAGTACCTACTTACTAGTCATAAAGGTGATAATAATTCCATTTTACTTATGCCATAAGTACCTATCGTTTCGTCCCTGTATTTACATAGGCGAATAGGTACAAGATAAAAGATATGTAAAACGGAATCCTAACTAATATTATAATTGCGAAAGTAAGTTTCCTTTCCACGCCTAAACCACTGAACTGATCATCATGAAATTTTGCATATACGTTGTCAGGGGTACAAAAAAGGACATAGGGTACCTTTTGTCCAGAAAAAAGTACTGTACCTACCCGAAGAAAAGAACGGTAACTTGCGACGGTCACGACGTTAGATGGCGCTACGTGTATGCCACACGGGCAAAGTACTAGTTATCTATAATTTTTGGCCACTACTTGTTGATTTCGTTCTAGAGCGGAAACTGCACACCTCAGATCATAGAAACAAGGAGATATGCCTTCATAGCAAATTAGTACCGGAACAACTGATGCCACTTTTAGTACATTTTTCGACACAATTACGCGCATAATTAAACGCTCCTTGTGAATAAAAAGATCTCCCCCGCGTTAAACATTCCGCACACCCTCAATCTAACACTGTTAATCGTCACTCAACACTAGCACTAAACTAAAACACTGTATTTATACATATATCGTGTTCGGTTCGTCGCCAGCGCGTACGTTTTTAATATGAGCAATTTGCTCAAAGTCAGGCATCAAGCTCGATAGCGCCTTGGCATATCTCCCTTGTTTCCGCGCTTGAATCTTTATCAAAAAAATAAAAAATTAAATATTATTTTTGTAGAACTTTTAAATTGTGTCGATACTTGTGTCCCACCTCTATCGAGCACTACAAATATTGACGTATCGATCGTCCACTAGAGTGCGTCGAACATCACAATTCGAGCCCGAAGTGTAGAAAGCTAATAACTGATGAAGACTGTATCACTGGTTTACCGTAATTTTAGTAAATAAACCTCTAATTTACCGAATTAATTTGAACTGATTTTGATGATTATTTTTTTTAAAGAGGTAATCCATTGCTATTGGTCAAAAACGTGTAGAAAAAAAACTAATTCGACTGTAGTCATCCAGACTACGAGCTGCTACTAATAATTTTCTAAACCTCAACAACATTTTGCCTAACCTGGGGTTCGCACCCAGGACCTGCCCCATCAGTCAGCACCATTAAACCAAGGAACAGTCTAAAATCTAACACCCTTACCACAAAAAAGATAGACACGCGTTAAACGCGAATGCTACCAAAAATAATACGCACTTGTTTTAGGCCCGTATTACAGAACGATGCTCGAGCACAGATCGCTGCTTGAGCATAGATTTAAAGCCATTTGATTGGTGGAAATCTATGCTCAAGCAGAGATCGGTGCTCGAGTATCGTTCTGGAATACAGGCCTTAGACAAGTTAGTGCTAAAACAAGTGCGTATTATTTTTGGTAGTATTCGCGTTTAACGTGTGTCTATCTTTATTGTGGTACGGTACCCTAATAGTTTTTAGGGTTCCGTACCAAAATGGTAAAAAAGGAACCCTTATGGTGCGACTTCGTCTGTCTGTCTGTCTGTCACACCTGATTATTTCAGCAACTACTTATGCTATCGACATGAAATTTGGAACAGTTATAAAGAATGCTTGTTCAACTTTATTGCAAATAAAAAAAGTCCAAAAATATTTTTATTTTCATTGCAAAAGGGGCCGGAGTTGGGGTCCGAAATTTTAAAGTGGGGTTACTAGGTCAAGTGACATATCATATAAAAGGGCTTGATCTGCACATTTCAAAATATATTTTTATTTTAATTTATGTCTCACAGTTTTCGACATATGATGAAAAATGTCCATAAAAAATATCATTCCCCCCCCCTTATCTCCGAAGTTTGCGGGGCGAAAAATCTGAAATAATAAGAGTTGATAGGAATTGACCCAAATATGGCACCAAAAATAAAGCAATGTTTCTAACTAGTACAGTTTTTTCAAAATCATCAAAATTCTTTCACAAACAAACTTAGTTTTGCGGTCCGGTTTTTTTCACTTTATACGTCCAAAACTGATACGGAACCCTCGGTGCGCGAGTACGACTCGCACTTGGCCGGTTTTTGTGGTACGGCATAGTTTTTTTTTTCATCTGACGATAGTGGCAAACAGGCGTAGGTAGGTACAGCCCGCCTGATGGTAACCGGTTACCATAGCCTTTGAAATGTGCGCAACACCAAGGCCGAGATAAATAGACGTTACTTAGCACGTACTTTGGCTAAGCAGTATCGTTGTCACTGTCGCGCAACTTGCAAGCAAGACAGAGACGGGAACATAGCTTAGCCAAAGTACGTGCTAAGTAACGTCTATTTATCTCGGCCTAAGTACCTATCCCATGCTTGTTACTGACCCTTTCAAATGAGTAGGTATCCGCTGTGCCGACAGCATAGACAAGCAGGTCCCCCGCTGTCAACACAGCGCATCCTCAGCAGCTCTGGCGACCTTACTCACCACAGGAACACAACACGACCGAACAGTAGCGTTATTTGGCTGTGGTGTTCTGTAAGGTACTTCCCCAGTCGGGCTGCTCCAGATTTGCCTACGATATAATATGCCCTCAGATCATAGAAACAAGGAGATGTGCCAAGGCGCTATCGAGCTTGGTGCCTGATCTTGAGCAAATTGCTCATATTAAAAACGTACGCGCTGGCGACGAACCGAACACGATCGATGGTATAAATACAGTGTTTTAGTTTAGTGCTAGTGTTGAGTGACGATTAACAGTGTTAGATTGAGGGTGTGCGGAATGTTCAATGCGTGGGAGATCTTTTTATTCACAAGGAGCGCTTGATTATGCGCGTAATTGTGTCGAAAAATGTACTAAAAGTGGCATCAGTTGTTCCCGTACCAATTTGCTATGATGGCATATCTCCTTGTTTCTATGATCTGAGAATATGCCATACCTCTGTTAAATGCTAAGGAAATATTCTTTTATGTTATTATATTATAGAGACTAGACTTTGCCCGCGACTCCGTCCGCGTGGACTACAATGGAATAGCCAGTTTAAATGACCTCCGTAGAGTAGGGTGGCTAGTACTAGCAAGAGGTCAAGCTGTATCTCTGGTTTATTCCGCCGGAATTAGATGAAACGTGGCTTAGATTTTAAGTTGGACCCCAAGCTATCGAACTGTCGCGGACGAGATTTTAACCCGCGACCTGTCTTACCGTGGCACTGCTCTTAACCGAGTTACCACGTCCCCTCTGCTTCAGTTGAAATTTGAAATCTCTTTGAATACGCCTCTTATATTTTTTTACTCAATAATTATACAATAGTACCATACCAGCCGGCCTAGCATGGCCACGATAGAAACGGGTTTTGTCTACTGAAGAATAGACAAAGTGACAGATTGTAGAAAGTTTTATATCGTTTTATGAAATATTTCTATTCTTCAGTAGACAACAATTTTAAAAGAAAAACACGGGTCGCCGCGTGCTCGGGCAGAGATAACGAGTTGGATAGAAAGAACTTTGTCCCCATTCCGACCTCGCCGACGAGGCCCGTCGCGACGTCCCCATCATGACCCGAGTCCGCCGCCGAGTAGGTATGACTCAGTCCCCTAACCGACCCTTGCTCGAGCCAGCCCGCGCTGAGCCTGTAGATTTAAATATGTCCCTAAATCATATTAATCCGATCCAGCTAGTAGCCCCTCCCTCTAGCTGTCCTCCCCCCAGCGACGCCCTAAGCCGAGGTCCGTACCCCAGTAGGGGGTGCCCTTAGCGTGTGGTCGCTTAGTTTGTAGTTTTTATTTAGTTTTAAGCCTGGCTGGAGGCATTTGTAAGTCCTCACCAGATGACCGGTTAAGCAGTGACGGCTGTTAGAAGCCAACTGCGAGAGGCCATTCAAAAAAAAAAAAAAAAGAACGTTGTCTATTCTTTGGTAGAATAGAGATAGAATTGCTCATGCTAAGCCGGCAGGACATCGTTACCAAGAAACATGGCCCCGACTAATTTGTCTACATGAATAAAAAATCTACTCACTCTACTTGACGAAGGAAAATCGATATGGTGTCGTGAAAACTCATTGAATGTGCTGTAATTATTGAAACCAACTATTTTGTTTACTATCTAAGGTAGGGTTTATTTATACCTACTTTAGTTAGTTAATCGTTAAATCCAACTAACTTTGGTTAAACATTTAGATCTTTTTTTTAAATTTCGTATTACGCTTGCATTTGACCGCCATCTTACCTGATTTTAAGCGATGATACGGTCTACGATGGAGTACGCTTGCCTAAAAGTTTTTTTTCTATTTTCTGAAATGAATGTTATGTGAAACAATTTCGGAAGTCGGTGCCGAATCAATCCAAATTAAAAATCAAAAGCATTGACTTCCTAAACTATTTCACACAATATTGTGATCTTTTTGAAGACGATTTAAACTTTTTTCTTTAAGTGTTTTTTATTGCATTGATTGCAATGATTGTTAAAAAATAAAAACCCGTGTGAACACATACGTCAAAATGCAATATAGTACAAGAACATCGACGGAGTCTCCTCACTGTTTACAAATGACGTGACAGTGAATAGAGTCAATATTGACAGGCTAGGGATGTGACATATGTCGATGGGCGATTTTATCGATAAAATTCTTGACTTGACTTCTCGGTCTCAAATCGACAGATCAGTGAGCAAGTGTGGTGTGTGGTGTTTATTTGTTTTTGTATGAGAAGTAGCTTTGCCCTAAATCGTGGGGAGTTTTGCCTGTATTTTATTTGAGGATGTAACAGAACCGTAGTAACGCCTATTTATTACAACGACGACATATCGTTTAAGAGAGATAGGGTACAGCGGGATATTTCGCTCAAACCTTGAGCAGCCCTTCTGGGGAAGTACCTCCACCTTACAGAACAGGAACACCAAATAACGCTACTGTTCGGTAAACAAATTACTTTCGACTTGCTTTTAATCTGTTACCTTGTATAATATACTAGCACTTCGCCCGCGACTTCGTCCGCGTGTCCCACAGGAACTGTGCCTTTTTTCGGGATTCAAAGTATCCTATAGCTGGGGCTGCCATCTGTCCGGGTTTCCCCGGATTTGTCCTAGTTTAGAGGGCGTCCGGGGAGCGTCCGGTAGGGGTTTCAAAAAATGTCCGGGTAAAACCCGGAAACTTTGTGTCGGGGAAATCCTGATTGATGAAATATTTCTTTCGGGGGCGTCCAAAATACTCAATTTCATCCAAATGTCCGGGGTTTTTAAAATTGTTGTCCGGCGTCAGCAATTTAGGTGATGGCAGCCCTACCTATAGCGCTCAGGGATAATGTAGCTTTCTTTAGTGAAAGAAATTTTCAGAATCAGATCAGCCGTTCCGGAGATTACCTTCCACATATACACAAACTCACAAAATTCCAATCTCTTTAGAATTTCTAGTAAGTTAGTAGTACATTTATGTATGTATGTAGATGTTATATCATTGTGGTAATTATTCAACTGCTGTTTACATTTCTCACGACAATGTGTGACCTATTAACAGCAGGTCGCGATGTTAGGCCGTGTACAGACGGACGACTTTGCGACTGACTTGGAAATTAAAATTAAAAATGGCCGACGCATGCGCCGAGCAACAGACTCGCGCGTCCCTTTGCTTGTCATAGACATACATGTCATAGACAAAACTCTATGGTATGTATTGACAAACAATGCGGATCGCTGTGTCGGGTGTTGCTCGTTCGCATAATTATTCAAGGCTTGTTCTTTAATTGATACGATTAACTTCTATGTTACGTTAAGTTTTATAAACATAATATTTAAAAATTAACACACCAATGATTACACTTTTATTTTATTTATTATTCTATTAGTTTATGTATATTTGCTAGTATTTTTGGATACATATTTGCATAGTTCTGTGGCTGCCCGTGGCATCACTGGGCCCTATCAGAATATCAGCGCTGCGGCATTTATTTTTAAATGTCGTGGCACTATGCTGAGATAGGAGCCTTTTGGCCTCGTACAGGTTTTACTATTTTACCTTACTTTGTACTTTTATTTTTTTTATTTCATACTTTTGTTTTCTCTTCTTATGTTAGTACCTACCCATGTAATTTACCTACTGTGCGAGTGTCAAATAAATAATTTTCTTTCTTTCTTTCTTATTTTCTTTCTAAATTACGTGTCGGAGTGTCTGGCTTTACGCTCCCGTGTAGGGTCGAATTTTTCGCCGACTTATATCGGCGATCTTGTGACCGATTCAACGCACACGTTACGTCCATCACTTTTTCTGTTAACGTTAACTCCAAACGCTACGGATAAAATGTATGGAAAACATTGGTAAGTTACGTGACTTTTCTGCAAGTTAATGTCACTGCCATACATTTTCACAATACAAAAAAATTCCTGTATTCTATTTAGGGGTTCGTTTTCCATGTTTTTTCATGGCTTAAGTTATGGCCGGAGCCCCATACAAAAATGAAACATGTCCTTTTAATCTCTACATTTCCCATCAGATTCCGCGAACACATGCGTGGATATTGAATAATTTTCAAAATTCTTAAACACTACAATTATTCTGTCGCAAAATCGCAAGTGTAAATAAAACCTTATTTAAAATGAATGTCCTGCTGATAAGAGTCACTTCAGGCACACATTTGCTTGCTAATTAATTTAAGTAATTTATTAATTATACCTACTCATATTATCACGACTACTTGTATGTAGGCATAGGCAGAAATGGATACTAAAAATTATAAAGCTGAAGAGATTTGTTTTGTTCGTTTGTTTAAACGCGATAACCTCTGGAAGTACCTAGCAGTCGGATTCAAAAAATTGATTTTGTATATGATAGCCAGATTCATGAGGAATAGTATAGGCTATTTAACATCACGCTACGACCCTTAGGAGCCGAGCAACGAGGGTGCAACCGTGGGACACTTACTGATAATAAATAATAATAATGTATAAGTATTTGATATTAATTTCAACTTGACACTTCCACGAGTTTCTGAATAAAAAGTCTTGACAGTCGGACAAGATAGTGATCCTATAAGGGTTCTGTTTTTTTCCTTTTGAAATATGAAACCCTAAAAACAGTCTGATTGAGAACCTCTTTTTTTAATAAGAATAAGAATATATTTAATTGCGTAAAACATGGTATACAGAGGTGTTATATTAATATGAGATCATACATGTTTTGCTTAAAATTAAAGCATGCAAACTTGTAATCATTATAATAATTTATGTTCAAGAAATTCCTTAATAGCATAGAAATTATTTTCATTCAACCATTCATGCAATTTAGTTTTAAATAGCCTGCAATTTAGTGATTTTAATGTATTAGGTAATTTATTAAATATGCGTACACACCTGGCCAGACAGCTTTTATTATATATTTTGGTTAACCTAGGGATCTCATCAAGTACGAGTTTATATTGGTCACGCCGATTTCGAGAACTTATTTCGTCTGCTGTTTTGAACAGTTCTTTATGTTTTCGTACAAACATACAAGCTTCATATAAATATGAAGTCGGTTAAAAAGCTTTAAAGCAGTACGTTTACCGACTCCTTATTAAAATCGTAAGCCACGACAATCAAAATTAGTCATACTGTCCAACCCTCAGATCATAGAAACAAGGAGATGTGCCAAGGCGCTATCGAGCTTGATGCCTGATCTTGAGCAAATTGCTCCTATTAAAAACGTAGGCGCTGGCGACGAACCTAACACAATCGATGGTATAAATACAGTGTTTTAGTTTAGTGCTAGTATTGAGTAACGAATAACAGTGTTAGATTGAGGGTGTGCGGAATGTTATATATAACACGTCTTCTTTTCCGCTTTCTCTCCAGCTTTTCTTCATATTTCTTCATTTTCCTGGTCCACCTATCTTCCTTGGTTTCATGAGTCTTCCTTTTGGGCATATTTCGTTGCTCGAGCGGGGAAGAAAACAAAAAACTGATATCACCTGTGCGAACGCATGCGTGGGAGATCTTTTTATTCACAAGGAGCGCTTGTAATTGTGTCGAAAAATGTACTAAAAGTGGCGAGAGTTGTTCCCGTACTAATTTGCTATGATAGCATATCTCATTGCTTCTATGATCTGAGGTCCGACCCGAGAATCGAACCCAAACTTAATCAGGCCAATGACGCAATGAAAGTAATCAAAAACAAAGTTTATAACCCATCTTTTATTTTGACGTCAAATATGTTGTTTAAATATATAATTTGTTATGTATATTACACCATAATGAACTATTAGTGCCACGCCTAGATTTTAATTACATACATTTGGTGATTTATTCAAATGTCTGATTTCTATAACAGATGAATGTTATTGGAAAGACTTAGGGCCTTATGATATCACAGTAGCGATTTGCAAGCGAAGCGAGAGCGCAGCGGACTCGCTCAAAGCTAAAGATTTTTTAGTTTGATTGTTTAAACGCGTTTGATTCGAAAAAATATTTTTGTATATGATAGGTAGCCAAATTCATGAGGAATACCTCATGAATTTGGCTATCAACTGGGTGAAACTGCGGGTGAAAGTAGTTTAAAATAAGTATAAGCATTATACCAGACCCAAATAAAGGGTTGTCATCCCCAGATCTTGAAAAACAGGACTGAAGGTGGAATACCTGAACATTTTGGTTTAAAAACAGGACTTAATCGTAATAGTACTCAGAAAAAACCGGGCAAGAGCGTGTCGGACCACGCACAGTCTAGGGTTCCGTAGCAAGAAGTATTTTAGTCTTCTGACCGCAAATATAAGTTTGAATTTCATATCATTATGAAATACAAAGTTAATTTTGCGGTTGTCAAAACTAAAACTGAAAATAGTGAATATTTCAAAAAGTTATTAACGAATCTTGTTCAAACCAATTTTAATAGAGAGTATTTATTGGATGCCACAAGCTTTAATTTTTTCAGATTTATTGATATAGCGGTTGGAAAATTACAGGGGGGGACACATTGTTACCGACTTTGGGAGCTCCTAGTTCACTAAATATGCACTTAAATAAAAAAGTTATTTAGAAACCTTTATGTTATTTTCAAAGACCTATCCAACCATACCCCACATGATGGGGTGCACGAAAATATTTATTTTCATCCCCCAGTTTCATGTATGGGAGCCCCCCATAATTATTTTATTTTTCATAATTTTATTACAGGCCTTTATGGCGGCTCATAGAAGACATCTACCTGCGAAGTTTCATACAAATTGGTTATGAACTGTGGATTTGACGAGGGTGTGACAGACAGACAGACGGACGGTCAGACAGACGGACAGACAGACGGACAGGACGAAACTATAAGGGTTCCTAGTTTTACTACGGAACCCTAAAAAGAGACAACAGGCAGAGTCGTTGCGTCTTTACATCTTAAAAAGTCCTCGCGACCATACGCTCGAGGCCGACCGATAAAATGCTCCCTCACTTATAGACAATGATTAAATTAAACAGCGCTTACGTCAATTGTCATCTCTATTCATTGTCATGTCATACAAATGACTTGGATAGTTGTATATTTAATTTTAATCAGTGGTTAAGGTTAAGAGGCGTCTTTAAGTAAGGGGGGAAAATTCTCCATAATCACCAAGAAAGACAAGACTTATTGGTAAACACACAACCCATTTTGGCAGCACTCGGGTAAGCACAATCATAAAGATCTCAATGATGTTGGAATGAAGTTATTTATTCACAAGTTTGTTACCGGTCTTCGTAAGTTAAGGGGAAGTGTACTCAAGGATTTCATGTTGTAAAAATATTTTATTTTACAATTGCTTGCCTATTTTTAACCGACTTCAAAAAAGGAGGTTCGGTATTCGTCCCGTATGTATGTATGTTTGTATGTGCGCGATTTTCTCAAAAACTACTGATTCGATTTGGATGGGGTTTTCACTAAAGTAATCTACATACTTTGAGGTTTTAGTATATAATACATTAGGTAATCATTCCTATGTACAAAGTTATATGCATAAATGTACTCACTACGTAGAAGATTTACTGTTGAACGAAGTCGTCAAAGTAATCTAACGCGAGATAAAGAACTAAAAAGGGAAAAATAAAAACTTTTTTAACAAAAAATAACCGACTTCAAAAAGCCACAAAGAAAATAATAATTTTGGTTTCGGAAGTCGGTGGCAAAAAAAGCAAATAAAAACTTCCGAAACCAAAATTATTATTTTCTTTGTGGTGGCTTTTTGAAGTCGGTTATTTTTTGTTAAAAAAGTTTTTATTCTTGAGATGGGTTCGTGACAGGGTTGGAAGATGGTAGGTCTATTAGGAAAAAATCGAAAATTATTTACTAAAAACTTAAAAAAACAAAAGTAAAAACCGCCTTCATAAAGATCACAATAATCTTATCTATGTGTGAAACAATTTTGGAAGTTGCTGCCTCAGATTTTTGATTTGATTTGATTCGGCACCGACTTCCGAAACTGTTTCACACTTACGAATTATATTATAGTGTTTTTTTTTAAGGCGATTTTTACTTTTTTTTTTCTATTTTGTGTGACATAAACACACGCGATAACAGCAGTAGTGTGAATTGATTCATTACCACTTACCAAACCTACACACTTTTATTTATTTTTTACTGAACACATCTGCGTACCCTTTGAGAGGGTACAAGCGTGATGTTATGTTGCGTAAACAATGCATAGATATGCGATAGCAGCACAGCCCCGGATCTTGAATTATTTCGAGGCGGGGCAAAAGCTGAAAAATGCCGCCCTCGCCTGACAATATTTTTCTTATCATCATCATAATTTCGGTCATAACACCCCACTGATGCTCATGGACATAGGTCTCCCCCAAATAACGCCAGAACTACCGGTCTAGCACTGTTCTTTGCGATTACTACGCTTGGTAGACGAATACACTACTCAGTGTATTCGTCTACCAAGCTTAAATTTTCCGCCCTCTGAATTTGCCGCCCGGGGCATGCGCCCCGGCTAGCCCTCCCTTAGATCCGGGGCTGAGGCTGCAATCCCGGTTGATTTGCTGGCATGTTTTTGAAGAGTTCCGTTGTCTGTCTCCGAAACTCATCATTAGATCTTTACGAAATTAAAATGGGATCAATCTGAAAGTACTTAAATCCTGTCGAATAAAGAAAGAATTTTCTATATTGGTTTATAAATAACGGAGTTCTGATGTAATAAACATAAAAAATAACCAACTTCAAAAATCCACTACAAAGAAAATAATAATTTTGGTTTCGGAAGTCGGTGGCTTTGGTTTTTAAGGCGAAGGTAAATGGTAACGGCCAGTTTTAAATCTCTTATTTCGCCGTCAAATAATGCAGGTTAGTTGTGCAATTTTTTTATGTTAAACTAGAACATATATACATCAATAGTACCTGTGAATATTTAACTATTGTTGTAAAATACTTAATGAAATAAATTCATGAATTCGTGTCTACCCAAAACATAAAAACGTAATTACTTTCAAACCGCTTAAGATATTTTCATGATTTGTTTTGTGTGAAAAGACTATGTTACTACCTATAATAATACCTGTTACTTTTTTTTTATTTTATGTTTTAGATACTAAAAAGTAATAATACGTCTAATTCTGCACAGCGCGCTCCTTGATAGGCGAGTCGTATTGCTCGGTGGATGTATGTCGCGTTGCTTGAGCTCAGCGCAGAACACTCAAGCTATACCGCCCAAATAACTCAAGGCCGTTGGCGTATACCGGGGCCTTAACCGACTTCAAAAAAGGAGGTTCTGTATTTGTTTGCTATTTTTGCCACCGACTTCCGAAACCAAAATTATTATTTTCTTTGTAGTGGCTTTTTGAAGTCGGTTATTTTTTGTTAAAAAAGATTTTTATTTTTCCCTTTTTAGTTCTTTATCTCGCGTTAGATTACTTTGACGACTTCGTTCAACAGTAAATCTTGTGTGTACATTTATGCATATAACTTTGTACATAGGAATGATTACCTAATGTATTATATACTAAAACCTTCCTCAAAGTATGTAGATTACGTTAGTGAAAACTCCATCCAAATCGAATCAGTAGTTTTTGAGAAAATCGCGCACATACAAACATACATACATACATACATGCATACATACATAGGTACATACGGGACGAATACAGAACCTCCTTTTTTGAAGTAGGTTAAAAATACAACCGAATTGAGACCTCCTCCTATTTTGAAGTCGGTTAAAAAGTCGGACATTTAAAATCGTCCGGACACTTTAGTCGCAAGTAATGAGTTGAAAGAAGTCGGTTAAAAAACAATTACATATTTTTTTCGACTCTCCATGGGACAGTGTTTTTTTTTGACCCATCAAAATTTAATGTTGATCTGAATAAGAGTCCACGTATTATAGATAGATATTATAATTATAATATATTACCTACTAACATACCTACATAATTATTGGACATTATAATACTTGTATAAAATATCATCCATCTCTTACAAAAGCCCTTCGCCTTAACGTAACGTGTTTATCCGTTCACGCCCACGCATCTCCTAAACTGCATGTTGTGCTGTCATCTCATTGTAAGCGTATGTCCGTATGTGTGTGAATTTCTCTGCAACTGATATGAATCAAGGATTTTATTACTTAATAATAATGTTTTATTTTTAACCGACTACGAAGGGGAAAGGATGAGTTATGTATTTTTTTTACAATTCAAAATGGAGGTTTCAATCAAATCTACCGTTTTCTTTACTAAAATATTTATTTGCTATTTTGTAGAAAAAGGTTACATTGCGCTCTTAGAAGATAATTAGGTATTTATTACAATAATATAGAAGTACCTATGTTTTTAAATGTGAGATATCTGTGAATGTAATCGCACCCAATACAAAAGATTTACTGGTCTTCCAAATCCTGTAAGGAAAAATACTGCTAAAAATAAATAAAATAAACTTAACACTGTTGATTGAAAACACCTTTTGAAAGATTTCAAAGACAGTTTTTAACACAGAGTAGTAATCAATGGAGTACTCATAGTAACTTTGTGGTTTGCTAGTATCGTTGGTATTTAAACTGCCAGAGCTAAAATTTCAAAATTATTTTGATGAAAAGGTATATTCTACATCATCATCAACCAATAGTAGTCCACTGCTAGACATAGGCCTCTCCAATTTAAATACGCCACTGAGCTTGATTCTCGGCCTGTCTTATCCAATCCATACCAGCTACCCTGCGAAGATCGTCACTCTACTTAGCCTGAGAGCGTCCTACACTGCGTTTACCGATTTGCAGTCTCCACTCAAGAACACATTTGCTTCAACGGCCATTGGTTCGATAGCTTATGTAGCCGGCCCGTTGTCCCATATCATTGGGGACGAGCCAAATACCATCAGCCGAGCCCAAATTCATACTCCGGGCTGCTGAAAATCTCCTAATGAACTGATGATAACTGTATAACACTTTACCCAACCGGGGATTGAACGCAGGAACTCACGCTCAGAAGTAGCCCACTAGAACAACAAGGTCGACTTGTCTCGAAAAAACCGGTACCTCAGTCAGCGCTAACAATACCATCACATTGTTAAAACGACGCCATCTTTGATTGGTTAGCACTCCATTTGTAACTCCTCCCGGTCCTAACCTAAAAACGTATAGTTGACAGACAGACGGAAACGAAAACGGAGTTTTGTTTATTTTGGCATTAATTTTAAAGCTATTCTGAAACTTTGTGTTGATTGAAAAATGCTTTCATTGATGATCCGACCGAATTGGGGAAATAGGAAGTCTGAGGGAATATTTTTGTCGGCACGCAAGCATGATCAGTTCCATATCTATTCTACCAAGAATAGACTGCAGTTGTTTCTATCCAACTCGTTATCTCTTCTGCCCGAGCACGCAGCCACCATGGGCGCAGCCAGCCATGGGCTCAGGGTGGGGCGGCAGTCTAAAATAATAAAAATGTTATTTTTTTCATACATAAAGATACACCCTATTAAGTACTGTAGTTAGTACCTAGATAATTTATTTTTTTAGGTTTGGTTAGGTACCTAACCTTACAAGAGTTACAGATCAGAGCCAGGGTGGGGCAAGCGCCCCACCCTGCCCCACCGTGGCTACGCCCATGGCAGCGACCTGTGCACCGCGTTGTACAGTAACACTTTTGTCGACTGAACTGAGTGACTTGACTGACATGCTTGAATCGGTAGAAATTTTTCTACAATCTGTCATTTTGTCAATTCTTCCGTAGACAAAACCCGTTTCTATCGTGGTCATGCTAAGCATGCTGATTGCCACCATCATTGCATAAAAAAAATTGCCTGCATAGCATACTAGCTGTTCCCCGCGGTTTCACCCCCATTGCTCGGCTCCTAAGGGTCGTAGCGTGATGTTAAATAGCCTATACTATTCCTCATAAATCGGGCTATCATTTACAAAAGGAATTCTTCGAATCCGACTGGGAGTTCCTCAGATCATAGAAACAAGGAGATATGCCAAGGCGCTATCGAGCTTGATGCCTGATCTTGAGCAAATTGCTCATATTAAAAATGTACGCGCTGACGACGAACCGAACACGATCGATGGTATAAATACAGTGTTTTAGTTTAGTGCTAGTATTGAGTGACGATTAACAGTGTTAGATTGAGGGTGTGCGGAATGTTTAATGCGTGGGTGATCTATTTATTCCCAAGGAGCGCTTAATTATGCGCGTAATTGTGTCGAACAATGTAGTACTAAAAGTGGCATCAGTTGTTCCCGTACTAATTTGCTATGATGGCATATCTTCTTGTTTCTATGATCTGAGGGTAGTTCCAAAGATTGACACATTCAAACAAACAAACTCTTCAGCTTTATAATATTGTATAGGTACCTATCAACTCGCATGAGAAAACTGCCATTTATAATGAGAAAATAAGTATTAAACAAACAACAAAGATTGTTAAGTCAACACTCCATGCAAATTAGTGCTGATCATAATTATCACTACACCGTTAAGTTTAACTACTCGTTAGTTCCCTGGAGAACTTTATAAATGTACCTATTTGCTACTAGACTTTTGCCCGCGACTCCGTCCGCGTGGACTACAGTAAAAAAACCGGCCAAGTGCGAGTCGTACTCCCGCACACCTACCACTTACCTACGCCTGTTTGCCACTATCGTCGGATGAAAAAAAAAAAAACTATTCGGGCCGTACCACAAAAACCGGCCAAGTGCGAGTCGTACTCGCGCACCGCGGTTTCCGTATCAGTTTTGGACGTATAAAGTGAAAAAAACCGGACCGCATAACAAACTTTGTTTTTGAAGGAATTTTGATGATTTTGAAAAAACTGTACTATTTAGGAACATCGTTTAATTTTTGGTGCAATATACGGGTAAATTCCTATCAAATCTAATTATTTCAGATGTTTCGCTCAGCAAACTTCGGAGATAAGGTGGAGGGAATGGTATTTTTTCAGACATTTTTCATCATATGTCGAAAACTATAAGACATAAAAGAAAATAAAAATATATTTTGAAATTTGCAGATCAAGCCCTTTCATATGATATGCCACTTGACCTAATGGCCCCACTTTTAAATTTCGAATTCGAATTATTTAACATTACGCCACGATACATAGGAGCCGAGCAATGGCGGGCGAAACCGCGAGATCAGCTAGTATACACTATACACCGCTACCAAAGATCGTTGGAACTGCGTATGTATAGCACAACTCAATTACTAGGGTGATAACTACCCCAGGGGGTAGTTTCGACCCCATCAATTAAGATCTCATGCAAATATGTCATGGGAAGGGTGTGTGTGATGGTATGTGGAGATAAAAGGGTTTCTGTGTCGATACGGTAGCTAGGTGTATGGGGGTCAGCAGAATTTAGGGATTAAAAGACTTTTAACTGTTTCTATTTAAAATAAATTGTTTTTCGATACAAAATGTTTCTGTTTGGGTGTCTTCAAATCACGAGTGAATCGGTTTCTTCTAGGCAAGCGTGCTTCATCGTAGACCGCATCATTGCTTAACATCAGGCGAGATGGCGGTCAAACGCAAGCCTATATCTATACTTATAATAAGAATGTAAATTCCACGTGTCTGTACATTGCATATATTTGCATAAAAATAATATGGGGGACTAAAAATAAGTAATAAAGTAAATTTCTATCATTTTTAGAATTAATGTCTGTCTGTTTGTCTGTCTGTTTGTCTGTCGGTTTGTCTGTCTGTTTGTCTGTGTGTTTAAACACGCATCAAATCAATACTACTGAATTGATTATGAGGAAGTAGAAAGAAATGTATAGGCAGTATCTTGAGTTAACATTTAGTCTTTATTTCATTAAAATCGGTCCATTCTATCAAAAGTTATTACAAAAAATCTATCAGTCAGGAGCAACTTTGCTAACATGTATTATGCCGGGTCCACATAATGTATTTGTTCAATCCAATCACCGTATCTGTATCGCCGACGCGTGTCATGCGAGTGGTGATACGTAATCATGACACGCGGCGGTCTTGATACACGGTTCGATACCATACGCGATACGGTCCGTTCCATCTCGAGTCGGTTTTTGTCCGATCAAGAAAAATAATCGGCATTACTTGGTCAGTGGCACTAAAGAGTATTGTGTCGTTGTTTGTCAGCAGAGACCTGTCATTAATCTAATAAAAGCAATCAATCAAACTTCATATTTATGTCAATGTAATTACAATAATAATATCAGGGCTTTATTTAAAAATAATCAAAGTATCAGCGCTGTTTAAAAACTGTCCCACTGCTGGGCACTGGGCACGGGCCTCCTCTCAGAATGAGAGGGGATAGACCATAGTCCAACACGCTGGCCAAGTGCGGGTTGGCAGACTTCACACACCTTCAAGAACTTTATGCAGAACTTTCAGGCATGCACTGTCCCACTGCTGGGCACTGGGCACGAGCCTCCTCTCAGAATGAGAGGGGATAGACCATAGTCCACCACACCGGCCAAGTGTGGGTTGGCAGACTTCACACACCTTCAAGAACTTTATGCAGAACTTTCAGGCATGCAGGCTGCCTCACGATGTTTTCTAAAGCAAGTGATAGTTAATTCTAATACGCACATGACTTCGAAACGTCAGCGGTGCGTGCCCCGGGATCGAACTCGCATCTTCGCCGTGGGAGGCGCATGGTTATACCACAAGGCTATCACTGCATTTTTCATTAAAATCTCTCTTATCCTTAGGAGTGATGGTTTATACACAAGTGATTGATTTCAAATCAATAAATAGGTAGTAACATGTATTAGGGCTTCGTCACATCACCACGTTGCGGCGCCGCGCCGGCACCGTGATTTTCAGTGCGCCATCGCGCCGACTTCCACGCGGACGGAGTCGCGGGCACAGCTATACTTATAATAAGAATGTAAATTCCACGTGTCTGTACAGTGCATATATTTGCTTAAAAATAATATGGGGGACTAAAAATAAGTAATAAAGTAAATTTCTATCATTTTTAGAATTAATGTCTGTCTGTTTGTCTGTCGGTTTGTCTGTCTGTTTGTCTGTGTGTTTGAACACGTATCAAATCAATACTACTGAATTGATTATGAGGAAGTAGAAAGAAATGTATAGGCAGTATCTTGAGGTAACATTTAGTCTTTATTTCATTAAAATCGGTCCATTCTATCAAAAGTTATTACTAAAAATCTATCAGTCAGGAGTAACTTTGCTAAATTGTATTACCGTATCTGTATCACCGACGCGTATCATGCGAGTGGTGATACGTAATCATGACACGCGGCGGTCTGGATACACGGTTCGATACCATACGCGATACGGTCCGTTCCATCTCGAGTCGGTTTTTGTCCGATCGGGAAAAATAATGCATAATATTATTATGTGGACTCGGCATTACTTGGTCAGTGGCACTAAAGAGTATTGTGTCGTCGTTTGTCAGCAGAGAACTGTCATTAATCTAATAAATGCAATCAATCAAACTTCATATTTATGTCAATGTAATTACAATAATAATATCAGGGCTTTATTTAAAAATAATCAAAGTATCAGCGCTGTTTAAAAACTGACCCACTGCTGGGCACTGGGCACGGGCCTCCTCTCAGAATGAGAGGGGATAGACCATAGTCCACCACGCCGGCCAAGTGCGGGTTGGCAGACTTCACACTCCTTCAAGAACTTTATGCAGAACTTTCAGGCATGCAGGCTTCCTCACGATGTTTTCTAAAGCAAGTGATAGTTAATTCTAATACGCACATGACTTCGAAACGTCAGCGGTGCGTGCCCCGGGATCGAACTCGCATCTTCGCCGTGGGAGGCGCATGGTTATACTTACCACAAGGCTATCACTGCATTTTTCATTAAAATCTCTCTTATCCTTAGGAGTGATGGTTTATACACAAGTGATTGATTTCAAATCAAGAAATAGTAACATGTATTAGGGCTTCGTCACATCACCACGTTGCGGCGCCGGCACCGTGATTTTCAGTGCGCCACCGCACCGTTTTATGGCGTTATTTTCCGACTTCCACGCGGACGGAGTCGCGGGCACAGCTAGTTTACAAATAAAAATAAAAGAAACCTTCCGTAATAAATTCCGGTGCTTAAAACCGAATTAAAATCCACTGTGTGTCTGTGCAGTTTAAAAGAGCTAAGCGGACAAACAGACAAACAGGGAAGGCGGCTTTGTTTTATACTATTTAATTATTTATGGATTAACCTTTAATTAATTTATCTGAAAGGTATTTGAATATTTAATTACTTACACAAAATTATGTAGTTTTGAATAATAAAAACCGAGCGCCACCGGGGGGCGCGCTTAGCAAATTGCACCACGATTTTATGACCCCCAACAAAAAAGATTAGGGTAAGTAGGGTGACCATGACAGACTCTTTCAATCATATAAAAGGAGACAGTTTGGGTTTTTTCTATTGTTTATTGTGAGTAGCGACAGCAGGGCCATTATAATACTCATTAGGATTGTGTAATTTTACCCGGAAATCGCGAAAAAAAAATCAGCTGTTCCATACATTTATGTTCACATAACTCAACCAAATGTATGGAACAGCTGATTATTTTTCGCGATTTCCGGATTGGTTCCATAGTACAGGTTGTTCATAATGATGAGTATAGTGGCTACATCGCCGGATGAAAACGAATGTCACGATGATAAAATTATATTTTGAAATAAAAATAAATGAATAGGTACATTTTGTATGACGTTCTCATTTTTATGAAGTGGCAATAATTTACCGCAAAAGGAAAAACGGAACCCTTAAAGGATCACTTTGTTGTCCGTCTGTCACCGGACCATAAATGGAGCCATCTGCTCATAGATGGCGCCACTAGAAGTATGCTGCAGCGCCATCTATTACCAAAATATGATATATCTACTATGATGTAATAGCGGCATAGATGGCGCTATTGCATATTTCGGAACCCTTAGGTCGCAAGTCGTACTCGCACTTGTCCGGTTTTTTTTATAAAACATGGTCATCCTACACCACGTGTGTGTTCATTCGCGATGGGGTATGGACGGGGATTAATGGGGGATGACCACTGGCATTCAAGTTCAGTAGTTTTGCATAATCCTCTGATCGGGGAAGCTGTAACACCGGTTTGCACAGAACCCGTTCGATTCTCAGTTGAGACAAAATCACAATTGTATAGAAATGCTAGATTTTGCTACTTCGTTCGCGTAATTTTGTTTTCTTTTTATTAATATTTCACATAGATTCTATACAGCACAGAAATCTCAATGTTTTGTCATAATCTCAGATCATAGAAACAAGGAGATGTGCCAAGGCGCTATCGAGCTTGATGCCTGATCTTGAGCAAATTGCTCATATTAAAAACGTACGCGCTGGCGACGAACCGAACACGATCGATGGTATAAATACAGTGTTTTAGTTTAGTGCTAGTGTACGACGATTAAAAGTGTTAGATTGAGGGTGTGCGGAATGTTTAATGCGTGGAAGATCTTTTAATTCACAAGGAGCGCTTAATTATGCCCGTAATTGTGTCGAAAAATGTACTAAAAGTGGCATCAGTTGTTCCCGTACTAATTTGCTATGATGGCATATCTTCTTGTTTCTATGATCTGAGGTCATAATAGACGATTAAGAGCGACATGTCTTGTGATATGCACTGGGCACTCCCTCTCACGGAGAAGGCCTGTGACTAGGGTTGCAGATTTTTTTTCAGCCTATATAGGACAAATGCTTAAATTGGCAAAAAAATACGGGATTTAAATTTTTTTTCCCGGGACATTATGAAAAAAAATTATTTTGTGTCAATTTTTTTAATTAGAAAAAAACAATAAGAAATACAAATAGAAAGAAAGTGATTATGCATTAAACAAAAAGTGACAAATAATTTACTTGAGTACCTACTTGTCAGCCGTAGATCGATCGATATACGGGACAGAATCAGTCCCGGCGGGACATTTTAAACTATGCCTATAATACGGGACGTCCCGGGAAATACAGGACGTCTGGCAACGCTACCTGTGACCCAGCAGTTCCCACTGCTGGGAACTCAGATCATAGAAACAAGGAGATACCTATGCCATCACAGCAAATTAGTACGAGAACAACTGATGCCACTTTTAGTACATTTTTCGACAAAATTACAAGCGCTCCTTGTGAATAAAAAGATCGCACATAAAAAATTCCGCACACCCTCAATCTAACACTGTTAATCGTCACTCAACACTAGCACTAAACTAAAACACTGTATTTATATCATCGATCGTGTTCGGTTCGTCGCCAGCGTGTAGGTAGGTACCTACCTACGTTTTTAATACGACCAATGTGGTCAAACTAAAGCATCTAAGCAGCAAAGCAATAGCGCCTTGAGATATTATAGGCTTATTATACTATGCTAGGTAGAAGTAGGTACACGTAATACGGTAGTGGCCTACTATTAAAAAAGTACAAATAAATTATTTTATTTCAAAGAAGGAATAGGCACAACAAAAAAGTAAAAGCAAAAATAATAATTTATCACAAAATGGAAAACATAGACGCTTTTAAAGTTTTTGGAGGGAGTATCGCTCCGTCTTTGTCGCGCGAAGCGGAAGTAGGTGGTTTTACGTCACTAGTACGTAGTGCCGTCCGTGTCTAGCAAATCATTTTAAAACGCTTATAACTTTGCCAATTTTGTAGATGTTGCATCGGTTTTTTTGGTGTTAATTGTCTTTTTTCAAATAGTTTACAGATTCACAATAAAAAAAAAGTTGTTAACATCTCTATTCACATGTCGGTAGGTACTAAACCGACCTCAATTGAAAGTTCAATGCCCCCATTTTAATAAAATTTAATAATTGACTCATCACGGCGTCGTGGGGTGAATACAATGGGGTCTCTTGGGACTCCAATATTGGATCAGCGACTATGGATGTTGGAGGAGGGAGTCGATTGGAAGGTTAAGTATTGTTACTGAGGTAATATTTTAGATTGGTTACCGCTTTTAGTATTTTGGGAAAGGCTAAAAAAGTTGTTTTATTTTTCTATTTTGAGTGACATAAACACACGCGATTACAGCAATAGTGTGAATTCGTTACCACCTAACCGAACCTGCACATAAGCATAAGCATAGCATAATCGGCCTATAATGTTCCCACTGCTGGGACACAGGCCTCCTCTGTGAGAGGGAGTGGGCCGTAGTCCACCACGCGGGCCCAGTGCGGGTTGGTGGACGTCACATGTCTTCGAATTTTTGGTTCTAGGACATGCCGGTTTCCTCACGATGATTTCCTTCACCGTTAAAGCAAGTGATAATTGACTTCGAAAAGTCAGCGGTGCGTGCCTCGGGACCGAACTCGAACCATTCGCCGTGGGAGGCTCATGGTTAATCCACTAGGCTATCACTGCGCACTTACATTTATTTTACTATACTGAATACCTCTGCGTACCCCTTTAGAGGGTACAAGCGTGATGTTATGTTGTGTGATTGCATAAACAATGTGTTATGCGATAGCAGCAATCTCGGTTGATTTGCTGGCATTTATTGAAGAGTTCCGTTGTCTGTCTCCGAAACTGATCATCAAATCTTTACGAAATATAAATAAGACTATTTCGGAATAAACTTCTTTCGAACAAAAAAAGAATGCTCACCAGTGCGGATATTTTAGGAGGTGAAAGTACTCATGAATATTATCAACTTTTATTATGGGACCGACACTGAAATATGAAAAAAAAATCAGCTGTTCCATACATTTTGATCGTGTTGTAGTGCATTTTTGTAGGGAACAGCTGATTTTATTTTTCATATTTCAGTGTCGGTCCCATAATAAAAGTTGATCATATTCATGAGTACTTACACCTCCTAAAATATCCGCACTGGTTTTAATTCTACCCTGTATATGACGGAGTTATGACAGTATCCTTTTTGAAGTCGGTTAAAAAGGTTAAGACCGTCTTCAAAGAGATCGCAACAATGTTGTGTTGTGATAAACAGTTTCGAAAGTCTGTCTGCCGGAGTGCCGGAGTGGGTGTTCCCCGACAGTTACAATCTGGGTGTCTTCAAGTCGCGAGTGAATCCGTTTCTTCTAGGCAAGCGTGATCCATCGTAGACCGCATCATCGCTCTTCAGGCGAGATGGCGGTCAAACGCAAGCATGATACTAAATAATAAAAAAAAGTCATGGCTATTTGGCTGTAAATATTATTAAATGAGTTCAACATCAATAATTATATTATATTTCATGCATATCAAATTACATAACATGCCAATCAAATATCTAATTAGAGAAATGAAATGAATTATTCATGAGTTTATATTAATAAATCAAAACCAATATTTAAATATTATCATGTTTCAACATTATAATTATGTACTGGAGTAATATTTGTCGTTATAAGTTTATAATGTAACTTTACGCCTGTTATTCCACGAAAGGGCAGGCAGAAATGTATGGCACACCCACATTTATTAAGTTTCACCCCCATTGCTCGGCTCCTAAGGGTTGTAGCGTGATGTTAAGGCGCTGATAACTGCCAACGGCCTTGAGTGATTTGGGTGGTATAGCTTGAGTGTTCTGCGTTGAGCTCAAGCAACGCGACATACGCCCACCGAGCAATACGACTCGCCTATCAAGGAGCGCGCTGTGCCGAATTAGACGTATTATTACTTTTTAGTATCTAAAATATAAAATAAAAAAAAAGTAACAGGCAATATTATAGGTAGTAACATAGTCTTTTCACACAAAACAAATCATGAAAATATCTTAAGCGATCCGAAAGTAATTACGTTTTCATGTTTTGGGTAGATAGTAATTCATGAATTTATTTCCTTAAGTATTTTACTACAATAGTTAAATATTCACAGGTACGATTCATGTACATATGTTCTAGTTTAACATAAAAAATTGCACAAATATCCTCCATTATTTGATGGCGAAATAAGAGATTTAAAACTTGAGATTTACGGCCGTTACCATTTACCGTCGCCTTAAATAGCCTATACTATACCTCTTGAAATTGGCTATCATACCTATACAAAAAGAAATGTTTGAATCCGGCTTGTATCCAGAGATTAGCGCGTTCAAAGAAACAAACTCTTCAGCTTTCAGATGTTTGGTTCTTCATTCATGGATACTGAATCTATCTAAAATAATCTATACTATCATAAAACTGTACAAAAGGCGTGTCTGTACATTGAAAATATTTCAGAAAAAACAGTCGGGATAGGATACGGGGACGTAACTATATTATATGCCTCAATTTTTTTTTAATGTCTATTTGTGCGCACATCACGCAAAAATAACTGAACGGTTTTTATTTGGGTTTCACAGGCTGGTAGCTTGTGGTCCAACTTAAAATCTAAGCCACAGTGGGATGAACCAGAGATGCCTATAGCTTGACCTCTTCGTTGTATTAGCCACCCTATACTAAAGAGGTAATTTAAAATGGTCAATATATTGTAGTCTTGTTTTAAGAAATCTTTATAACTTCAGAAATGTTCGTTCAACCGAAGCACTTGACATGTTTCCAAAATTCCATCTGGATTATGAAATTGGAAACAAACAAAAAAGGGTCATTTTGGGATGGGGTCTATGCTTGGAAATATTAAGCGCCGGACGCGAAACACGGTCGTTCTTGCTTTTACCCTTCTGGCCACGAGCTTTAATCAGAAGACAGTCTATGACAATTATAGTCTTGTCAATTTGACTGACGCCCGTTTTCACCAACACTAGGAGACACCTAAGTGAAATGTTTAAATATTAAAATAATTTACCTAGCGCTAAAAAACATGTCACCAACCATTAGGCAAAAACCATGGATAGCCTGTAGTTGTCGCCTAGTAGTTGGTGACATGTTTTTTTGCGCTAGGAAACTCCTTTTAATATTTAAACATTTCACTTAAGTGTCTCCTAGTGTTGGTGACAGCGGGCGTCAGTGTTAGACATTGATAGCGCTGTAAATTGAATAAATAAGCAATAATAATTATGTATATCACCATTTTACGATAGGTAAACGTATAACGGAATATCTCGCTCAAATCTGAAGCAGCCCGACTGGGGATGTACCTTACAGAACACAGCCAAATAACGCTACTGTTCGGTAGTGTTGTGTTCCTGTGGTGAGTAAGGTCGCCAGAGCTGCTGAGGATGCGCTGTGTTGACAGTTGACCTGCTTGTGTCCTAAGCTGTCGGCACAGCGAATACACATATTTTAGAGTCGGCAACGTGTTAAGCGTTTCATATGCTACGGCCAGCTACGATAACCGTACGTTTTTAGGGTTCCGTACCAAAATGGTAAAAAAGGAACCCTTATGGTGCGACTTCATCTGTCTGTCTGTCTGTCACACCCACTTATTTCAGCAACTGCTAATGCTATCGACTTGAAATTTGGAACAGTTATAAAGAATGCTTGTCCAACTTTATTGCAAATGAAAAAAATGAAAAAATAATTTTATTTTCATTGCAAAAGGGGCCGGAGTGGGGGTCCAAAACTTCAAAGTGGGGTTACTAGGTGATGTGACATATCAAATGAAAGGGCTTGATCTGCATATTTCAAAATATATTTTTATTTAATTTTATGTCTCACAGTTTCCGACATATGATGAAAAATGTCTGAAAAAATACCATTCCCCCCCGTTATCTCCGACGTTTGCGGAGCGAAAAATCTGAAATAATTAGAGTTGATAGGAATTGATCCAAATATTGCACCAAAAATAAAACGATGTTACTAACTACTACAGTTTTTTCAAAATCATCAAAATTCCTTCACAAACAAACTTAGTTATGCGGTCCGGTTTTTTTCACTTTATACGTCCAAAAATGATACGGAACCCTCGGTGCGCGAGTACGACTCGCACTTGGCCGGTTTTTTTTATTGCCACTGTAGTACATACTTCAAAAGTGAGTCGTTCTTTTCATACATTTTTCGAGCGCCGCGTCCCGTGGATGACATGTCTATGGGTCCGTGCCCTTAAAAAATGTTATGGTAACCGCACCAGATTAGATCGGGTGTCATCTATCATCGGCGCCTGGGGTCAAAGGGACCCCAGGTAATATTATCACCACAATTTTATTCTTGTATAAGCAGAAATAGTGGTTTCAGTAACTTATAAATAATATTAAATAATTTATACCATAGAGTGGGCACCTCAGATCATAGAAACAAGGGAGATGTGCCAAGCTATTGAGCTTGACGCTTTAGTTTGGTCACATTGACCATAATTTAAACGTACACGCTGGCTACGGACCGAACGCGATCGATGATATAAATACAGTGTTTTAGTTTAGTGCTAGTGACGAATAACAGTGTTAGATTGAGGGCTTGAGGGTGTGCGGAATTTTTAATGTGTGGGAGATCTTTTTATTCACAAGGAGCGCTTGTAATTGTGTCGCAAACTGTTCTAAAAGTGGCGACAGTGGTTCCCGTACTAATTTGCTATGATGACGTATCTCCTTGTTTCTATGATCTGCGGTTATACCTACTCTGTATTTTTTTTTTTTTGAATACCTCTCGCATTTGGCTTCTAACAGCCGTCACTGCTTAACCGGCCATCTGGTGAGGACTTACAAATGCCTCCAGCCAGGCTTAAAAAACTAAATGAAACTACAAACTAAGCGACCACACGCCCCCTACTGGGGTACGGGCCTCGGCTTAGGGCGTCGCTGGGGGGAGGGCAACTAGAGGGAGGGACTACTAGCTGGATCGGTTCATTATTTTGGGTCGAATTTAAATCTACAGGCTCAGCGCGGGCTGGTTCGAGCAAGGGTCGGTTAGGGGACTGAGTCATACGCGGCGGCGGACTCGGTTCATGAGAGGGACGTCGCGACGGGCCTCGTCGGCGAGGTCGGAATGGACCTACTCTGCTTATGCCGGAGTATACACTTATACAGCCTTGATGTTATGTAGACGGATTTGTTCTCACGCGCATACCTACTTAGGTATCAAAATACTATGAACTTTGCACGTGCATTGGTGAATTCCGACAATTCATAATCATTTATTATAGATTTGCATGACACATGTCAAATAGTTATTTTAGAGCTGCGGCATATCGGTATATCGATAGTCGATTGTTGGATTACAATCGATTTATCTGAAGAATTACGAAGTACTTTAGGGGGCCTACCCAAATGTCCTCTCTGATGGTAATGTTCGTCGGGTCGTTGAGCTCCCTAAGTCTGGGTTGAGCTACCACGATACCCGGCACATGCGTGCACAGTCAGGTCAGGTCCACTCAAATCTGTATGGCTCTTTCCTCTAAAGGCCATTTCGGACTAACCTGCATGGTTCTTACACAATTTATCTTAATTGTCTGGACTTTAAAAGAGACATCAACCTTTGAGTTTGTTTCGGTGTTTCTTCTCAAAGGTAGTCATATAGGAAACACCGAACTCATCTAGCTTAAAAAAATGTTTTGACGTGTAAAAGTGTTATTTTTAACCTATTTACAAAATAAATATCATTTATCATTTATCATTTAATTGACAACTATCGATTTATTTCATTTCAAGAAATAATAATTGTCATGAAAGTCCTCATTCTAGAATCTAGATTCGATCCCCAGAGCGTGCAGTGTTACAAAGGATTTTAACCGGCTTCAAAAAAGGAGAAAGTTCTCAATTCGTCGGATTCTTTCTTTACCACGTGGACTAATTTTGATGTAGCCAGATTCATGAGGAATAGTATAGGATATTTAACATCACGCTACGACCCTTAGGAGTCGAGCGACGGGGATGAATCCGCAGGGCATAGCCAGTATTTTTTAGGGTTCCGTACCAAAATGGTAAAAAAGGAACCCTTACGGTGCGACTTCGTCTGTCTGTCTGTCTGTCTGTCTGTCTGTCTGTCACACCTGCTTATTTCATCAACTACTTATGCTATCGACTTGAAATTTGGAACAGTTATAAAGAATGCTTGTTCAACTTTATTGCAAATGAAAAAAGTCCAAAAATATTTTTATTTTCATTGCAAAAGGGGCCGGAGTGGGGGTGCGAAATTTTAAAGTGGGGTTACTAGGTCAAGTGACATATCATATTATATGAAAGGGCTTGATCTGCACATTTCAAAATATATTTTTATTTTATTTTATGTCACACAGTTTTCGACATAAAATGAGAAATTACCAAAAAAATACCATTCCCCCCCCCCTTAACTCCGAAGTTTGCGGGGCGAAAAATTTGAAATAATTAGAGTTGATAGGAATTGACCCAAATATGGCACCAAAAATAAAACGATGTTCCTAACTAGTACAGTTTTTTTCAAAATCATCAAAATTCCTTCACAAACAAACTTAGTTATGCGGTCCGGATTTTTTCACTTTATACGTCCAAAAATGATACGGAACCCTCGGTGCGCGAGTACGACTCACACTTGGCCGGTTTTTTTTTTATTAGTTTCTTAGTAGGGGCCCGGAATTTGGATTTGTGGCTGGTTAATGGCATTAGGCTCGCCCTTAATTAGGTAACATAACACTTAAACATTACTGGTGAAATGTGTGTGTACTATAGATATACTTACCTTAATACAATCGCTATGTCGTGCTATGTTGGTATTATAATATGTAGCCTAGAATTCTGCCATTCCCTTTAAGGTAAGAGGTCGTAATAATAAACTAACTAGCCATGACTGTGGCAGATAACATCTCTAGATCAAGTTACAGGCAGGGGTGCGCAACGTTTCAGTTTCAACGAGTTTAAGAAAAAGTATTTTTGTTTTATCTTAAGGATGGATTTTTTTTTTAACTCTATAAAATTAATCTTTTTAATTTTAATTTGTTTATTAGGCACACCAACTACATATTTACAATACATTTACCATTTAATTTCACATAGTACATTATTCTGTGTAAATATGCCACTTATAGGTGTACACAACTCATGCATAGTAGACAATAGTTTAGTTGTTTACAATAATTTAATACATATTGTGATTTTAATTTGTTTTAAACATTGGACATCTAATCAGTTTATTTCAATATACATTATATTCAAATTATTTATGGATGAAGAAACAATATTGAATCGACATTTTATTGCGTAGGTAGTCTTACATTATTTATGTTTATTATTAATTATTTGTTTATATCTGTAGTGTTAACGTTTATTACAGGCTTGATTTAAATTGTTATTAAATATAATTAAAAGAGATTTAAGGTGAATATGTGATTTACGATGAATATACGATAAATTGGATAGTGAATATACAATAATAATAGTGAATAATAATAGTGAATAGCTGACTACAATCTAATTTCTAACAGTTTATGTTTGAGTTTGATTTTGTTGTCGTGAAATATATCTATATCGGTATGAGTGATGCTGGCTTAAAGGTTTGGTTTTGTTACATTTTATATGGATGATTGTATTTTAAAATTCTTTCTGACATTATGGTTTTATGTGATGGGAGTACATGCTATACGTTGTACAAGTAGGTAATAAAAAAAGGCGGCCAAAAACAAAGACCTGCAATACCAGGTATCGCATTGCCAACTTAGAGACGAAGTTAAGGCGAAGGTAAATGGTAACGGCCAGTTTTAAATCTCTTATTTCGCCGTCAAATAATGCAGGTTAGTTGTGCATTTTTTTTATGTTAAACTAGAACATATGTACATCAATCGTACCTGTGAATATTTAACTATTATAGTAAAATACTTAATGAAATAAATTCATGAATTACTGTCTACCCAAAACATAATAAAAACGTAATTACTTTCAAATCGCTTAAGATATTTTCATGATTTGTTTTGTGTGAAAAGACTATGTTACTACCTATAATATTGCCTGTTACTTTTATTTTATTTTATATTTTAGATACTAAAAAGTAATAATACGTCTAATTCGGCACAGCGCGCTCCTTGATAGGCGAGTCGTATTGCTCGGTGGATGTATGTCGCGTTGCTTGAGCTCAGCGCAGAACACTCAAGCTATACCGCCCAAATCACTCAAGGCCGTTGGCGTATACCGGGGCCTTAAAGTATCTCATGTGTGCCTGTAATTACACCAGCACCCATACATTTCAAACCAAAATGTTGTCAACCTCTCCCCAGTAACAGATTATATCAACAGTTCGTTAGGCACAACCATTAAGCTCATACGATGCATTGTGACTTTGTGAGTAGTGATGTAAGACGCGGAATTATATTACAGGAGCAAAGAGTTCTTGATTTTTAATAATATCGGGAAAACAATCAAAATATTAATATTTTGACGCATCATTTGTGTACAATTCGCGAAAGTTTAAAAAATACTAACGAGGTTTTTGGATGTTAAGCGATGATGCGGTCTACGATGGAGCACGCTCGCCTAGAAGAAACCGATCCACTCGTGACTTGAAGACACCCAGATTGTAACTATCGGGGAACACTCACACCGGCAGCGCATTCCTCTCTCTATTCCTCTTAAATCAAATCTCAAAAATCAATCCCATAAAATTTTGCCCACAATACATTTAAAAACAAGGCAATCTCCTTTATTTTTGCCCAAAAACGGCAAAAATAATAGCAATACTTAATAAACAAAATCTAATTCAGTTACATGACTACACACATTCTAAAAATATCAACAATAACAACAAAGGAAGCATTACTTATAACAACACTAAATTCATCGACAAAGGCACATCCCTAGCCGTTAAGTGATTTACTGACATTCATCGCATTCCTCTCCTATACGTCTGTCTCGCTCTTTCGTAGGCTTAATAGCCGTGGGAGAAAGGGACAGATATAGTGATAGAGTAAGTAGGATTTTTGTAATACTACGAATAGTTGGAACATGTTTACGTATTATGTTTTAGTAGTACCTAAAGAGCATTTCATGTAAGAAGTCCGTCGACGCTATGTTGGCTGCACTTAGGGCTGCCATCCGTCCGGGATTCCCCGGATTTGTCCTAGTTTAGAGGGCGTCCGGGGAGCCTCCGGTAGGGGTTTCAAAAAATGTCCCGGTAAAACCCGGTCACTTTGTCTCAGGGGAATCCTGATTGATGAAATATTTTTTTCGGGGGCGTCCGGGAAAGATACTCAATTTCACCCAAATGTCCGGGGTTTTTAAAGTTTTTGTCCGGCGTCAGCAATTTAGGTGATGGCAGCCCTAGCTGCACTGAATGTCAATATGTTACAACGTTTTTAACGGTATTTTAAGTTTTCTTTCAGTATCAATTCTCGTTCACCACTTTTTACCCGACTGCGGCGAAGCCCAAAAGGAAGGTAGGTATACTGTTTTTAATGTCCTAGGCATTATTTTAACGCATAAATCTACAAAAAACATAAAATAGGACCTATACAGCACGCTTCGCATGACTAATTTTATCTCTATTCTACCAAAGAATAGACAAAGTTCTTTCTATCAAATCGGTAGGTATAATTTTTGCCCGAGCACGCGGCGACCCGTGCTTGGTTTATCAGAATGTTGTCTACTGAAGAATAGAGACATTTCTTCTCTTCATTGTATGCATAAAACGGTAGAAATCTTTCTACAATCTGTCACTATGTCTATCGGCCGGTTGGAGACTCCCTCAGATCTATCAGATGAAGCTACACCGTGACAATCTCAGACTTTCTCCCATTTTAGTCGATGTTGTCAATATTTTTGCATAAACTAAATTGAATCATGCCGAGGTGTGTAAATAAAAAAAACCGGCCAAGCGCGAGTCGTACTCGCGCACCGAGGGTTCCGTATCAGTTTTGGAGGTATAAAGTGAAAAAATCCGGACCGCATAACTAAGTTTGTTTGTGAAGGAATTTTGATGATTTTGCAAAAACTGTACTATTTAGGAACATAGTTTTATTTTTGGTGCCATATTTGGGTCAATTCCTATCAACTCTAATTATTTCAAATTTTTTGCCCCGCACACTTCGGAGATAAGGGGGGGGAATGGTATTTTTTCAAACATTTTTCATCATATGTTGAAAACTGTGAGACATAAAATTAAATAAAAATATATTTTAAAATGTGCAGATTAAGCCCTTTCATATGATATGTCTTTTGACCTAGTAACCCCACTTTGAAATTTTGGACCCCCACTCCGGCCCCTTTTGCAATGAAACTAAAAACATTTTTTAACTTTAATCACTTGCAATAAAGCTGGGTAAGCACTCTTTATAATTGTTCCAAACAAGTCGATAGCATTAGTAGTTACTGAAATAACCAGGTGTGACAGACAGACAGACAGACAGACAGACAGACGAAGTCGCACCATAAGGGTTCCTCTTTTACCATTTTGGTACGGAACCCTAAAAAAGTTCAATCGAAATCTCTACATCAGTTTCTGAGAAATTACCTGACAAAGGAACGTACTCACGAATCATAACAATTCGTTAGGGGAATTACTTTTACAATACCTATTAGATATCTACCGTTAAACCTTGCTGTGTGCAGTGTTCGTGGTCGCAGGATGACTAAGGTCAAAGGTGGTTTATTAAATTGCTTAAAAAAATAAAAAAAACCGGACAAGTGCGAGTATGCCTCGCGCCCTAAGGGTTCCGAAATATGATCATAGATGGCGCTACCGCATACTTCCAATGGCGCCATCTATGAGCAGATGGCTCCACTTATGGTCCGGTGACTGACGGCGGACAACAAAGTGATCCTATAAGGGTTCCGTTTTTCCTTTTGAGGTACGGAACCCTAAAAAAGAATTACTTATTAAACAAATTAAGAAAAGTAAAAGACCTACTATAATAGTTTTCATTTAATTACCGGAAAAATTTAAGAAAAATTATACTTAATATTTAAATTAAAACACTGTTTTAACTTCAATAGGGAATGTGGTTTCAAATTGTCGAGTGTATGGAATCCAGTGTTATGTCAACTAAAACGCAATATATAATCTCATAATAAAGTCTCCGAAAAACTTATTGATACCGTGAGTGTGTTTTGCCGTGACTTTCGATCGAGTGTGAGTTCCAATAGTGAGCGTAGCAAAAGAATAAGAAAGAGGGTAGACGGATTTGTCTGCTCTTAATAATTATTTTATTTTAAGTGTTCATCCACCCGCATTCTCCAGTTGACCCGCGATCATGGCGCTTGCAACAGCGTCGAAATATCGGGAACTCAAATCAAACAAGAATCACGGAAGTTATCCCGTAAGTGAATTTTTACTTAGATTAAATTTATTAAGGCGCTGATAACTGTCAACGGCCTTGAGTGATTTGGGTGGTTATAGCTTGAGTGTTCTGCGCTGAGCTCAAGCAACGCGACATACGTCCACCGAGCAATACGACTCGCCTATCAAGGAGCGCGCTGTGACGAATTAGACGTATTATTACTTTTTAGTATCTAAAATATAAAATAAAATAAAAGTAACAGGCAATATTATAGGTAGTAACATAGTTTTTTCACACAAAACAAATCATGAAAATATCTTAAGCGATTTGAAAGTAATTACGTTTTTATTATGTTTTGGGTAGACAGTAATTCATGAATTTATTTCATTAAGTATTTTACTACAATAGTTAAATATTCACAGGTACGATTGATGTACATATGTTCTAGTTTAAGATAAAAAAAAATGCACAACTAACCTGCATTATTTGATGGCGAAATAAGAGATTTAAAACTTGAGATTTACGGCCGCTACCATTTACCGTCGCCTTAAAACAGCTAAAAATCTAAAACCAACGTAATCAAGGATATCCTATAATTAATCTAGGCTTAGCTGCGTGTTTATTTTACTAAATACTATCACAAAACTAGGCTAAGTCCTGTCACTGATAGTTTCGGTTGATAACACACTGAGGTCATGTTTGTTGTAGCTGCTAAGTAACCAATCAGTGGCTTGCTCTTAATTTTTACCCGACTGCGGCGAAGCCCAAAAGGAGGGTATAGTGTTTCACCTGTATGTTAGTATGTATGTATGTATGTGGGTATGTATTTCCGTTTCTGTGTTTCCTCCTAGAGACTAAACGAAAGATCGGATTTTAACATATGATATATCATTAGATTTGTATCAACGTCGCGAGTAACATAGGCTATATGGATTATGAAAAAAACCAACATGGCGGATTTTAATCGTCATGAAGTGAAGTCGTATAAAAAAAAAATCTGACATGGTCATGTGGGGTATCAAAATGAAGGGCTCAAAGAGACAATTACGAAAATATATATACCTTATACATTAAAAAAACATTTATCTAAAAAAATATAATGATTTTTATTTTCTTATTACATCATCATGTGGGGTATCAAAATGAAGGGCTTAAAAATACGATTACGAAAATATATAATATGTCAATATATAATATGTCAATATATGTCAATATATAATGTCATAGACATCAAAAAGTTAGAAGTGAAAAATAAAAATAGAAAATTTAAAATTTTACAGAAACCCGAACGCGGTCCTATCTGGTGTTATAGAACACATTGCAGTCGGGACCCAGTATTTCCGGTCATATTATAATGGGTCCCGACTGCAATGTCTTCTATAACACAAGATGGGACCGCGGTCGGGTTTGTAAAAAAAAAATAATTTTCTATTTTTTTAAAACACGGTTTTTAACCGTACAAGGAATTCAACGACTGAGCGTGTCCGGACCACGCTCAGTCTAGGGTTCCGTAGCAAAAAGTATTTCAGTCTTTCAACCTTGTATTTCATAATATTATTATGAGATACAAACTTATTTTTGCGGTTGTCAAACTCAAAACTGAAAATAGTGAATATTTCAAAAAGTTATTGACGTATTTTGTTCAAACCAATTTTAATCGAGAGTATTTATTGGATGCCGTAAGCTTGATTTTTTTTCAGAATTTTTGATTACGCGGCTGGAAAATTACAGGGGGGGGACACATTGTTAACGACTTTCGGAGCTCCTAGTTCACTTAATATGGACTTAAATAAAAAAGTCATTTGGGAAACTCTAAGTTATTTTCAAAGACCTATCCAACGATGCTCCACACGAAGGGGTGCCCGCAAATATTTTTTTTCATCCCTCAGTTTAATGTATGGGGGTCACCCCTAATTATTTTAGTTTTCGTAATTTCGCTACAGGCCTTTATGGCGGCTCACAGAAGTCCTCTAACTGCGATGTTTCATACAGATTGGTTAAGAACTGTAGATTTGACGAGGGTGTGACAAACGGACAGACGGACAGACCGACAGACGGGCAGACAGACGGACAGACGGACGGGATGAAACTATAAGGGTTCCTAGTTTTACTACGGAACCCTAAAAACAGTTTTGAGATAATGGTGAAAGAAAAAATTGCGCTCATAAAAAAAAAACTTTTTTAACAAAAAATAACCGACTTCAAAAATCCACTACAAAGAAAATAATAATTTTGGTTTCGGAAGTCGGTGGCTCTGGTTTTTGTTTGCTTTTTTTTGCCACCGACTTCCGAAACCAAAATTATTATTTTCTATGTAGTGGATTTTTGAAGTCGGTTATTTTTTGTTAAAGAAGTTTTTTATTTTTCCCTTTTTAGGGTTCCGTACCAAAATGGTAAAAAAGGAACCCTTATGGTGCGACTTCGTCTGTCTGTCTGTCTGTCTGTCTGTCTGTCTGTCACACCTGGTTATTTCAGTGACTACTAATGCTATCAACTTGAAATTTGGAACGGTTATAAAGAGTGCTTACCAAGCTTTATTGAAAGTGATTAAAGTTAAAAAATGTTTTTAGTTTCATTGCAAAAGGGGCCGGAGTGGGGGTCCAAAATTTCAAAGTGGGGTTAATAGGTCAAGTGATATATCATATGAAAGGGCTTGATCTGCACATTTCAAAATATATTTTTATTTAATTTTATGTCTCACAGTTTTCAACATATGATGAAAAATGTCTGAAAAAATACCATTCCCCCCCCCTTATCTCCGAAGTTTGCAGGGTGAAAAATCTGAAATAATTAGAGTTGATAGAAATTGACCCAAATATGGCACCAAAAATAAAACGATGTTCCTAACTAGTACAGTTTTTTCAAAATCATCAAAATTCCTTCACAAACAAACTTAGTTATGCGGTCCGGATTTTTTCACTTTATACCTCCAAAACTGATACGGAACCCTCGGTGCGCGAGTACGACTCGCACTTGGCCGGTTTTTAGTTCTTTATCCCGTGTTAGATTACTTTCACGAATTCGTTCAACAGTAAATCTTCTACGGAGTGTGTACATTTATGCATATAACTTTGTACATAGGAATGATTACATAATGTATTATATACTTAAAACTTCCTGAAAGTATGTAGATTACGTTAGTGAAAACCCCATCCAAATCGAATCAGTTGTATTTGAGAAAATCGCGCACATACAAACATACATACATACATACTTACATACACACATACGGGACGAATACAGAACCTCAACCTCCTTTTTTGAAGTTGGTTAAAAAAAGCCGGACAAGTGCGAGAGGACTAGCGCCCTGAGGATTCCGTACCAACTTAATTTTGTATGTAGATTTCTTTTGTGAGCTTCATCTATGTATAAATTAACGATTTTCAGATTTTTTTCCCTTTATTTGTGATGTAAGACTTTGCTTCTTGCCAAATTTCATGATTCTAGGTCAACGGGAAGTAGGTAGCATAAGCATAATCGGCCTATAATGTTCCCACTGCTGGGACACAGGCCTCCTCTGTGAGAGGGAGTGGGCCGTAGTCCACCACGCGGGCCCAGTGCGGGTTGGTGGACGTCACATGTCTTCAAATTTTTGGTTCTAGGACATGCCGGTTTCCTCACGATGTTTTCCTTCACCGTTAAAGCAAGTGATAATTAATTTCTAATATTATTATTATATTTAATGCTATGCTATGCTATGGGAAGTAGGTACCCTATAGATTTTGATTTATTTGCGAGTGTCAAAATATGCGGCACTTAAATGGCCATATTTTTTATTACGTTGACTTCGGAGCTTGATTTTTTTAAAGCTCCAAAAGACCGTAAACATAAGTATTTCATAATAATTTCGACTTTGAAGATTCTTTCAGTAACATCTACAAACTTTTTAATACAAGACTTAATTTCAAAATTACACAATGCGGTAGTGGCCTACTATTAAAAAAGTACAAATAAATTATTTTATTCCAAAGAAGGAATAGGCACAACAAAAAAGTAAAAGCAAAAATAATAATTTATCACAAAATGGAAAACATAGACGCTTTTAAAGTTTTTGGAGGGAGTATCGCTCCGTGTTTGTCGCGCGAAGCGGACTTAGGTGGTGTTACGTCACTAGTAGGTAGTGCCGTCCGTGTCTAGCAAATCATTTTAAAACGCTTATAACTTTGCCAATTTTGTAGATGTTTCATCGGTTTTTTTGGTGTTAATTGTCTTTTTTCAAATAGTTTACAGATTCACAATAAAAAAAAAGTAGTTGACATTCCTATTAACCACTACCTACATTTCTGCTTACCCCTCACCGATTTAACGCAATAACGAAGGCTTATCATCATGTCAGTGCTGTGAAGACAGTGTCTGTTCAAACATGTCATGTCACTCACAGATAGGGCTGCCATCAATGACGTATTATATACATATACAGGGTGTCCCACGGCTATGCCACATGGGAGAAAAGTACTTTAAATATTTGAGATAGGTAGTTTGGCTTCATCGAAACTTCACTTTATTTTTAAAATTAAGTAATACTGCATTCAAACATTTTCAAAAAGTTGCTTGCTTCACCTGGGAATCGATCAGACCAAATGTGAAAAAATTAACATCCTGTATTTTTATGATGGCGATTGAAAGGAATAATTGTAACACACAGCTTGCCTCTTGTTTGGTAGATTTTTTTTTCGCAAAATGTTGCAAGAAATGACGTTCAGCCAAGAAACTGGTTGGTGCATGACTAAATGAATGGTGGGCCATCACCTTACCTTCTTGTTGCCATTTTAGATCGCGGGTAACGCGTGTCTATGATTTATATATCATTGGCTGCCATCACCTAAATTGCTGACGCCGGACAAAAACTTTAAAAACCCCGGACATTTGGCGGAAATTGAGTATTTTTCCCGGACGCCCCCGAAAAAAATATTTCATTAATCAGGATTCCGGACACTTTTTGAAACCCCTACCGGACGCTCCCCGTACTCTCTCTCACTAGGACAAATCTAGGACTCTAAACTAGGACAAATCCGGGGAACCCCGGACGGATGGCAGCCCTACTCACAGATAATAATTATGTCTCACACCCACACATACAAACAAACAGGAGAAAAAATAAGTGGATCGGGTTACTGCATTCATTCGGTTACCGCTTTCATTCGGGGTACTCGTAACAATGTAAATGGTTTGATGTATTAGGGCAGCGTTTGAAATTATCAAGATAAATATGCCCCTTGATAATTATCATGATAATTATCGAACAGATATAAGCCTGGCAATCCTTTTTTTTTTACTAGTATTACATATCAACATTTACGTTAGAAGCAAGTAGTTTAGTAAGTAAATAAATTATAAATTGACCGCAAGGTTGTCGCAGTGGCTGAGAGATTGGCTGCTGCGCGACGTGTCGCGGGTTCGACTCCCGCATTGCACAAGGTCTGGCTGTTTGTGTATGTGAAATTTGTGTTTGTAAACGCACCCACGACACAGGAGACATCCTAGTGTGGGGCAACGTTTAAAAAAAAAAAGAAACTATGGTCTCATTGACCATAAAGTAAACGTACACGCTGGCGACGGACCGAACGCGATCGATGATATAAATACATAGTTATAGTTTTAGTTTAGTGCTAGTGACAAGTGACGAATGACAGTGTTAGGCTCGTATTCCAGAACGATACTCGAGCACAGAATATATAGATATAGAGGGGCTCGTGGCTAAATGACAGCCGCGCTGATCGATCGATCTGCGAGGTTAAGCTGCGTTTGCCGCGGTCAGTCCTTGGATGGGTGACCGTTCTTTACACATCGAGACCCCTCCGTGCCTCGGAGAGCACGTTAAGCAGTCGGTCCCGGTTGTCATAGGAGTATCTTTGACAATCGTTACGGGTAGTCAGAAGCCCTAAAAGTCTGACAGCTGGTCTAAAATTCGAATACCGGTATTACCCATTAATTGGGTTGTGGAGGTCAGATGGCAGTCGCTCCACGTAAAATATTGATATTCAGCCGAAACTAGTTAGACTGGAAGCCGACCCCAATATAATTTGGGAAAAGGCTAGGCAGATGATGACTCGAGCACAGAATATGCCGCCTTGAGCATAGATTTGAAGACTTGACAAAGTCATTTGATTGGTTGAAACTAGTTTCAAGTAATGCATGAGTCTTCAAATCTATGCTCAAGGCGAGATCTGAGCTTGAGTATCTTTCTGTAATACGAGCCTTAGATTGAGGGTGTGCAGAATTTTTTATGTGTGGGAGATCTTTATATTCACAAGGAGCGCTTGTAATTGTGTCGCAAGTGTTCTTAAAGTGGCGACAGTGGTTCCCGTACTAATTTGCTATGATGGCAGATCTCATTTTTTCAATGATCTGGGACGTTGCCAGAGTTCAAAAATATGATCTATTTTAAAGCAGTCTTATTATCAATCGTATCCTCACTCCGTGGCGGTAGGGGGAGGCGATTTATCAACCGGTATCAAAGCATCAACCGAGATAAGTGACGGATTTGATGCATTGCCCTGGCGCACCCAACATTATATCATATAATTGTATCATACAATGTGGAGAAATAAAAATACATACACGCAAGATGCCCGAGAAATGTATGAAAGGATAGACTTTTTTTTTCTTTTTTTTTTTTGAACGTTGCCCCACACATGGATTTCTCCTGTATCGTGGGTGCGTTTACAAACACAAATTTCATGTACACAAACAGCCAGACCTATGTGCAATGCGGGAATCGAACCTGCGACACGTTGCGCAGCAGCCAATCTCTCAGCCACTGCGACAACCGTGCGGTCAAGACATTTTTTTAGGGAGAAGGATGGTATACTTCGGCTCGTATTCCAGAACACCGTGGTATACTTATTACTTAGGCTCGTATTCCAGAACGATGCTCGAGCACATATCTCGCCTTGAGCATAGATTTAAAGCAATTCGATTGGTTGAAACTAGTTTTTAAGTAATGCTTGAGTCTTCAAATCTATGCTCAAGGGGAGATCTGTGCTTGAGTATCGTTCTGGAATACGAGGCCTAGTCTTTAAGCATATTATACCCCTAAGACGGAATAGCAGAAAATCACCGAATAACATTTTCTACCACTTTTTAAAGGGCCAGTAAACTTTTACAGCTAACAGCTGATTCCGCGCGGGTTGTATGAATTTTCTTTTACGATTACATTGCCGAATTTAAGTTTTTTGCTTTTTTTCACTAAAATTGTGTTTTTAGGGCTGGATTTTGTTGTAACAAATGAATAGAACACAAATCTAGTTGAAAAACGGTCGGAAAATTCGTCAATTTTCCTGAAGAAAATTCCAACGTTTTTCAGTCATAATCATGGTCATGAAGCTACAGTTTCAGTTTTTGCCAACCTGTCAATTACACGGTGTATAGCTACGTTCGGCATTCAATATATTTTTTAAAGCACGGAGAATCGAGAAATTACGTATAATGTTTTTTGAGTTTATGCGGTAGGTATATTTATTAATCTGTAGCATTTTGAATTGAATTTTGAATTGAAGGTTTTTCACATTGAGGTCTAATTTAAGTAGGCAGGTACATTAAACCTTGGGTTAAATAATTATCATGATTTTATTCAGTTGAATACAGCCTGGGATTTAATTAAGATTCAAAAATAAAATCAATTTAGATTTTAAAAATGTATGGACGTCTTTAGGGACGTAAATAAATTTGGATGCGTTCATAAATAAATAAATAAATATTTTATCCTGCGTTTTGTTTCAAGCATTATGGTATAATTTTAAAGACGTTTATCTATTATTTCCCGGCTTTTAAAAATAAACTGATGCCATCCATTAATTACATTAACAATGTACTACATTTTGCTAACATTACTAATCTCTATAAGAATTAATGTTTTTTCCGAGGCCAAAATGGCCATTGTTCTTTGACAATCACACACAGATTCAGGCTTATAGATTGGTTATAAATCTCTCTGTGGGTACGCGACTTACAACATACATAATAAGTTTGTACGGAACCCTTAGGACGCTAGTCCTACGTCCTACTCGCTCGGTTAAGCTAACTCGGTGGTGATCACTTCTGTATAAAATCCTGCAGCTTTTCCTGAAACAAGATCCATTCCGACCTCGCCGACGAGGCCCGTCGCGACGTCCCCATCATGACCCGAGTCCGCCGCCGCGTATGACTCAGTCCCCTAACCGACCCTTGCTCGAGCCAGCCCGCGCTGAGCCTGTAGATTTAAATATGTCCCTAAATCATATTAATCCGTTCCAGCTAGTAGCCCCTCCCTCTAGTTGCCCTCCCCCCAGCGACGCCCTAAGCCGAGGTCCGTACCCCAGTAGGGGGTGCCCTTAGCGTGTGGTCGCTTAGTTTGTAGTTTTTATTTAGTTTTAAGCCTGGCTGGAGGCATTTGTAAGTCCTCACCAGATGACCGGTTAAGCAGTGACGGCTGTTAGAAGCCAACTGCGAGAGGCCTTTCAAAAAAAAAAAAACCTGTAACAAGAATCGACGTTATTAGACCAGTGAGTTAGAAGCTGAAATTAATTACACATCGCATAATACAATTATGAGCCACTACGGCATGCACACGACATGCAATTAGGCGCATTGAGTCTATGTCCCGGTTGCAATTGATTTAGCAGTACTAGTATGGGGAAAAGTGCTTACATTTAGCGGATAAATATGAAAGAAATAAAGAAATTACAATTTATTGACACAAACAATACAAAAATAATCAAAGAAACCGCCTTCAAAAAGATCGTTGTCTTTGATTTGGTTTGATTCGGCATCGACTTCCGAAACTGTTTCACACAACATTATTGCGATCTTTTTGGGAGCGGTTTTCACTTTTATTTTTACTTTTTTTACTTCTTTTTTTTTCGTTTATCTATTAAATAAGCCAGCGACAAAACGTCACATAGGTAAGAGTGACGGATAGGTACGACACTACACAGTCGAAGCTAGCCGATGATCTACTCTTTCTCAATCGATGTATGTGTCTTACTGCCGGGTATAGGTACATTTTCGGCCCAATAGACAATAGATAGTTGACAATACACAATAGAGAATAGTCCAATAAACGACGAGCATCGACTGACGAACCAATTGCGTCGGCACCCCTCGCTTTCTTCGTTCTGCCGACCAAAGATCAACTAATGCGCAGGTGAAGTTTGTGCTCAAGATTCGTGCCGGCAAGTGCACTTATTTTTTGTTCAAGAATTCCCTCTATAACTATTTCAACGGTTAACTTCACAACTGTACGGCCGTCGCGTGTCGCCCGTCCATCTTACTTATTCTCCCCTAGCCAATTGTGTGTCAATTTGCGGACTGCCGACCCTGCCGTATATGGATTCATGATAGTACTGGCCAGCCGCGGTCGCAGCCGAAGACTTTGGGGGGGGGGGGGGGGGTCATATATACCAATTAATGCCAACATGCGATACCGTACCGTGTTTCGCATATTTTTTGTAAGATTTGGGGAGGGGTCATGACCCCTACGCCCCCCTCCTCGGACCGGCACTGGTACTGGCGCTTAGCACAGGATACTGTAAATTAAGACAGGTAGGGCATATCTCGCTCAAATTTGGAGCAACCCAGCTGGAGAAGTATCTTACAGAACACCACAGCCAAATAACGCTACTGTTCGGTAGTGTTGTATTCCTGTCATAGACATATAATCTATAGACGGAGCCTAAGGACATAAAGCCGCTGGCCGTTTTTTGTTTGTGTGCGGTTCTGGATTTGTATTAGTGTGCGTGACTAGGGAAGAGTTGACTGGTTGACGCTTCAGTGACGTCACTGTATCAAAACATTGCGTCAATGCGCGGTGTACTTTACAGTGACGTCACTGTATCACTGTCAACGAGAAATGACAGCCTTCACACAGTATAGAGACAAGACTACCTCCAGTATATTATTCCTCCAAGGTTCCTGTGGTGAGTAAGGTCACCAGTACCCCTATCATGAGTTTTTTTGACGTATAGTTTCGTTAACGAAAGCATATTTTGAATTTAAAATACAGCAGTCCTGGAACATTTTGACAAAATTTTATACAATTTGGACATTTTAAAAAATACAGAGAAATTAATTATGTACTTCATTTATATAAATATTGTGTAGCAAACGTATATTTTCAATTCAAAATATGCTAACATTAACGAAACTACACGTCAAAAAAGCTCATGATAGGGGTACACACTCAGATCATAGAAACAAGGAGATGTGCCAAGGTGCTATCGAGCTTGATGCCTGATCTTGAGCAAATTGCTCATATTAAAAACGTACGCGCTGGCGACGAACCGAACACGATCGATGGTATAAATACAGTGTTTTAGTTTAGTGCTAGTGTTGAGTGACGATTAACAGTGTTAGATTGAGGGTGTGCGGAATGTTCAATGCGTGGGATATCTTTTTATTCACAAGGAGCGCTTAATTATGCGCGTAATTGTGTCGAAAAATGTACTAAAAGTGGCATCAGTTGTTCCCGTACTAATTTGCTATGATGGCATATCTCCTTGTTTCTATGATCTGAGGGTACAGAGCTGCTGAGGATGCGCTGTGTTGACAGTTGACCTGCTTGTCTAAGCTTGTCTAAGAATTTTTATTTGAAAGGGTCGGTAACGTGCATTTGATACTCGGTGTTTGCAAGTGTTTTATAGGCTACGATAGGTAACTGTTTACCATCAGGCGAGCCGAACGCTCTTGCCACCATCTAATCATAATTTTATCATGAACGTATCATTAAATGACGAACCTTTAAGGGTTCGCGGTCACTTTGAGAAACCATGTACTAAGTAACTCTCAGATCATAGAAACAAGGAGATGTGCCAAGGCGCTATTGAGCTTGATGCCTGATCTTGAGCAAATTGCTCATATTAAAAAAGGACGCGCTGGCGACGAACCGAACACGATCGATGGTATAAATACAGTGTTTTAGTTTAGTGCTATTGTTGAGTGACGATTAACAGTGTTAGATTGAGGGTGTGCGGAATGTTCAATGCGTGGGAGACCATTTTATTCACAAGGAACGCTTAATTATCGCGTAATTGTGTCGAAAAATGTACTAAAAGTGGCATCAGTTGTTCCCGTACTAATTCGCTATGATGGCATATCTCCTTGTTTCTATGATCTGAGAAGTAACTAGACCAGTGGTCGTCAAACTGCTGCCCGCGGATATTTGTGCGGCCCGCGACATAGCAGAGAAAGACAATATCAAACCTGGTTTTGCACATATTGAGAATTTTATTGCCATGCAAAATCCACGGGGTTGTCACGTTTTGAGAGCTCATAAAAAATATGTCAATTTATTGGTGATGTCCAACCATGGAGCATTTCTGTAATTCCTCTGTGTGTCCAACTATTAAATCCACGAATGTGAGACCCGCAGTGATACCTCACATTGTCCTATGTGGCCCTTGAGTAGAAAAGTGTGACGAGTGACGATCACTGAACTAGACCAACTACGAATAGACCGTTTCATATTATTGTCGCAGAGTGCCTCCCTCCTCTGTCCTCTCTGCCTCGGCTAGCTATCGGAGATAGCCTCCACAGACACAAATGTTGGTAGAATAAAACACTGCAGGATGGTTGGAGAGGTATATTGCGAGACGTAGGTTGTATATTTGCACTTTATAACGTTACATAGAGGTATAAAAATAACTGTTACAAAAGAGACTATTTGCTTGATAAATAGGTAGTAAGTATAAAATATAACAGTACAGCGGTTCAGCGGTCACTAGTGATGTCGTTGGAGACCAGACAAAGAATGACGAAACAATGCAAAAAAATATGAGATGTTCTAATTTTGAAATTTAAAGTTAAAATCTAAACCGAATTTAGAAGAATGGGATGAATGAAGTGGCCAGCAATGGAAGATTGCCAGCACTAAATGATGAAAGAAGGATGACTCCGTCACAATATAAGAAGTTCCTTCAACGCTATGTTGGCTGCCCTGTCTGTCACTCCTGTCTAGGTCTTAACATTTTATGTTTTTTGTAGATTTTTGTTGTTTAGTAGGTAATAATCCCTAGGACACTTAAAAGTGGTGAACGAGAATTGGTACTGAAAGAAAACTTCCAACACCGGTAAAAACGTTGTAACATGTTGACATTCAGGAGAGCCAACTTACCTTTTTTTTTTTTTGAAATGGCCTCTCGCAGTTGGCTTCTAACAGCCGTCACTGCTTAACGCGGACTTCTGGTGAGGACTTACAAATGCCTCCAGTCAGGCTTAAATCTAAATAAAAACTACAAACTAAGCGACCACACGCTAAGGACACCCCCTAGTGGGGTACGGGCCTCGGCTTAGAGCGTCGCTGCGGGGAGGGCAACTAGAGGGAGGGACTACTAGCTGGATCGGTTCATTATTTTGGGTCGAATTTAAATCTACAGGCTCAGCGCGGGCTGGTTCGAGCAAGGGTCGGTTTGGGGTCTGAGTCATACTCGGCGGCGGACTCGGGTCATGATGGGGACGTCGCGACGGGCCTCGTCGGCGAGGTCGGAATGAGGAGCCAACTTAGCGTCGTAGGGACTTTTTATATGTGAAAGGCTCTATAGCCAGGTTGTCTACCTTTGGCAATTTATAACATGACAAAAAAACAGAAGCTTTCACCCGGTTTTGTCTGCATTGTATCAACACAAACAAACACACAGACAGAGAAAAAAGCCTTGGAATTTAATTAAAACGTCACGTTTTGACGTGAACCCGCTGAGTTCGTTTAGAGATCCGTTCGAAAAGGACCCTTTTTAACAGAAGTTGGGCTTGTAATTTATGTCAATGCTGTCAAGTTAAATTAATTTTGGTGTGATAGCGAATTTTTTGGTAGTTATTTTTTTTTATTTATGTAATTAGGTTAAATGGTTATTCTCATTCCTTTTTTAATTTTCAAGCGCGCGGTTCCTTTTTATACGGTCTGCGTCAAACGCATTTCGATGGACGCGCACTATTTTAGCACTATGCCCGTAATTTCTCACAGAAATTGCATTTTTCGGGTTAAAAAGTAGTCTATAGCACTCAGGGACTTAAACGAGTTTTCAGAATCGGATCAGTAGTTTCGGAGTTTACCCACATATACACAAACTCACGAAATTCGTATTCTCCCTTTATAATATTAGTAAATATTTCTACGCTAGCTATTACAGAATATATTGTTACCACCAATTTATTTAATTTAAGATCTTTTTAAGCTATCATATCCATCTAAATACAGATACCTACCATTGCTGCAAAACATTTTTAATCAATACGCACAAAAGATTACCATGAACTTTTTAAACGGCGCGAACATAAAAGTACAAATAAAACTACGGAACCTATTCTATTTATTTCAACAACCCAACAAAATGCTATTCTTCGAGGTGTCAAACTATGACAATAGCATTTGACGTTTCAATTGTATTTTTTTTTAGACCGAGTGAGGTAGCTGGCCATTCAGCCTTTTTAATTATGAGTGAGAAAAAAATATGATTTATGAGTTTTAAAAGTCGGTTAAAGTAAATGGATGCTTGGTCAGCTTAGTTATAATAGCTACTACGTTTGGGGATTTATGTAAAATAAATATTTACAAAATAATTATACAAATAAAAAATAGATACCTATTTTACGTCCTTGCTTAGTATTCAAGCCATCTCCAAACCAATCTATACTTATACTTATTAGTTATTACTTATATTACTTATCTATACTTCTATACTAATATTATAAAGAGGAAAGATTTTTTTGTTTGTTTGTACCGAATAGGCTCCGAAACTACTGGACCGATTTCAAAAATTCTTTCACTAATAGAAAGCTACATTATCACTGAGTAACATAGGCTACTTTTTATCCCGAAAAAATGTATCTACAGTTCCTGTAGACACGCTGTGGACACGCGGACGAAGTCGCGGGAAAAGTGCTAGTATTATATTATAAAGCTGAAGAGTTTGTTCGTTTGAATGCGCTAATCTCTGGAACTACCAGTCGTATTTGAAAAATTATTTTTGCATTTAATAGCCCAATTTTTGAGGAAGGTTTCAGGCTATTTAACATCACGCTACGACCCTTAGGAGCCGAGCAAAAAAAGAAAAAATCAAAGAGAACGCTAAGTGAAAACCGCGGGTGAAATCGTTGGATTAAGCTAGTAGAATATATTTTGCTATTGTTAATAATAGATACAGTAAGTTAGTGATAAGTAATAAATCAATCAGTTAGCCAGTTATGCGCTAACCGTGAGTCATGCGACAAAGCTAACCTCAGATCATAGAAACAAGGAAGATGTGCCAAGGCGATATTCAGCTTGACGCTTTAGTTTGACCACATTGGTCGTAATAAAAACGTACACGCTGGCGACGAACCGAACACGATCGATGATATAAATACAGTGTTTTAGTTTAGTGCTAGTGTTGAGTGACGATTAACAGTGTTAGATTGAGGGTGTGCGGAATTTTTAATGTGTGGGAGATCTGTTTATTCACAAGGAGCGAATGTTCTAAAAGTGGCGGCAGTTGTTCCCGTACTAATTTGCTATGATGGAATATCTCCTTGTTTCTATGATCTTAGGCTAAAACCATTGGCTAGCCGTCGTTAAGTTGTAAGTTAAACCGACTATTGAACCACAATAAATCTATTCCTATTACGGTTATATTTAACTGCGTTGAGCTGCCTCGTTTGGCCTAGTGGGTCATTGCTGAGTGGTTGGTTCGAGATTCAATCCCCGAGTCGGGTATCGACCTTAAAAAAAGGAGATTCTTATCTACTGTTTTTAGGGCCCCCAACCTCAAAATGGAAAAAACGTAACCTTTAGGGCGTTTACACACTACGCCGTAGCGGCAGCGGCGCCGCCGTTGTAGTCATCCTTGCATCTGGGCCCCAAGTCTGCTAATGCAATTGTTATAATCGTGTCAGAATAGTGTCTCAATGGCATCGTTTTGACCAATGACGAAAGAGTTAGTCTTACTCTAAGCCAATGACCGCTTAGGTTTTGATAGTAATGGTGTCGTTATGACACCATTCTTACACTATTCAAATAGCAGAATTGGGGCCCTGCTTTCAGACACGCGCTGCGGCGGCAGTGGTGAGTCATGGTTCCGCGCGTATGAAAATCTATGAAAATACGGCGGCGTAATGTGTAACGGCCCTTATAGGATTACTTTGTTGGTCTGTCAATACCCTTTTTCTTAGAAACGCGTGGAAGTATCATGTTGAAAACATAGAATTCCGTTCACATAGGTAGGTAGGTACGTCACATTTTTAAACGCGCTTTCTCGATTTAGTGGTGTCGTGTAAGACACCACTAGCGTTACATAATTTGCTCGAAAGCGGCGACATGGTCGCACGCCTTTGCGACTTCTATTGACTGTACGGAACCCTACAGTTTACGTGGTTCGACATGCACTTGGCCATTGTTTTTTTGTCTACCACTAGGTTATCATTCCAAGTAAGATTTCACATAATTTCTTTCCACAAATCGACTGTGAAATGTGAGCTGTTCCTATATGTATAAGCCGATTAATCGTTTATTTTTAACCGAATAATCGTTGAATGACGATTATCTTAAACGAGGCCGATTAGTCAGTCGAGCGATCATCCGGAAATAATCGGTACGAGTTTAGCGCAAATCGATTGAGGAGTTTGATGACTCGATAACAGAAGGTCAATTTAGGTAATTAATTTAGCATTATGACTGACAGTTCATTGACCTGAGATTAGATATCTTTTTGAATCGACTAAAACCCGGACAAGTGTGAGTAGGATTCGCGCCCTCAGGGTTCTGTACAAACTTAATCTATACAAATAATATAAAGAGGAAAAAAAAATTTGTTTGCTTGTTTGTACCGCATAGGCTCCGAAACTACTGGACCGATTTTAACTATGTTTTCACCAATAGAAAGCTACATTATCACTGAGTAACATAGGCTACTTTTTATCCCGAAAAAATGTACGGTTCCCGTGGGCCACGCGGACGAAGTCGCGTGGAAAGTGCTAGTTCATGTTTGTAGATAATGTAGATATTATTATTATATAAAATTAAATCCACTAGAAATATGCAACAAAGTCATCTCTGAGTAAAATGCCGCTATTTATATATAATACATATTTAATATATTATACATAATTCTTCTAGTGCCATCTATGACCTCGAGAAGCCTCGGACTCGCCGCGGACAGACGGACACAGTGATCCTATAAGGGTTCCATTTTTCTTTTTGATGTACGGAACCCTAAAAATGTACATACAAAATTATAATAATTAAATCGATAATACGACATTTGACCGCAGATTTTCCTTAAGGGTGCGTTTACAAAAGAGACCGCACCACTATATTGACACGGCTCAAACACACAAATACGCAATTATAGTTGCGGGAATAATAAGTAAGTAAACTAATTTGCGAGCTGCTTACAAGCGACACAGGGTCCACTCACAACACTCACAATGTGGACTTTCATTTTAGTAGAATTTTTTGTACAATAAATCAAGACAAGTAAAATAAACCTTAATGCCACCCATTAAGGTTCATTTCTATTAGCAAAATACGTGAAAAAGTCGACGGGACTTTTAATTTTTTTTCTGAGATTATTTGTAACATTTTCGTAATTATTTTTTGGAACGTTTTGAGATGACTATATCTGCTTACCTAGGCAATTTTCAAAGAAACAAGATTATATCAATAAATCAAGAAAAATGATCCTAAATGCAAGCTCGTATCGTCAATTTTGTGTGAAGAGGCAATGGGAAATCGTTTTTACAATATAAAAAACCATTTTTTTTTTTTTTTTAAAGAATAAGAAATAAAGGAGTAACCTATCCGTGGCAATAGTTACATTTGATTTAGTTTCATTCGGTTGGAAATTCTACCGAAAAACAACCTATTTTTGTCAGATTTGTAAACGCGTCCTTAATAAAACCATCTTTCCGAAAGCGTGTCCTTTTCTCGTGAAAAGGACACGCTTTCGGAAAGATGGTTTTATGACTCCAACGTGTAGTATTTCGGCACACAAATCGGTTATCAGAGTATAAAAGCAAGTAGTGCCAGAGGTCAAACGTTGTATAAATTTAGCTCCCATGTGCATTACAAGCTACAAGCAGGCTCCATTAGACTGCAATGATAATATTAAGTGCACAGAGGTGTAGGGGTGTCACGCATGAGAAATCCATACTAATCTATACTAATATGTAAAGAGGAAAGATTTTTTTGTTTGTAGCCAATAGGCTCCGAAACTACTGGACCGATTTGAACTGTTTTTTTACCCTACTACGAAAAAGGAAGGGTAATGAGATTAACAGCCTATGTAGGTATGTATTCATGTGTCTATGTATGGATGTTCGATCGTAGCTCAAAAACTACTGGTCAGATTTTGACAAATGAGGTATCGGTTGATTCGTATTTACATTAAGAGTGTCATAGGCTATGTTTTTGTAAGATGGCCGACAAAACGTAAAAAAGAGGACCAAAAAAAATGAAATTTACCCGATTTTTCACCAATAGAAAGCTACATTATCACTGAGTAACATAGGCTACTTTTTATCCCGAAAAATTTGCAGTTCCTGTGGGACACGCGGACGAAGTCGCGGGCGAAGTGCTAGTAATATAATAAAGGCTGAAGAGATTTTTTGTTTGTTTGTTTGTTTAAACGCGCTTACCTCTGAAACTATCTGTCTGTTTTGTCTACGATAGCCAGATTCATGAGGAATAGTGCAGCGCTATGACCCTTAGGAGCCGAGTAAAAGGAAAAGAAGTTAGAAAGATCTTTAAGATATTCTTATGACAACCGAAACCGACTGCTTAACGTGCTCTCCGAGGCACGGAGGGGTCTCGGCCTCTCGATGTGTAAAGAACGGTCACCCATCCAAGGACTGACTGCGGCAAGCATCGCGGCTTTCATTGAGCCACGAGCCCCTCTAATAATTTTAATAAGTACAGATTAATATTTTTGTGACATCCCTAGCCCACAGTTATATCTGAAGAACTCAGAGTTTTTATCATTACGACTTGTACGATGGGAGCTGGGCATCATTAAAGAGTATGAGACGCATATTTAGTGCAAAGCTTTTACGTTTATGGGGGTAAGCAGGACGGCAGGTGTTAGGCACAAAATTTTATGTTCTTTAAGACCAGTTTTGACACGTTTCACCCGACTGAAGTCCAAAAGAAGGGGCCGTCCATTAATCACGTGAGGCTCGAAAGGGGTGGGGGGGTTGTTCGGAAAAAATCACGAAATATCACAAGAGGGGCGGGAGGGGGGGTGTAGTGAGATATCACGTGTATTTATTTTTTCGTTGAACGCGCGATTTTTAATCCAAAAAAAATTTTTGTTGTATTTAAAGATTATTCTGAAAAACAAATAAGATAATTTGTACCAAAAAAATACACGTGATCTTGGGTAGGGGGGGAGGGGTTAGTTCAAAACCTCACCACGTATCACCAGGGGGGAGGTGGGGGTCAAAAAGTTGCTAAAATAACATCACGTGATTAATGGACGGCCCCATTAGGGTACCAAGTACCAAGGGTAATGTTTTTATCCGACTGCAGCGAAGCCCAAAGAGAAGGTAATGTTTTTACCCGACTGTGGCGAAGCCCATAAGGAGCGTATACTTTTTACCTGACTGCGGCGAAGCTCAATAGGATTTTTATCTGAATGTGGCGAAGCCCAAAAGGAGGGAATAGTTTTTAACCTGCAGCCTAATTGCGTAACTCAATTTCTATCGCCATGGCTTTCATTTTGACAGTTCAACAACATCCATTGCGGCGTTGAGCTAGTTACGGGAGCACAGATTAACAATCATACGGCGTAATGAATGTCAAAAACAATGCCATGGTGATAGCAATTGAGTTACGCAATTAGGGTGCTGTGTGTTAGTATTTTCGTTTGTGTGATCCCTCCTAGAGAATAAACAAGCGGATTTTATAACAAATATGGGGTATCATTCGATTCATATCGAGGTCTGGTTACCTCCCCAGCACGCTTAGTACGACCAATTCTATTCTACTAAAAAATAGACAAAGTTCTTTCTATCAAATCGTTATCTCTTCTGCCCGAGCACGCGGCGACCCGTACTCGGTTTAGCAGAATGTTGTCTACCGAAGAGACATTTCTTCTCTCCATTGTACGCATAAAACGGTAGAAATCTTTCTACAATCTGTCACTTTGTCTATTCTTCTGTAGACAAAACCTGTTTCTATCGTAGTCATGCTAGGCCGGCAGGACGAACCTAAAGTGCAAGTACGCTAGGGCTGATTATGGGAATATCCAAAGGGGTGATTCCCACCCTTTTACTAAACCACCAGCATTAGACTACAAAAGGCACTATAAGTACCTAGTTTCACACTTAAACGAGCCGGGATTCGAACCCACTCCCTCAAAAATCGAGCCATTGTCTTTTAAAGACGTGTAGTGTGAACTATTATTTATTTTCAATTGGTTAAACCCTTTTAAAAGGTTGTTCAAACGAAAAGTACTTATGAATATGATTTAACATGTATTTAAATCCATCCATCTGTAAAATCGAGTAGTTTTAAAATAAGCCGGACAAGTGCGAGTCGTACTTGCCCACCGAGGGTTCCGTACCATCCTTGGACGTAATAAAAGTTTAAAAAACCGGACCGCATAAATAAGTTTCTATGTGAAGGAATTTTGATGATTTCTAAAAAACTGTGCTAGTTACGAACATCGTTTTATTTTTGGTGCAATAAGTAAACTTGTATCAACTCTAATTATTTTAGATTTTTCACATTGCAAACTTCAGAGATGAGAGGGGAAAAATCCGTTGTGTAGTTTAGGAGAAATAAGCGAACTAACAGAGACATACGATAAGCTACTTTGTTTAATGAAGGTAGTTTAAGGGCGGGTTGCTTCAAACCATCTGTATCCGTAAGTCAGTACGTAATCGTTAAGTCAGTATGAAATTGTCTTACAAGCCGCCATATTTGACGGTTACAGATACGTAACTGTAAGATGAAACAACATGGCCTAAATAAAATGCCGTTTTAAAAAAAAAAATATTTTTATAATCTAGTAGTTGTTCCCCGCAGTTTCACCCCCCTTGCTCGGCTCCTAAGAGTCGTAGCGTGAAGTTAAAAGTTAAGTCGCAAATGCTATCGACGGACCGGCATCGGCATTACATTCCAACAGCTCAAATACACCAAATCCGTCATCGTACGAACTTTGCTCGTACGATGACGGCCGAACTCGGACGATTGAATCAAACACTTGTAAATTGTAGAGAAAGTAAAAAGTACAAAATCGGTCGTGTTGGTGTACGCGCACCAACACGACCGATTTTGTCCGATTTTGTGGGCCGATGGCGGACGTGTTGGTGTACGCGCTCTCTATGATTGACAAGTGTTTAATTCAATCGTCCGAGTTCGGCCGTCGTCGTACGAGCCAAGTTCGTACGATGACGGATTTAGTGTATTTGAGCCGCAAGGCTCACAAATCGCCAAACATAAGAATTTCAATAGGGAAGGTGGTTTCAAATTGTCTGATGTATGGAATCCAGTGTTATGTCAACTGAAACGCAATAATATAAAACCTCAAACTTATTGATACCGTGAGTGTGTTTTGCCGTGACTTTCGATCGAGTGTGAGTTCTAGCAGTGAGCGTAGCAAAAGACTAAAAAATAATAATTTAAAGAAAAACAAAAAACCCGACTACGTAAAAACTAATTTTAAAAAATACGTAAAAACTAAAAAGAAGGAAACAAGCCCAGTAGTTTAGAATTCTGTTAAGTAATACTAAATAACTACACAATTGAAATAGTTTTATAATCGATACACACATAAAATAAATCATAAATTCTAATGCAGAACAGAACGACTCACAGTCGGGGCCCCTTGGGAAGATTTGATTGGTAAAATTTAAATGGGCCCCGACTGTGAGTCGTTCTGTTCTGCATTAGAATTTATGATTTATTTTATGTGTGTATCGATTATAAAACTATTTCAATTGTGTAGTTATTTAGTATTACTTAACAGAATTCTAAACTACTGGGCTTGTTTCCTTCTTTTTAGTTTTTACGTATTTTTTAAAATTAGTTTTTACGTAGTCGGGTTTTTTGTTTTTCTTTAAATTATTATTTTTTATTTTATACTTTTTAGTTACGATTCATTGACTTCGTTATAAGATGGTAAATTTCGCAATCTAGTCATTTCATTGAGGGAGTTAATATCGTGGCGAGAATGATTGCTTTGTTAAATAACTTTAAATCGTTATATTTCCTAAACTATTATTTAAAATGAAAAATGATAAAAGGAACCTAAAGATGATTTGAAAATACCTATTCAACAACACCCCACTTGACATAGTTCATCAACTTTTTTTTTTTCATCTTGACAATATGGCGTCTGGTTGTCGCTGTGGTGAATTTTGATTACTGTTATGTCTTTAGTGACACTCGCAAGGTTAAGACGAATCGATTGACGTAAGAATTATCAAAATCGGCCTACGCATTTGGTTTCTAGAACGCCACATAGAAACAAACATACATACATACATACATACATACATAGACTGATAAACACATTACCCTCCTTTGCGTCGCGCAGTCGGGTAAAAAGAGGGTAGACTAATTTGTCTGCCTTGATTTTATTTTAAATATTCATCCACCCGCATTCTCCAGTTTCCCCGCGATCATGGCGCTTGCAACAGCGTCGAAATATCGGGAACTCAAATCAAACGTGTTATCCCGTAAGTTAAATTTTTAGAGTAAACAAACAAACTCTTCAGATTTATAATATTTGTAGTTGACAATATTATATTAAGTTCTACCTACCACTTAAAAGAAAGCATAAAGTCATATGAAGCGAGGTCGAGCGGTTCAATTGTATGGCATCGGAATTAAATTTATGAGTTCGATGCCCGGGCGGTACATTGTCGTTCGTTCCAGTAATTGCGTATAGAATTAAGGTACGAGTATTGGTCTTCAAGACTGTTGTGACTTGTGATGTGGGCAGAACTGTAAGCTGTAACTAAAAATATTCGGCTTATCATCTAGTTTCGGCCGAAACTGTAACCGAAACTTATACAGTCGTTGATTCTCACCAAATGAATTAATTCATTAGAAAGTTGTAACTGACAGACATCAGGCTCCACACGTTGGTCCCAACTCGCACAACGTGTGGATCAAGAAAATAGCATTGGCCCCAACCATGGGCGTAGCCACGGTGGGGCAGGGTGGGGCGCTTGCCCCACCCTGGCACTGACCAGTAAATGATAAATGGAATTCACACTCGACAGTCGACACAAAAAAAATGGGGTAATACTGCAGGTATAGTTTGCTAGTTACATATTATTTTAGACTGCTGCCCTACCCTGAGCCCATGGCTGGCTACGCCCATGGCCCCAACGTTGGCCAATACTATTTTCTAGATCCCCAACGTGTGGAGCCGGTGTTAGTTTAGTGCTGTCAAGCTAAATTACATACGTTATAGATGGAACCAAAATCAATCGTAAAAGCACATAAAAGCGCTAGTGTTTCATGGTTGATATACCATGAACTGATTCAGCTAGTAGTCCCTCCCTCTAGTTGCCCTCCCCCCAGCGACGCTCTAAGCCGAGGCCCGTACCCTACTAGGCGGTGCCCTTAGCGTGTGGTCGCTTAGTTTGTAGTTTTTATTTAGTTTTAAGCCTGACTGGAGGCATTTGTAAGTCCGCGTTAAGCAGTGACGGCTGTTAGAAGCCAACTGCGAGAGACCATTCAAAAAAAAAAAAAAATACCAGAAACCCGAATGAAGTGCTTTGATTCCACTTTCATTGTGAGAACCGCCAAACAGTGGAATGCGCTGGCCGGGTGTTCCCCGATAGTTACAATCTGGATGTCTTCAAGTCGCGACTGAATCGGTTTCTTCTAGGCAAACATTTTGTTTCTTCTCTTCATTTTTGAAATCTGTCATTTTGTCTATTAGATTCTTCCGTCGACAAATCCCATTGCTATAGTTGTCACGCTACGCGTGCTGTTCGGGCCAAAAATTCTTGCAAATAGCAACACTAAATTTATCGAAAACACTTAGACGGAGGAGCGCGCGGGTGGCGTTATTCTTCACGAGAAAACAGCACACATTTTGTGAACAACATTTATGCCAAAAACAGTGATTCTTGCATTATGTTCCGCGTTTCTTTTGCTCTGAGTACGATGTGGGTTTCTATGTCACATAATATAGGTATAGATCTCAAGTTCAGTCTGACAGTTTGAGTACTTTATGCGACCTACCCAAATGTCCTTTCTGATAGTAATGTTCGCTGGGTCGTTGAGCTCCCTAAGTTAGGGTTGAGCTACCACGATACTCAGCACATGCGTGCACAGTCAGGACAGGTCCACTCAAATCTGTATGGCTCTTTCCTTTAAAGGCCATTCCAGACTAACCTGCATGGTCCTTGCATAGTTTCATTTTAATTTGTCTGGACTTTAAAAGAGACTGACCTTTGAGTTTGTTTCGGTGTTTCTTCTCAAAGGTAGTCAGATAGGAAACACCGACCTCATCTAGCTTAAAAATCAAAACAATTTTTGACGTGTAAAAGTGTTACCTGTAACCTATTTACAGAATAAAATATCATTTCATCATTTCATATCATCATCATCATTTCATTTCATTTCATCTGAATATGGATCTCTGTGTCCCAGCGAAAGTTGAATTTGTTCTTGGATCAATTTATGTTGAATAGGTATACAGGAACCAAGATGCATTGCCCAATTGCCAGAAAATAAATCATCATCCAAGAAATAGCTGCCATTAATTTGTTACGTTGAAAAATTGATCAACAAAATATATATGTTATCATTTGTAGTTTTTTTTCTATTCGTGTTTCAAATGTGCATACATTTTTGGCCCACCCGTTATTACTGTGTAATTTAACTATCTCCCTCTCTTTCAGGCCTTAAAATGACGTGATCACCATACGCCTCCCGAGCTCCGTCCGGCACACGCTTGCCGCGATGTCTGCGTACCTGCGCGTGCTATTCATATGCGCGGTGGTGTTCGCGGCAGCCTCTCTGACGCGCGCCGCCACGTGCCCGTGGGCGTGCTCCTGTCGTGCGTCGGCCGCGGACTGCGCGCATCGGGGGTTACTGCACGTCCCCAAGAGATTGCCCACTGATTCGCATCGGCTGTGAGTATTTTGTTAAATTACAAAGTGGCTAAATTACAAAGTGACGAAATTACAAACTGACGAAATTACAAAGTTACAAAATTACAAAGTGACAAAATAACAAAGTTACATAATTACAATGTTAGAAAATCACTTGAAAATAAACACTACAACCATTGTCCTATATGTCCCTACACAAGCAGTTCCGAACAAAATTCATGCTCCACACGCGGGTACTTGTCTGTTGCTCACCGCATCAAACGTCAAGTGAATGTAAGGCTTGTGTTGTGCCCGCACAACACTTTGAATCCGCGTTTCCACTAGGCAACATTTGGCGCGCGACACGTGACGCTCAACATGTTCAGCAACGTTGCACAACAACGCGCGACGTTGCTTACTAACGTTTTGTTTATTTACGTAGTAGCTGGCAACGTCGCGTTTTGTTATGCAACGTTGCGAACATGTTGAGCGTCACGTGTTGTGCGGCAAATGTTGCCTAATGGATACGATGCTGAGTGTGACATGTTTAATGTTCAGAACTGCTTGTCTAGGCATATAAGTCAATGACTACAACTAACTTTATGGAAAAACGTTCACGAACATGACACGCAGAATTTTTTTTTTCTTAGAATGTGTCCTGCAAGGCCAGCCCTTTTTCTTTTAACTACCTTAACTAACCTACTCTAGACTATTTACTTTAAAAATAACATTGCTGGTTGTGCAAACTATAAATTTGTTTGCAACATATTTTATGTGCTTCAAAACAATCGATTTCAACAAACAAACAAAACACCAGCAAATATTTTTATCGCAAAACTGGCAACACTGTACCAGCCGATAAAAGAAAATAGCTCCCATAAGTTGATAAATATGAAAAACCATGAAAACTATCTAAATTACCAATAAACACCCCATAGCTTTTATGGGGGCGAGAAAACTCATAGTAATATACCCTAATATTATAGAAAAGTCTTTCGATATTTTCCTTAAGGGGAAAAACCCCATAAAATTATTGTAGAGTAATGAAAATACAGAGGCGCCATTGTTTGAGGGGCTCGTGGCTATGTGGCTACTTGGTCAAGTGGCAAGCACGACTCCCGAGCCTGGGGTCCCGGGTTCGATCTCCGTGTAGTGCAATTGGATTTTTAATCAGGAAATTTTCCGTAGCAGCCGTAACTACTTTCTGACATCATCGTAGGCAAAGATTTGAAGAGTTATCGGCTAATCTTCGAAACGGCTAGACCGATTTTGAAGGGACTAGTAAATAGTTCATGTTCTAAGCAGTAACTTCCGTGCAAAAAAAATTAAACCTATGAAATCCAATATTTGTATTTGTATATAGTTCACATATAATCGCAAATCTACATAACACAGCAAAATTTACTTCTATGTATGTTTCCAAAGGTCCTATATTCTGTTATCTTCAATAGATTTTTACAGATGCGCATTTTTATGAATAATAAGCAAACTGTTTGTATATTATTCTCTTTCTACTGTCAAATAGATTCAAATGAACCGTGGAAGATTCATTTTTATTCAGATCCATTTCAAAAATAATTTCTTCTCTACCGTTTCATAATTCTGCAAAGTATCGGTAGGTAGGGAGGTTAGTACAGTCGGATTGAGAAGTTTCGATAGTTTTTGCGAACTACAAAATAATATTAATTTAACAGATAAATAAAACACATTTCTGAACTACTGTGTTATCCAATACACAAAGTTAAAAAAACGATTTAATTATTTCCATTAAAGTAGAATATGTTTTGATAAGAAAAAGCCCAATTTATTTTGAAGTTTGATATTTGCATCTGTCAAATCAGTATCTGATATTAAAAAACGGACTTTAGCATAAGCATAGCATAATCGGTCTATAATGTTCCCACTGCTGGGACACAGGCCTTTTCTCTGTGAGAGGGAGTGGGCCGTAGTCCACCACGCGGGCCCAGTGCGGGTTGGTGGACGTCACATGTCTTCGAATTTTTGGTTCTAGGCCGGTTTCCTCATGATGTTTTCCTTCACCGTTAAAGCAAGTGATAATTAATTTCTAATACGCACGTGACTTCGAAAAGTCAGCGGTGCGTGCCTCGGGATCGAACTCGAACCATTCGCCATGGGAGGCACATGGTTAAACCACTAGGCTATCACTGCATATAAAAAACGGATTTTAACCAACTGCAAAAAGGAGGTTTTGTATTGGACCCGTTTGTATGTATGTATGTTTGTTTGTAAGTACCTATGTTTACGATTTTCTCAAAAACTACCGGAATGTTTTGACTGACGTTATGTACTTTCCAACACAGGACCGCGTCTTTGAAGTCAGTATTAAAACAAATGTTAGGCGCAGCACTTTTCTACCCGCTTGTACCTAAGGGTGGGTTCATATTAGCATCATATTGGCCGGATCCGCACGTGCCGACAATATGTCTTCATGTGCATACAGCCCTATAATAATATGTTTTTCTATACCAATAGTTATTGATTTAAACTGCTTGTCTATTCTAGAGAGAACTGCCAATACGGTAGTGGCCTACTATTAAAAGAGTACAAATAAATTATTTTATTTCAAAGAAGGAATAGGCACAACAGAAAAGTAAAAGCAAAAATTATAATTTATCACACAATGGAAAACATAGACGCTTTTAAAGTATTTGGAGGGAGTATCGCTCCGTCTTTGTCGTGCGAAGCGGACGTAGGTGGTGTTACGTCACTAGTAGGTAGTGCCGTCCGTGTCTAGCAAATCATTTTAAAACGCTTATAACTTTGCCAATTTTGTAGAAGTTTCATCGGTTTTTTTGGTTTTAATTGTCTTTTTTCAAATAGTTTACAGATTCACAATAAAAAAAAAGTAGTTAACATTGCTATTGCTTGCGAACGTTTGAAGGAGAATGTCACGGTGAGATTTTGAGATTATCCCTCGAATGTTCGCAAACAAATTGGCATTTCCCGCGGTGATATCACGTGGCGTGTTGGTAAGGTTTTATATCATTTTTATCTATATATTATTGTTATAACTTTTTCTTCGTATGTCACATTGACAATAAAAATTAATTCTCTTGTTCTTTATACACTTCAACCGTGGTTTTATTTCTTGGAGTCAGAAATCTATTCACTGCTACAGTAAGAATAGGTAGGCTGGTATATTGTCTTGAGGTTTTTTAATAGCGATTAAGAGAGAGAAATGAAGTTTTCTTTTTGTTCTACAGTTTATTACAAACACAAAAGTTTTTTTTTTATTAAATAATACGCTTGCATTTGACCGCCACCTCGCCTAATGTTAAGCGATGACGCGGTCTACGATGGAGCACGCTTGCCTAGAAGAAACCAATTCACTCGCGACTTGAACACACCCAGATTGTAACTGTCAGGGAATACCCACTCGGGCAGCGCATTCCACTGCTTGGCTGTTAAAAGTCAAAGATATCTCATTTTGGGCCAGCACTAAGTACACTACATAGAAAAATAGGAAAAAAATACCGGCCAAGTGCGAGTCGGACTCGCGCACCGAGGGTTCCGTATCATATTTGGACGTATAACGTGAAAAAATCCGGACCGCATAACTAAGTTTGTCTGTGAAGGAATTTTGATGATTTAAAAAAAAACTGTACTAGTTAGGAACATCGTTTTATTTTTGGTGCCATATTTGGGTCAATTCCTATCAACTCTAATTATTTCAGATTTTTCGCTTTGCAAACTTCGGAGATAAGGGAGGGGGAATGGTATTTTTTTGGACATTTTTCATCATATGTCGAAAACTGTGAGACATAAAATAAAATAAAAATATATTTTGAAATGTGCAGATTAAGCCCTTTCATATGATATGTCACTTGACCTAGTAACCCCACTTTAAAATTTCGGACCCCCACTCCGGCCCCTTTTGCAATGAAAATAAAAATATTTTTGCACTTTTTTCATTTGCAATAAAGTTTAACAAGCATTCTTTATAACTGTTCCAAATTTCAAGTCGATAGCATAAGAAGTTGCTGAAATAAGCAGGTGTGACAGACAGACAGACGAAGTCGCACCATAAGGGTTCCTTTTTTACCATTTTGGTACGGAACCCTAAAAATAGAGGATTTTCATAAAAAAACAAATTAATTATAATTTGAAGAAGAGTAGTCACAATAACGATCTACAGTCATCATAATAAATACCCCTATGTACCCCTTCCAGAAAAAACCATTGCCACATTTCTTTTGACTTTGTCCTCAAAATAAAAGAAAATACATATTCATGTTTGGAAAGCATTTCCTAAATTGTACAAAGGACATACAGGGGGCGCCATCGAAGCTACTTCCTGTAATAAAAAGGAAAAATTTACATTTCCGGTTCCGTCCGTGCATATGGCAAAATAATTTAAATAAACAAAAGGGTTTTTTCTCAGATCACAGAAACAAGGAGATATGCCATCATAGCAAATTAGTACTGATACTACTTTTAGTACATTTTTCGACACAATTACGCGCATAATTAAGCGCTCCTTGTGAATAAAAAGATCTCCCACGCATTGAACATTCCACACACCCTCAATCTAACACTGTTAATCGTCACTCAACACTAGCACTAAACTAAAACACTGTATTTATACCATCGATCGTGTTCGGTTCGTCGCCAGCGCGTACGTTTTTAATATGAGCAATTTGCTCAAGATCAGGCATCAAGCTCGATAGCGCCTTGGCACATCTCCCTTGTTTCTATGATCTGAGGATTTTTGGTACAATTTTGTTTATTTGCTTCATACTTTAATACTAGCTGTTCCCCGCGGTTTCACCCCCGTTGCTCGGCTCCTAAAGGTCGTAGCGTGATGTTAAATAGCCTATACTATTCCTCATGAACCTGGCTATCATATACAAGAAGAATTTTTCGAATCCGACTGGTAGTTCCAGAGATTAGCGCGTTCAAACAAACAAAATCTTCAGTTTTATAATACCGATTAGTACCGTACAGATTTCACAATTTCTTTCTTTCAAAATCAAAGCGAGTATCGTCTCAGCTTACTGCCTACCCCTTGTGATATACAGCGTTATGTACGCCGGTTCAATGAGAATCATTTGCAGGATTCCTTCGAAGCGTTTTATGAAAGTAGGGAGCCCGAGGCGTGTAGGGGGACGATGTTCCCATTGTCGTGTAAGACTGTCTTTAATTATTGATTTTTTTTGTGAAAAGTCAGTGCAGTAAATATTACACATCGGGCTTTGGAAAGAGATATCGGCTAGCTTGGACTTTATAGAACGTCATCTCTGTCGCACGAAGCACTAACAGCACAACAGTTCGGTATCTAATAAACAATTTCAGCGACAAAACGTCACATAGGTATGAGTGACGGATACGACGCTCTACAAAGCCGAAGTTAGCCGATTATCTCTTTATAAAGCCCGATGTGTAATATTTACTGCAGCTGAGTATTTTGCTATTATGGTTTCATTTTCTACCGACAATCAGAACGGCTGGGATGCACCGATTTTCTAGGACTGACTTTTTGTATGCCGTGTGCGTTTCAATATTGCAATAAAACAGTAGATAATTTGTAACTTTTTTTAATAACTTTAAACCATTTGTTTTTATTATTATAAAAAAAAACTTAAAATTATTTAAAAAATATATAAGGTCCTACCCTTCATACTCGAAATATTTTAAGAGGTACATCTGTAGGTGGTAAAGATGCCTACAAACTAAAAAAAAAAATGGTCTGAGTATATATTTTTTTTAAATAAATTAATTTACAATTATTTTAAACACATAAAAAAAAAATTATTTTCAACATCCATTACGTTAGTTTTTATGTACCTTACTATTAATGTTAGAAACAAGCGTAATGGATGTCGAAAATAGTATTTTTATGTATCAAATAATTTATTTAAAATAATTTTATTTATTTATTAAAAAAAAACCTCAGATCATTTTTTTTTTCGTTTGTGTGACATCTTTATCACCTATAGATGTGCCTCTTAAAATATTTCGAGTATGAAGGGTAGGACCTAGTAAGTATAAAAAAGTTAAAACTATTAAGTTCCCAACCTAAATGCAATTGTTAAAGAGTGTTCGGTATTTCCTGTAAATTTCTTCCGTCCTATCCCTCTCCTCGCACATGTCCACCCTACTACCTCGCCAGCGGCACCGTCTTCCCGCTGTAGTCTATTGAACGCTTCCGCTCAATGGCTCCACTATATTATATCCCTTAGAGAAGTCCCATAAACTGTGGATTGTACTCAAATTATTGTGGGTAAGAACTTGAGATAGCCAGCGGTTGCGTCTTCATCTCAGATCATAGAAAAAAGGAGATATGCCATCATAGCTAATTAGTACGGGAACCACTGTCGCCACATTTAGAACAATTTGCGACACAATTATTACAAGCGCTCCTTGTGAATATGAAGATCTCCCACACATCAAAAATTCCGCACACCCTCAATCTAACACTGTTATTCGTCACTCATCACTGCACTAAACTAAAACACAGTATTTATATCATCGATCGCGTTCGGTTCGTCGCTAGCGTGTACGTTTTAATTATGCTCAATGTGACTATATAAAAGCGTCAAGCTCAATAGCGCCTTGGCACATTTCCCTTGTTTCTATAATCTGAGGGCTTAATAAAGGTGCTTATTAGGGTTCCATACCAAAATGGTTAAAAAAAACACTTTTGGTGCGACTTCGTCTGTCTGTCTAAGCGTCTGTCACAGCTGGTTTTTGTACTGGCGAGGAAAGGAGAGACAAGAATTGAAAAGGACATTACAAAACTGAAAACAGCAAATATCCCCCCCCCCCCCACCCCCATAGCTATTTTATTTCTTGTAATTTGACTACACGCCTATAAGGGAATTCACAGAAGACACAAACTGGCCATTAACTGTAGATTATACGAACGGACATGACGAAACTATACCTATAAGGATTCCTAGTTTTACTAAGGAACCCTAAAAAACAGTGGAATTGAGAACCTCCTTCTTGAATAGGTTAAAATGAGATTAACATTAATCTAAATGACGGTTTTTTTTTTTTTTTAAGGGCCTCTCGCAGTTGGCTTCTAACAGCCGTCACTGCTTAACCGGTCATCTGGTGAGGACTTACAAATGCCTCCAGCCAGGCTTAAAACTAAATAAAAACTACAAACTAAGAGACCACACGCTAAGGGCACCCCCTACTGGGGTACGGGCCTCGGCTTAGGGCGTCGCTGGGGGGAGGGACTACTAGCTGGATCGGTTCATTATTTTGGGTCGAATTTAAATCTACAGGCTCAGCGCGGGCTGACTCGAGCAAGGGTCGGTTAGGGGACAGAGTCATACGCGGCGGCGGACTCGGGTCATGATGGGGACGTCGCGACGGGCCTCGTCGGCGAGATCGGATTGGTCTAAATGACTGAAAAATTCACTAATATTTATAATATGCCCAACGTGGGCATCGAACCCAAAACCCCACGCTCCGTAGCTAAAAGACCAAATACAAGTATTTAAAATTAAATAGACACATTCATCTTTTACATAATTACCTATTACAAAATCTTATCTTCCTGCCTACCCTCTTTTGATAAATTGCGCAATAATACAGTATTTGGCGAAACGTTTCCGAGTGATAATTGATATTAATAGCTGGTGGGGTGAAAGTAAGGCTATAATACTGTATTTATTTCTCGTTTGGGTATAAAATTGTGTTATGTGGTTTTACTAACTTCTATAGATATGTATACTGTTAAAAAAACCGCCCATGTGCGAGTCGTACTCGCGTACCGAGGGTTCCGTATCATTTTTGGACATGTAAAGTGAAAAAAACCGGACCGCATAACTAAGTTTGTTTGTGAAGGAATTTTGATGATTTTGCAAAAACTGTACTAGTTGAAAGAAAGAAAGAAGAAAAGAAAGAAAAATGATTTATTGCATGCGACGACATGACAATAATAAAGGTACATGCAAAAACATTAATAAAATAATAAAAAATAAAAACATTTGTAGGTTACCTACAAATGTAGGTAATCCTAGTTAGGAGCATCGTTTTATTTTTGGTGCAATATTTGGGTCAATTCCTATCGACACTAATTATTTCCAATTTTTCGCTCCGCTAACTTCGGAGATAAGGGGGGGGGGGATGGTATTTTTTCAGACATTTTTCATCATATATGTCGAAAACTGTGAGACATAAAATTAAATAAAAATATATTTTGAAATGTGCAGCTCAAGTCGTTTCATATGATATGTCACTTGACCTAGTAACCCCACTTTAAAATTTCGGACCCCCACTCCGGCCGCTTTTGCAATGAAAATAAATATTCTTTTTTTTTTTCATTTGCAATAAAGTTGAGCAAGCATTCTTTATAACTGTTCCAAATTCCAAGTCGATAGCATTAGTAGTTGCTGAAATAAGCAGGTGTGACAGACAGACAGACGAAGTCGCACCATAAGGGTTCCTTTTTAACCATTTTGGTACGGAACCCTAAAAACTGTAAAAACGCCGTGTCTGTAGGTAACATTGAAGATATTCTAGAAAAAATAGTCGGGATAGCCCACTGGCTATCCCGACTATTTTTTCTTCGCAACCTTCATACAAGCCCAAAAGCCCGGCTTGTCCTAATAGCATAGGGCTGCCATACGTCCTGGTACACCGGGACATGTCCAGTACCCCGATCATGAGTTTTTTTGACGTGTAGTATCGTTAAGGTAAGCATATTTTGAAGTGAAAATACATGTTTGTTACACAATATTTCTATAAATTAAATACTTAATTAATTTCTCTGTATTTTTTAAAATGTGCAAATTGTATAAAATTTTATCAAAATGTTCCAGGACTGCTATATTTTAAATTCAAAATATGCTTACGTTAACGAAACTAAGTATACGTCAAAAAACTCATGATAGGGGTACAGGTTTGAAGCGTTGTGTCCCCGTCAGTAAGTCAGTTGTCCCGGTTTGGTATTTAGACATGCATAGTCTGTTGCATATACGAAAGAAAAGCAAATCTATCTCAAAATACATGTCAATCTCTCTTTTTAATCCCAGGCCACAATGCTCATATGGAACGGGTGTTTTTGTTGATCTCATCGCAGTGGACGAAAATACGAAAAGAGTGAAACTTCACAAAAATATGAATGGGCAAAGAAATGTTAGGATGTCGTTTTTTCGATCATCATCGATTTTTCGCATTTTATTATTGGGTTTTAACTCAGATCATAGAAACAAGGAGATATGCCATCATAGCAAATTAGTACGGGAACAACTGATGCCACTTTTAGTACATGTTTCGACACAATTACGCGCATAATTAAGCGCTCCTTGTGAATAAAAAGATCTCCCACGCATTGAACATTCCGCACACCCTCAATCTAACACTGTTAATCGTCACTCAACACTAGCACTAAACTAAAACACTGTATTTATACCATCGATCGTGTTCGGTTCGTCGCCAGCGCGTACGTTTTTAATATGAGCAATTTGCTCAAGATCAGGCATCAAGCTCGATAGCGCCTTGGCACATCTCCTTGTTTCTATGATCTGAGGGTTTTAATAAATATCCACTCAAAATTAAACTAAAAAGTTTCTCATATCAAGGTGTAAAAGTCTGATATCACTTTTTTTTTTTGTGTTCTAATGTCCCGGTCGGCGTTTCAGTATTTATGGCAGCCCTATAATAGCATCACCTCACTCACTCAAGGCGTGTTTTTTAAGCCTATAAACTGTAGGGCTTGGCTTAACGTTAAACCCTAGGCACGCCACTAGGGATAGGGTCATCATCATCTGCCTAGCCTTTTCCCAAATTATATTGGGGTCGGCATCCAGTCTAACTAGTTTTTGGCTGAATATCAATATTTTACGTGGAGCGACTGCCATCTGACCTCCACAACCCAATTAATGGGTAATACCGGTATTCGAATGTTAGACCAGCTGTCAGACTTTTAGGGCTTCTGACTACCCATAACGATTGTCAAAGATATTCCTATGACAACCGGGACCGACTGCTTAACGTGCTCTCCGAGGCACGGAGGGGTCTCGATTTGTAAAGAACGGTCACCCATCCAAGGACTGACCGCGGCAAGCGCAGCGTAACCTCGCAGATCGATCGATCAGCGCGGCCGTCATTTAGCCACGAGCCCCTCTCACTAGGGATAGGGTACTGCGACGTAATCATGCCAAAAACAATTTTGGAATTATTTTTTTTTGTTCGTGCGCGCATCACGCAAAAAGTACTCAACAGTACCCCGATCATGAGTTTTTTTGACGTATAGTATCGTTAACGTAAGCATATTTTGAATTGAAAATATACGTTTGTTACACAATGTTTATATAAATCAAATACTGAATTAATTTATCTGTATTTTTTAAAATGTGCAAATTGTATAAAATTTCATCAAAATGTTCCTGGACTGCTGTATTTTAGATTCAAAATATGCTTATATTAACGAAACTATACGTCAAAAAAACTCATGATCGGGGTACCGATTTTGATGTGATTTTCACAGTTTGGTAGCTTAGGATCTAACTTAAAATCTTATGTCAGTATGCGTACTTAACTAAATGAAACTAATTGGTACCTAGGTATTTACATAATAATATTTACATAGCATAAGCATAGCATAATCGGCCTATAATGTTCCCACTGCTGGGACACAGGCCTCATCTCTGTGAGAGGGAGTGGGCCGTAGTCCACCACGCGGGCCCAGTGCGGGTTGGTGGACATCACATGTCTTCGAATTTTTGGTTCTAGGACGTGCCGGTTTCCTCACGATGTTTTCCTTCACCGTTAAAGCAAGTGATAATTAATTTCTAATACGCACATGACTTCGAAAAGTCAGCGGTGCGTGCCTCGGGATCGAACTCGAACCATTCGCCGTGGGAGGCACATGGTTAAACCACTAGGCTATCACTGCATATATTTACATAATGATCTAAAATTAACTTATTCATTTAGGTATAAACTTGTAAAAGTTGTCCAATGTCTTGATATGCAATAGTAACTAAATGTTAGTTAATGCTGGTTATAATTTAAATTATTAGTTAGTACCTAAATAGTTTTTTTTATATTATTTGATACTGAACCCGTGCATGCAATCAAATGAACACCCTGTATAATGCCAACCCAAAAAATCCTTTATCTTCAAAAATCAACAAAAATTCCTGCTCATATTTTCCCTTACAATTTAAAATAGTAAATCAATGTGACAGTTTTCAATAAAGTTGATCAATTGTCCGCATAGCGCCAGCTTGGCTCGCTGCCAAGCCTGCAGTGGACGCAGCGTGCAGAGAATTAAATGTGCAATCTACGGGAAGACAATTAAATAGGGGTATTTATTAGGTGCCTGCATAGACAAACCCTCAGATCATAGAAACAAGGGAGATGTGCCAAGGCGCTATCGAGCTTGATGCCTGATTTTGAGCAAATTGCTCATATTATAAACGTACGCGCTGGCGACGAACCGAACACGATCGATGGTATAAATACAGTGTTTTAGTTTAGTGCTAGTGTTGAGTGACGATTAACAGTGTTAGATTGAGGGTGTGCGGAATGTTTAATGCGTGGGAGATCTTTTTATTCACAAGGAGCGCTTAATTATGCGCGTAATTGTGTCGAAAAATGTACTAAAAGTGGCATCAGTTGTTCCCGTACTAATTTGCTATGATGGCATATCTCCTTGTTTCTATGATCTCAGGACAAACCTATACGACCGTACCGGTTCCATACAAACTTAATTATGTGTGTAGATTTAATAAATAAAATATTTCACTAGAAATAAATATGCAATAGCGCCATCTATGGGCAAGATGCTGCTATCACATACTTCTTCTAGTGGCGCCATCTATGAGCTGACGCCTCGGACAGACGGACGACAAAGTGATCCTATATGGGTTCCGTTTGTCCTTTTGGGGTACCGAACCCTAAAAACAAACGAATTCTATAACTCTTCCATCTTCTTGAAGTTGCACTAGAAACACATAAAGGCAGCACTTGAAATTAGCTCCGTGCCATATAAAAGTTACTAGCTGTTCGCCGCGGTTTTACCCGCGTTGCTAGGCTCCTAAGGGTCGTAGCGTGATGTTAATTAGCCTATACTATTCCTCATGAATCTGGCTATCATGTACAAAAAGAATTTTTCGATTCCGACGGGCAGTTCCAGAGATTCGCGCGTTCAAACAAACAAACTCTTCAGCTTTATAATAAAACAGTGCCTTTACCTCAGATCATAGAAACAAGGAGATATGTCATCATAGCAAATTAGTACGGGAACAACTGATGCCACTTTTAGTACATTTTTCGACACAATTACGCGCATAATTAAGCGCTCCTTGTGAATAAAAAGATCTCCCACGCATTGAACACTCATAACACTGTTAATCGTCACTCAACTTGACTCAACACTAGCACTACACTAAAACACTGTATTTATACCATCGATCGTGTTCGGTTCGTCTCCAGCGCGTACGTTTTTAATATGAGCAATTTGCTCAAGATCAGGCATCAAGCTCGATAGCGCCTTGGCACATCTCCTTGTTTCTATGACTTTACTGAAATAAATGAGAAATAGTTGTTCGAAGTAATTACTCGACGCAGTAAAACTTTGCTACCGTTGAATAGTTTGACTTGATAGCTAGCAAGACGGTACAGTCGCGGAGACAAGTCATTTAAGTTTTGATTACTTTTGATTTGTTTAGTAAGTGTGAGGTGCAATCAATTATTGGTAGCTTGATTAATGAGGTAAGGGTCCTCAACAGGCGCGATCGCAGCCGAAGACTTTTGGGGGGGGGCATACCGCAGCCCTGACCCAATTATTGGGTCCACAGTCTGACCTCCACAACCCAATTATTGGGGAATACCGATATTCGAATGTTAGACCAGTTTGTCAGACTTTCGGGCTACTGACTACCCGTAACGACTGTCAAAGATATTTATATGACAACCGGGACCAACCGACTGCTTATAGTGCTCTCCGAGGCACGGCGGGGTCTCGATGTGTAAAGAACGGTCACCCATCCAAGGACTGACCGCGGCAAGTGCAGCTTAATCTTGCAGATCGATCGATCAGTGCGGCTGTCATTTAGCCACGAGCCCTCTGTAGCTGCGACCACTGGATCAACGAGGCAGAAATAGAAAGAAAGAAAGAAAGAAAGAAAGAAAATCAATTTATTAAATACATAGATTAACTGCTTTAATGAAAAATGAAAGTCCTAACTGGAAAGGAATGTTAATGAAAACTAGAAACTAAATCGGTAACATATAAAGTTACCACTTAGAACCGATTTAACTTGTATCAATAACCGTAACTTGATATTAAGTTAACTGAAATAAACTGGCGAACGAACGTATAGAATGTAAGTGAATGAACTGACGAATGGGGTGATGTTTGTGATTGCAAATATTATGAAATAACTAGCTGACCCCGCGAACTATTTACCGCCTAACAATCTACAGCGTGGCGCTACTATGGTGACATTAATTTAATATATGTATACGGTTTTACATTTTCATTTTATAAATAAATTTTAATTCCATAAAACGTTATTATTTATTAATTTATTTCAAATTTTAGAAAATAGCATCTTGGAGCAACCTGTACTTAAAGAACTGTAGCCCAGCGGTCATTTGCCGGGGTCACGGATTCTAGCATCCTATCAATGAAATAAAACGAATAAGCAATACTAATAAGATGAAACAAACGCAAAGAGTAGGCGTATTATTGAGTTTGTTCGAAAAAAATATTTTTTCAATTTACGTTTTTTTTTTACCTGTCTTATTGAATATGATTTATGGCCACTAACCCTATCTGTGTGTTCAATTAATGTCACCATTGTAGCTCCACGCTGTATGAATGTCTTGTGAGCTTTTAGCTTAACTTAATCTCTATGCTTACTTCAATCTTTCTAGATTTTAATTTTAATAATATGCTAATGTCCCACAATTTTCCGTTGAATTTATTTAAAGTGCAATGGACATCAATTTTATTATTACAAAAGCCATAAGCGTGCGTGAGCTGTCAATTGCGGAAGATGGCGGAGTTCCAAACTAATATAATTAAAAACTAATTTTCGTTTTTTTCCGATATTTTAATAGTTATTACTTATTCTGCTATTTGGGGCACAGACGAATCCAACAAATAAGAGATCATTAAAGTCGGTCCAGCCGTTCTTAAGTTATAAATAGTGTAACTAATCCGACTTTGTTTTATTTATTTAAATAATTAAGAGTTAACAATTAATTAGGCTAATCCCCTCTCACTCTGAGAGGAGGCCCGTGCCCAGCAGTGGGACAGTTTATAAACTGGGCTTATATTATTAATTAATTTCTGGCGAACGAATCATCGCATCGGCTAAATAAAAACACAGTCTGTAAAGAGGTACACACACAAAGCATTAAAAAAACCGGACAAGTGCGAGTATGCCTCGCGCCCTAAGAGTTCCGCTAAATGATCATAGATGGCGCTACTGCATACTTCTAGTGGCGTCATCTATGAGCACATGGCTCCACTTGTGGTCCGGTGACTGACGGCGGACAACAAAGTGATCGTATAAGGGTTCCGTTTTTCCTTTTGAGGTACGGAACCCTAAAAAAGAAATCATGTAACTACAGTTGCCCGTGACTTCGTCTGCGTAAAAATGGATGAAAAGTAGCCTATGTGATTCTGCAGGTTCCGAGCTATCTCTTTGACGAATTTCATCCAAATCCGTCTTGCCGTTTTAGCGCGAAGGAGTCACAAATACACACACATAACTTTCGCATTTATAATGTTATGTCTGATTAAATTATCTTTTTCAATCAGTTTGTGATATCAATTAATTTGTAGCGACATCTGCCGACAACAGCGAAGACTACCTACATAGCTAGACAGCTAACAGTGTCAACATTGCATATGTCACTACATGACTGTTAACGTCGAACGCCTACATCGCGCAAGCAGAGTTTTCACAGCAATTAGCATAATAATATTATATACAAAAACCCAACTGTTGGGGCAGTACTGCCAGACTAATATCACCTGGTCTGGGAGGAGGATCCTCCCTTTTCAATGGAGGGACATTCCACCTCGTTCCTCCATTCCCCAATATTTTTTTTATGTTAATGTTACGCTATCTAGAAAAAACCAATCAAAATAAAATTAAATAAAAAATATTTCGTCAGAATCACTTTTCCGCTCACCTGTACCGCTGCAGACAGATATTAATCAATGCAAATACTGAGTTTAATTAAAACTGCGTTTAAACTAACGCCGTTTGCCTCCGACTTCCACTTCGGCTTCGACTTCGGCTCCGACTTTGTAGCCAATCGAAGAGTAAAAGAAACTAGCTTCCGCCCGCGGCTTCGCCCGCGTTTTCCGGGATAAAAGGTAGCCTATGTGTTATTCCAGACTATAATCTATCTGTGTGCCAAATTTCATCCAAATCCGTCCAGCCGTTACAGCGTGAACTGAAGTAACAAACATACACACAAACACACACACACACACACACACACTACTTTCGCATTTATAATATTAGTATAATAACAGCGATTGCAATACGCTCCGATCATAGAAAGAGAAACAAGGGAGATGTGCCAACCAAGGCGCTATTGAGCTTGACGGTTTAGTTTGACAACATTGGTCGCAATAAAAACATACACGCTGGCGACGAACCGAACACGATCGATGATATATATACAGTGTTTTAGTTTAGTGCTAGTGTTGAGTGACGATTAACAGTGTTAGATTGAAGATGTGCGGAATTTTTGATGTGTGGGAGATCTTTTTATTCACTAGGAGCGCTTGTAATTGTGTCGAAAAATGTACTAAAAATGGCATCAGTTGTTTCAGTACTAATTTGCTATGATGACATAATCTCCTTGTTTCTATGATCTGAGGCAATACCGCAGTGATTTCAATCCCGTGAGAAATTGCGGGATTGGTGCTAATCCCGTGAGGCTCTCAAATTATGCTGGATCCCACGTGACTACGGGATCCCACTTTGCTAGATTGCGATCTAATACGAAAGAACAATGGCCATTTTGGCCTCGGAAAAAACATTAATTGTTATAGAGATAATAATGTCAGCAAAATGTAGTACATTGTTAATGTAATTAATGGATGGCATCAGTTTATTTTTAAAAGCCGGGAAATAATAGGTAAACATCTTCAAAATTATAACTTAAGGTTGAAACAAAACGCAGGATAAAATATTTATTTATTTATTTATGAACGCATCCACATTTCGCACCCCCCACCGAATAATATGGTAATGTGCTATTGCGGTAGTTTATGTTTTATTGCATATTCGGTGTCTAGAGCATTCATTACACCTTGTGATTTTTTTTTGTAATGTTTCTATGGATATTGATAAAAGTACAATAATTTCAATGGCCCCGTAATGAACATAACAATATTATTCTCTTAAAATCTAAACACACTTTTTACACGAATAGTACCTTAACAAGTAAATACAGATTATGCAATCGTTAAGTTTTTCGGTATGTGACGATTACCATTTTATTCGCGTAAGAAATACATTTAGTGTTTCATGTAAAGTTTAAAACAATTATATTCATGTGTTATTTTTATTTACACGATTTGGTAATGTTTTTTTACAATACATGACAGATATTATGCAAAATCGTAATGTTGTTCGCTGTTTATTAGGCTTGCATTTGACCGCCATTTCGCCTGACGTGAAGCGATGATGCGGTCTACGATGGAGCACGCTTGCCCAGAAGAAACCGATTCACTCTCGTCTTTAAGAAACCCAGATTGTTATTATCGGGAACATCCACTCCGATAGTGAATTCCATTGTTTTGCGGTTTTCACAATGAAAGTGGAATCAAAGCGCTTCGTATGGGTTTTTGGTATATAAACCATGAACCGATGGCGCTTTTTCGTGCTTCTGGCTGTCCGATAGAAAAAAGGGTAGGAGGGACATGAAGTACCGTCGCAGCTTCGAGAGGAATCCTAGCTTTTTAGCTGCCAATTGAGCTTTGGACTCAATATAAGAGCCAAAGTTAAGGGGAGACGTCAGAGTAACGACCAAAAGCTTAAGATGGTCAGTTATCGGTATGGAGTATGGACACATTTCAAAAATAGGAGCCAGCTGGAATGGGCTCTTTTTGGCAGAGAACAGACACGCCTGTGTTTTAGTTGCATTGAACTTGACCAGATTGGCATCGCTGCAATCGGAGACTGCCTTAAGGGACAAATTCAAGCGCTCGACCATGGCCTCTCTCAGAGCCTGGATTTGTAGTCCAGTAGTCCGTTCATTGGCTATGTATCTCTCTACAACAGTGTTGTCATCTGCATACCCAAAGGTTCCGGACTAAAGCAGATCGTTGATATGCAGCAGGAAGAGCGTCGCAGAGAGCACTGACGCCTGAGGGACACGCATTAATTGCTTTTCGATCGGACGAGCAGCCATCAATGAGTCGAATCGAACGATCCCTCAGGAAGTCTGATATCCACGCAACGAAACAGGTGGGCAAGCCAAATGAGGAAAGCATACGAATAAGGCCGTCGTGCCAAACCCTGTCGAAAGTTTTCGAGATGTCCAGGGAAACGGTTAGCGCGTCCTCATGTTTCATAAGTGAGTAGCGTAGGCTAGGTCCCCAGTAGACCGGTTTCGGCGAAATACGGATTGCCGATAACTGAGGAGATCATTAGCTCCAAGGTACGTCAAGAGCCTGTTATTGAAGAGACGCTGCATACTCTTGTAAAGTATGGACGTAACCGAATTGGCAGGGTCGGCACGACTAGGTATCGACCTCTTTCGTTTCTCTCTTGAAATCTTTTTTGGGCACGGGTTGCACGTTGGAAAGATTCCACGTTTTCGGCACTTGTCCAGTATTTAAAAGAGACACAGGAAACAACTCAGGCGCACATGTCCTCAAAACTATGGCTGGAATACCATCTGGGCCACTGGCCTTGTTCACGTCAAGATTGCACAGTGTTTTGCAAATCTCCATTTGGCAAATGCGAATTTCCGACATAAATGTCGTGCTGCCAGGTAAAGTAGGAGGTATCGCGTTGCCAGCATTTAGACGTGATGACTCCGCAAACAGATTCGCTTCAACTGATTTGACCAAAACGCTTTACTACCCGCAGGGTACGAAGTCAATTTGTTCCCTATTCGACTAATGTGATCAAAGCGAGCTCCTTTTTGCAGGACTTGGCAGCCTTGTTAAACGACTTCTTCCTCTGACTTATGTCCTTCGCTTTACGGTGTCGAGCATCAACCCAGGCCAGGTATGCCTCACTGTTTACTGGCTTTAGCGAAACCACATTGAGGCCCAAACCACAGACGAGCTTTGCCGGAGAGCGGTACTTCGGAATAAGGAATGTAGTATTCCATGGCCCGATGGAACACATCCGTCACAGCATCCGCGCAAGTCGAAGGATCATCAAACGAAAAACACATCAACTGCCAAGGATAAAATGCAAAGAAAGACCGCATCTCATCCCTATCTGCTGACCTGTATCGCCAACTCGGTGAGTTCCTCTTGGGCAGAGATCGGGCGGGGAGTAAACAGATACAGATTTCACCAGACAGTGATAGGAGTTACCTAAAGGTGACGAAACCGATACGGAGTAGCGGTAAATTGTTAAAAGAAGATTTATTAAGTCTATGCAGAACAGAAGCCTTACCTCAGCATTGTCATACTTTTTATCGTTTCCTACAGACCAGTGAAATTATGACAGAACAATCTTCAGACTGAATCGGACTGGAATGATGATTGACATGATTGATTTTTACTATCATTTAGATACCAACGACCCAACGGACCAACAGGACTTCCATCTGATTATTATTTGTGGTAGAAAACATAATGTTGTACCTGATTAATATAATAAAAGCTGTGCATCGTTTTATTTGAAAACCTTTAACATATCACTATTATTTATATAAATTATACAGTACCTATAAAATCAATTTATTCTTAATTTGTTAATTTTTTGCCAGAACAATTAATATTTACTAAATATTTAATTAAATAACGCATTTGCAACATTATATTACTGTTCATTATTGACACCATACATCGACGAATATTATTGTAATGTAATAATACTGTATTCACTATAGCTGAGATTTCACCCGAATAATGTCGTAATGTAATAATACTGTATACACTATCGCTGAGATTTCACCCGAATAATGTCGTAATATCGTATTACCGTAAACTTTTTTGACACTACATGTTGACGAATAATACTGTAATGCATTAATACTGCCTACGATATCGTTGGGTTTACACGCGAATAATATCGGAATGATGCGTTGCATACTATACTTTTGACCAGCAATTTCAGTAATGTTATTTTCGTCAATAACTTTATTTAGGAAACTATTACAAAAAAATCATAAAAGGAAATAGACAGTAAAAAAATATGCTTTGTTTTGACATATAAATCACTATCTTACGATGCACCCGTGCTGAGATATAAGCAAAAAACAGTTTTTTATTTTTCCTGTAAAATTTAGAATTATCGATTACCATATTATTCGGTGGGGGGTGCGATTTATTTACGTCCCTAGAGACGTCCATACCTTTTCTAAAATCTAAATCGATTTTATTTCTGAATATAAATTAAATCTCAGGCTGTATTAAACTGGATAAAATCATGATAATTATTTAACCCAAGGTTTAATATACCTACCTACTTAAATTAGACCTCAATGTGAAAAACCTCTCAATCCAAAATGCTACAGCTTAATAAATATACCGCATAACCACAAAAAACATCATACGTAATTTTTCGATTCTCCGTGCTTTAAAAAATACATTGAATACCGAACGTAGTTATATATAAATAGGCAAATAAAATGACAAATGTTTCATCGTTATAACTTTTATAAGATTTTCCGAGTCCAAGCATGTTAGGAAAGTGGCCATTGTTCTTTTTAAGCTACTGTAATAATATTATAAAGCTGAAGAGTTTGTTTGTTTGAACGCGCTAATCTCTGGAACTACCAGTCAGATTCTAAAAAAACTTTTTGTACATTGTAGCCAGATTTATGAGAAATAGTATAGGCTATTTAACATCACGCTACGACCCTTAGGAGCCGAGCAACGGGGGTGAAACCGCAGGGAACAGCTAGTCATAGAACAAAAAAACAATTTTTAAAATTTTGTCTGTCTATCTTTCCGTTTGTTCTGGCTAATCTCCGAAACGGCTGGATCGATTTTGACGGAACTTTCACTGGCACATAGCTGGTGTTATAAGGAGTAACTAAGGCTACTTTCGATCCGCGCAAAAAAAAATGACTCCTGTAATCACTTTTTTTTCATCTGAATTCCAAACGTAGTACCTAATAAAATATGATAATAATATGGAACCCAAATCAAATAAGTTATATGTAAAAAAGCTTTTCTAAAGACATTAAATATATTATGCTATGACACGCGTCACAATCTTTTTATACGCTCTATAATCTGTGGTATATAGACGTAATCCTCTTTTGAAAATACACAGATGTTGTATTTAATCTGTGCCTTGTCTATGGTATACACTTGTGAGTTTATTTATGGTACTCTGAATAAACAAAAAGATTAAAGACATGGTTTTGGGGTTTATACTGATACCTACTAGCTGTTTCTCGCGGTTTCACCCACGTTGCTTGACTCCTAAGGGTCGTAGCGTGATGTTAAATAGCCTATACTATTCCTCATGAATCTGGCTATCATATAAAAAAATATTTTTTGACTCCGACATTATTAATAACTAGCTTCCGCCCGCGGCTTCGCCCGCGTTTTTGTGATAAAAAGTAGCCTATGTGTTATTCTGATGTATCAGCTATATTACTGTAAAGTTTCATCAAAATCCGTTCAGTAGTTTTTGCGTGAAAGAGTAACATACATCCATACATCTTTACATCCTCACAAAGAACAATGGCCACCTTCCTAACATGCTTGGACTCGGAAAATCTTATAAAAGTTATAACGGTGAAACATTTGTCATTTTATTTGCCTATTTATATGTAACTACGTTCGGCATTCAATATACTTTTAAAGCACGGAGAATCGAGAAATTACGTATAATGTTTTTCGAGTTTATGCGGTATATTTATTAATCTGTAGCATTTTGAATTGAGAGGTTTTTCACATTGAGGTCTAATTTAAGTAGGCAGGTACATTAAACCTTGGGTTAAATAATTATCATGATTTTATCCAGTTGAATACAGCCTGGGATTTATTAAGATTCAGAAATAAAATCAATTTAGATTTTAAAAATGTATGGACTTCTCTAGGGACGTAAATAAATGTGGATGCGTTCATAAATAAATAAATAAATATTTTATCCTGCGTTTTGTTTCAAGCATTATGGTATAATTTTGAAGACGTTTATCTATTATTTCCCGGCTTTTAAAAATAAACTGATGCCATCCATTAATTACATTAACAATGTACTACATTTATGCTATGCTATTTAATGCTAACATTACTGTCTCTATAAGAATTAATGTTTTTTCCGAGGCCAAAATGGCCATTGTTCTTTCACGTTTTCTAATATTAGTAGGATTGTAACATCTTCCACATTGTTACAACCTATATTTACAAATTAACAACCTATATTTAAAAATTTACAGCTAACAAAAGTTTGTTAGCTGTAAAAATGGTCTGGGATAAGTATCCCAGACCATCAATTTGGATTTAGAAGAGGTCATGGTACAATAGAGCAAGTACATAGGCTAGTAGAGAAAATTAACGACACATTTGAACGCAAACTGATATGCTGCTTTCCTAGATATTTCGCAAGCCTTTGACCGTGTTTGGCATGACGGACTCTTGTATAAGATTCTCAAAAACTTACCCATAAATTACTACTTGTTTATAAAGTCATATCTCAGTGATAGACACTTCTATGTTAAATATGGCGACATTGCTACAGGGCTACACGAAATAAGAGCAGGCGTTCCACAGGGCAGCGTAATGGGCCCAATACTCTATCTTATATACACTTTAGATTTACCAAATAGACAAGACGTAATGACAGGAACATTTGCTGATGACACAGCTATACTTGCTTTTGATAAGACCCCTGAAGGAGCATCGGCGCAATTACAACAAAACCTAAACAATATCTCAAACTGGCTGAAAGACTGGCGTATAAAGGCAAACGAAACAAAATCAGTTCATGTTACCTTTTCTTTGAGAAGAGATACATGCCCAGAAGTCGAATTAAACCCAATAAAGATTCCCCAGGCAGATGAGGTTCGATACTTGGGTGTCTACTTAGACAGACGTCTAACCTGGAAAAAACGTATAACAACTAAAAGAAAAGCACTTGATTTACAACTAAGAAAGCTATATTGGCTCATGGGAAGAAAATCCCAAGTTTCTCTGAAAATAAACTCCTTCTATACAAGTGTATACTCAAACCAGTCTGGACTTATGCCCTGCAACTGTGGGGCACTGCTTCTACATCCAACGTTGAAATACTACAACGTTTTCAGTCAAAAGCCCTACGCATGATAACTGGTGCACCATGGTATATAACAAATAATCACCTACACCGTAAATCAAAACGGTTAAAGAAGAAATAAAGGATTCTTTACTTTCTTACTCCAAAAGAATACAAATTCATCCCAACCAACTTGCAAGAAGTCTAATGGTAAAACAACCAAATCAAACATTTAAAAGACTAAAGAGACGTGCTCCTCAAGATCTTCTCTAACATTAACATAAAAAAAAAGCTACACTAGATGGACATATCATTGGATTATGTGCCATGCATGCACGACATTTTTCTTAAATTCATAAAATCCAGCTAAATGTCGATAAGACAGCTCGCAGGTGTAAAGGAGATACTCTTCAGCTACCTATACAATATAAGTAAGTATAGATATAAAGCTGAAGAGTTTCTTTGTTTAAGCCTTTATAATTCCCATCTCAATGGTTTAGCATAAGCATAATCGGCCTATAATGTTCCCACTGCTGGGACACAGGCCTCCTCTCTGTGAGAGGGAGTGGGCCGTAGTCCACCACGCGGGCCCAGTGCGGGTTGGTGGACGTCACATGTCTTCGAATTTTTGGTTCTAGGACATGCCGGTTTCCTCACGATGTTTTCCTTCACCGTTAAAGCAAGTGATAATTAATTTCTAATACGCACATGACTTCGAAAAGTCAGCGGTGCGTGCCTCGGAATCGAACTCGAACCATTCGCCGTGGGAGGCACATGGTTAAACCACTAGGTTATCACTGCTTCCCTGCTTCCTTCACTGCTGGTTTAAACAATCGTTTAAACGCACTAATCTCTGCAATTTTTTTTTACTACATTTGCTTTTTTTTTGTAAATAGCCGCTCGCAGTTGGCTTCTAACAGCCGTCACGTCGATAAAATTGATCATATTGCTTCATCTTAACGGGTCGGACACAGGTGTCAGACACACTACATAATAACATAATACCTACATCTCTGCCTATCCCTTAGAAACATACAGGCGTAATAACGATGTCCTTTTGAGTAACTTTCCTCATGAAAGTGAAACATTGTTGTAACAATAAAACTGTACAAAATGATTCTAAAATAAACTGCATTGCGTAAGCAATTACTTCTTGTTCGGGGAGTGCAGCGCTAACAGAGTTATGTGCAGAAGTACAAGTACGAATGATTATTGTTATTAGCTAGCCTCGCGGTTTCACCCCCGTTGCTCGGCTCCTAAGGGACGTAGCGTGATGTTAGATAGCCTATACTATTCCTCATGAATCTGGCTATCATATGCAAAAAGAATTTTTCGAATCCGACTGGTAGTTCCAGAGATAAGCGCGTTAAAACAAACAAATAAACTGTTCAGCTTTATTTAATTAGAATTTAATGATTAGTTTATTCCAGAATATTCCAGATTAATTTTATCAATCATAAACTGAAAAACTAAAAAAAACTTACGAAATAAATATAAAATTAAGTATAAAATTTAAATTAAAAAGGACATCAATAAAAAACAGTAAATTAAATTACAACAACATTAAATTACAATAATTATACTGCTCAGATATGTTTTGCACAAGGCATGAAATCTTTGACGACCTTCGGTTGCCAGAAGCAGCTAAGTCACAAAATATAGTACTAACGGCCAAGTTGAACCTGCCAGAAGCAGCCAAGTCACAAAATATAGTACTAACGACAAGTTGAAGCTGCCAGAAGCAGCCAAGTCACAAAATATAGTATTAACGGCCAAGTTGAAGCTGCCAGCGACGAAGTCTGTATATCTTGAACTTCTGCTGAAATATCTGTGTACCACCATATAATAATGATGAATGCCGCTCATAAAGTTTGCGCTAAGCGGATGAATTATGCGCTGTGATGTCGAAATGTTTCGCGTCAGGGAACCGAACCGACTGACTAATTAGTACAAACACTGCTTATTAATATCTGAACAATATATCACTATTATCTTGAAGATTAAAAGGTTTTTAAGAGTAATCGGTCAATATAGTATCTAGGTACCTAGCCAACACATTCAAAAATTTGCTAACCCAATTGTCAGACTTTCTGCCTTCTGACTACCCGCAATGTCTCTCATAGATATTTGTCTGAGGCACGGAGGGATCTCGATATGGATATAGCCAATTATTTTTGGGTATCCTAAAGTTGAAAATTTAATGAATTTATTGGTTTCTTTTAGACAAGCGTGCTCCATCGTAGACGGCATCATCGCTTATCATCAGGCGAGATTGCGGTCAAACACAAGCCTAATTACGAAATAAAAAAGTATGGAAAACCTCACCTGATTAATATTATGAACCAACAATTCATAATACATTCATAGTTTACGATAATAAGATTTATTTTCCCATGAAATATTATATTAGTAAACACAACACCTTTGCTTTGATCTCAAGTTGGTTAAACAGATCAAAGCAGGTTCTTATAAACATATTTTTATTATAATAAAACAACTGTCATGAACTCATGATGCTATTTCGTAATTACATACACAGGTGTATATGTAACACAGATGTGTATAGTACTTACATACCCACATTTCAAAGAGAATCAAGTACCTCCACCTTACAAAACACCACAGCCAAATAGCTACTGTTCGGTAGCGTTGTGTTCCTGTGGTGAGTAAGGTCGCCAGAGCTGCTGAGGATGCGCTGTGTTGACAGTTGACCTGCTTGTGTCCTAAGCTGTCGGCGCAGCGAATACACATTTTAAAGGGTCAGCAACGCGCATGTGATACTCGGTTTTGCGCACGTTTCATAGGCCACGGTAACCGCTTACCGTCAGGCGGACCGTACGCCTACTTAGTTGCCACCTCAGATCATAGAAACAAGGAGATGTGCAACAAGGCGCTATCGAGCTTGATGCCTGATCTTGAGCAAATTGCTCATATTAAAAACGTACGCGCTGGCGACGAACCGAACACGATCGATGATATAAATACAGTGTTTTAGTTTAGTGCTAGTGTTGAGTGACGATTAACAGTGTTAGATTGAGGGTGTGCGGAATGTTCAATGCGTGGGAGATCTTTTTATTCACAAGGAGCGCGTAATTGTGTCGAAAAATGTACTAAAAGTGGCATCAGTTGTTCCCGTACTAATTTGCTATGATGGCATATCTCCTTGTTTCTATGATCTGAGGTTGCCACCATCGACGTATACCTAAAAAAAACCCATGTAATAGGGAGCTAGCCTATTGGCACCAACTCGGACTGCGGGCTGTTTCTGTGAATTTCCTAACGGAAAAACAGGTCTTCACATTCAGAAATGTGTCTCTCTGCCTCCTCTTCTAAATAATACCAGTAATAATACAATATACAACTGATTCGGGAGAAGACACAGTAGCTAAGTTGGTTAGAGCGATGTCACGGTACGGCGACATTGCGGGTTCAAAACCCCGCCTGTGTCAGTTTTTTTTTCAATGTTTTATATAGGTGTGTAAAATAATCAGAGTTCGGAATAGGTAGAGTATATTTACCTAAACTTCAATAAAGTAAGTGGCATAGAGTGAATAATACCTCCCTCTAAAATACCATAATAACAATCATGACGTTTTTACTCTGGGATTTAAGAATCACGAATTATTTATTGGACTTTAAATAGGTGCATTGGTAACATATTATATGATTGATCCGATGAATTAGAATTTTCCATGTTTAGGGTTTCGTACTTAAACTGTCATTACGTACAGGAAAATAATTCCTACATATTAATTATTATGTTATGTATTGAAAGCCCAATAAATAATTCGTGATTCTTAAATTCCGGGATGAAAACGTCATAATTATTATTTAGAGATTTCAGAGGGAAGTATTATCCACTTTAAACAAATTCCTTGAAGTTTAGGTAAATATACTCTACCTATTCCGAACTCTGAAAATAACATTAAGAAAAGCATAGCATGGCTTTATCATGTTTAAAATTCGCAAAAATATACATTAAATTTATAGCGTAAAGTTATGCTATGTAAAATAATAGATATCGATAAAATTAAACCCAACATCGTAACATCACTATCCCCAGCGATGTTTGTAAATCCAGTAATTATACTCGCACCAAGCAATTATCGTCTGTTCCCAATCGCTCGATAATCGATACGATTGCCGCAATCGCTTTCGACGTGAGAATTCTAGTGATTCGATTAGTAATAATCGTTAGTTTAATTTTTATTGGCTTGGGAATCGACTAATTAAGTTTTCGTTGTACAACAATATTGTTATGTTTATGTTTATTTGTTGTTTATTGTATAAACATGTTACGCTTTTTTGCTCATGCCCGCTTAAATGTACCGCTGATGGTGGCGTGTGTATTGGATCGTTCGATTCCCTCCAAAATGGTTGAGTTGAACGGTATTGATGCACGCGTCATGTCCGTGAAAGGGCGATCTCTTGACTGCTCAAGCTAAGTATATTTTGACCATTAATATTTATTTATGAGCTCACGCAACGCGACATACGTCCATCGAGCAATACGACTCGCCTATCAAGGAGCGCGCTGTGCCGAATTAGACGTATTATTACTTTTTAGTAACGAATATTTGATTAAAAAAAAATACAAACTAAAAGTTAGATAGTTAAATTATCTTTAAAACGGTGAAGGTTTCGTAAAAATACGCTCAACAGTTTTCGCGAGATCTTCACTTTTTTGAACGCGTTAGACCTAACATTACAAATTAATTACACTACATAGATAAACGTAATCTAAAATATACTCTAATCAAATTATTAAGAAAATGCTCTAGTTTAGTATATATTTTTTTCAAATCATTAACACTACTCGTTTAGACGTGATCTTCAGTTTAAAATCTTTAAAAGTCGTATATCTGCGCCTTAAAAAAAATATTATATTTATTTTAGGAAGTGACTCCGCGACCGCCGCCGTGACCTGAATTTGCAGCCGCCGCCGGTTGCTAAATTGGCAGCCGGCGCTGACATTGGAAAAAGTGGGAAATGGGGTTGGGAATTTGGCATAATTACAAAAACATTTCATGTTTCATTTGAGTAACATACCTAACTAGGGTCCAAGAGCGTGCGAAGCGAGCTCGGGAACTTGGACACCCCAACACGGACAATTTAGGTTCGTGTTAGGTTACTTTTAATCTTGCAGACAGAAATAGGAGCCCCGCGTAGCGGCGCTCCGTCGACCACTTCCCTCCCCCTTGTAAGTCCAAAAAAGTTGTATTTTGTTTTACATTGACACTTTAAAAGTCAGTCTAAGGTAGATAATTCAACTTAAAACACGGCAACATTAATCTGCTGCTACGGTAGTTTGCAATTATTTTCGTCTGGTATCACTGCTAGGTACTCCAAGGCTACTCCGGATTCCAACGGCGTTATTTTTGGGAGCCGCCGCCGGCTGCGGAGGCACTCCCTTATTTTTAATTGTCTTTACAAAGTCATCCTTCTGAATTATTATGCTTGGTTGTACATTTCCATCTCAAACCACATAATATCTTTACAATCAAAGGTAGGTATGTCTTCATAGTACATACTCCCTTTCTCTAAGTTGGAGCACTTAAGTCATTAGTGAAGTGGCACATTTAGTGGCACTTAGTACCATTTACGTACAACGTAAATGTGTGACCGCGGGGCGCCATACTTACCTACCTATATTAGTTAACTAATTCTTGCGCGCGGTTTTACTCGCGTTCTAGAGGTACTACTTTATGTATTTGGATAAAAAGTATACGTGGTGTTAGTTCAAGATATGTCCTATCTGTGTGCCAAATTTCATCCAAATCGGTTTAGCCGTTTATGCGTTATTGAGTGACAAACATCCGAACATCTGTAGGACGGATAGGATTAATAGAAAAAATAATATTACAGAAAATGTTTGAATAGAAATATCTAAATTAATAATGACTCGGTATTACTTACGTATTTATTCGGACTTGTCCGAACTCCGTTGACCGTAATTCCGAACACAAATGGAGCCTTAATTCACCTCCTTCTTTTTGAAATCGGTTAAAAAGGGTTTCAGGTTTAAAATCCAGTGCCGTAATAGTGTCAGCATCAAAGAAGGGGCCCACTAGGGCCCAAGCCTGCCGGGAAAGCGGGATTGTCCGGAAGGGATACCGCTGACCCGGACAAAAGGGCTAAGGAAGGAACACGGGTGGGTTTTAGTCAGTAAGAGTCTGACACTCCCTTCCGCTCCGCTCAGAGCGGGAGGGGTCATTTGATGATTTCCCATACTCAAAAAAAAAAAAAAGTGCCGTAATAGTCATCATAATACTGTACAATTTAATCGTAAACTTTAAAGTTACTATTAACGTTTGTGATGGACATAATAAACTGTTTTATTGACGCCATAGAACTAATGGAGTCCTTTGATGGAGAGTTGATGTTATGGAAATGTTAGTCTGGTGCAGCGTTGCTAGATTTATTTTTGGGCAAAACGGGATTTTGAAACTTTTTGAGTAAAAAAGCGGGATTCTCTCGTCGAAAGCGGGACATTCAGCAGTTTATTTTTAATTTTTTACTGCTTGCTAAAAAAAAACTGCTGAATGTCCTTATAAGTTTTAATAAGTACCTACCTAGGTACTTATCCTTGTATTTGAGTGTCAAATTATGTTTATAATGATGATAGATAGCCACCGAAAATATATTTTAATGAAAAAAGGTTACTTTACTATAATAATAACCGCCGCGCCGCACCGTCACGTAATCCGCGAAAAGCGGGACTGAGCCTGTCCCGCGCGGGACACTTATTTTGGGGCAAAAAATCGGGACGTCCCGCCAAAATCAGGACGTCTAGCAACGCTGGTCTGGTGGTACGTAGGTAGCTAGTCATCGCGAGGTAGGAGGTTTGGTCTCTAGCTCAGTACCCCTATCATGAGTTTTTTTGACGTATAGTTTCGTTAACGTAAGCATATTTTGAATTTAAAATACAGCAGTCCTGGAACATTTTGATAAAATTTTATACAATTTGCACATTTTAAAAAATACAGAGAAATTAATTAAGTATTTAATTTATATACTATTTGCCTCCTGGAACTGTATTTTTTTGTAAATCCATGTTGTATTTGTTTTGTTTCAGAGACCTGCAAGGCAACAACATCACAATAATATTTCAAAGCGATTTCCAAAGCTTGAAGGATTTGAAAACATTGTAAGTATTAATTTCTATTTAAAACTAGCTATTGTCCGCGACTTCATCTGCGTGAAAATTCTTTAAAGCCAATGTGCTTCTCCAGGTCCTAGGCTACGTCTTTGCCAAATTTCATCCAAATCCGTCCAGCCGTTTCAGCGTGAAGGAGTAACAAACACACATACAAAGGGAAGCCCATTCTCGGCTAAAACGTGGACAATAGACAATATAAAATAGTATTTATGTAACCCTCGTTGCAGGAAGTTCTATGTAAAAAAAGTAGTATTAATAAGTATTTGAGCCAGTTACATCCCACAAAGCGCGCCATTATTTATTTTTATTTATTTATTTATTATAAAGGTACATATTAAGGTCTATAAAATAATATAATGTCCAATTGATTGGTTACAGACCCGTGTAATTTATGACCAAAGAGTATTTAATCAACAATGAGGTTTTAGTTTTTATAATAAAAATTAAGGCCTGAAACTGCGTTAAGCGGACGCCCGCGCGGTTCCATACAAAAGTGCTCCGTCGCGGGACCCGCCAGTTGCTGTTTTGTATAGGACCGCGCCCGCGCCCGCTTAACGCAGTTCCGAGCCTAAGAATAAAATTGTTTTGTTTTTAAAAACGTTATTAAATGACCTTATGCACCCTTATTTATTTTATTGGATTTAAAACCAACAAAAACTTTTGTACACTAACATGTTGTTGTTTTTGTATTTATTTTTAAAGTTACCTAAGTTAGCCTTTACCGCAATACTCGAAATATTCTTCTTTTCAGACAATTATCGGAAAATCTAATTCACACGATCGAGAGAGATGCCTTCTTAGAGCTGAATGCGCTAGAACGACTGTGAGTACATTAACATAATATTTTAATTAATTTTAATTTGAATACATGCAGACATTTTAATGGTTTTAGGGTCGTGAAATACTTTATAAGATATGCAATTACTAAAAAACAAATACCTAGTCTGTTAAACATGTTTATCTTGGTTTGAATAGAAAAACCTGGAGTCTTTATTATATTTCTTATAAGTTATACTACTGCTCTAGAGTATGCTGTATTTCGATCCTAAAGCCATTTAAAGTCGGCGTGTAAAACCTCATTACAAAGTTACGTCGTGCTGAAAATTGTGAGGTTCCAATTTGAAAACTACGAATTAGAATAGACTGATTGCATTGTTCCGTATGCAATGACTTTGCAGCGACGTCTTAGCGTTTCTTAACCTTTTTATTTATTATTATAATATTTTTCTAAATTGTCTGTCTTTACGTCATCTTTCAAATAAAAATTATAACGCTACATGGCATTAAATCCACTTTGTGTACCATATAATAAGCCTAAAAGTTTCATATAATTACTCATTTTATAACTTCATAGGGAAAACTTCAATAGTAACTTAATTATCATGTTATATTGCAGTCTTCCCTTCATTATTCGCATTTTTTTGTTTCGATAAATAACTAGTGATTGCGTATTTTATCTGAATATTAGCGATAAGGCATTTTTTTTCAATTGTCGCGGCTTTAAGCTGATATAGGAGCCTTTTGGCCTCGCACAGGCGTTTTTTTTTTTTTTTTTTTTTTCACATTTTTTCCTTTTTATGTTTGTGTTTCTGTGCGAGTCCTAAATTTTTTCATTATTTATTTGTAATTCAGACCCATGCATAATCGTAATTAAGCATTTTTTTTAAATTGGTTGCAAAATCACCCTGGTTAAGAAACGCTAGAGTATATTTGTATTTCCTTGCAGGAGACTCAACAATAACCGCCTGGGGCACTTGCCAGAGGGGCTATTTTTGAGATTGAGACACCTTCAGAGACTGTGAGTAGTTGGCCTGGCGTAGCAGGTCAATGGTGTGGTCCCTGTCGGTCCTTCGGGTCTTGGTGTTCTTACCCTGGATGGTGCTGTGCGTTTGTTTGGTGAAGTCAAAATAAGGGTCTCCCTAAGGGCAGATAGGGCTCGGAGTGGCTACCAGAGGCTCTAGTCAAATAGCTTTTCTGTTAGCGTTTATATAAGCTAATAATATAAAATAAGCACAAAATGTATGGCAGTGAAATTACCTGCGAATAATTCACGTGAACTCACCAATGTCACTGTCATATATTTTGTCCGTAGCGTTTGGCGTAAACGCTAACAAAAAAGCAACTTGGCTAGGAGTACGTATTAGGGCGAAAAAAAAGTGGGTATTCCTCGATAGTTACAATCATCTCCAAGCTGCGAGTGAATCCGTTTCTTCTAGGCAAGCGTGCTCCATCGTAGACCGCATCATCGCTTAACATCAGGCGAGATGGCGGTCAAACGCAAGCCGATTATTAAATAAAAAAAAAAAGTATAGGAATAAACTAGAAGCCGACTACGACATGGAATGGTCTACATGTGTTCTACCTTTAGGGAATTTTTGACTTCACCATTCATATGACGTCACAGCACTCATCTCCCCAACCCCATAAGCTTGTGCCTAAAACCGGGTTCTTCAGTGTCTATATACTTTTTTTATAATTTTGTTTAATTTTCTACCCAACGCCGCTAGCATTATAACAATAAATAAAACAACAAAAACATTGTTTTTTTACATTTTTACAACGATTACTTTTTCTTTTTATGGGAAAATTTTAATTTTTTCTATTAGTAGATTTAGGTTCAAGTTTAATCCCTGGCCATTTATTTCTTTTACTTTAACAAAATCCGCATTGGTTAAAGTAGATGTCTTCGGGTAAGATCCATACATTGAGCGTACTTATACTGCTCAGACTTAACTAATAAGTTACGAAAAAATCGGTAGGTATTATGCAAACTTTAAGTCTGAGTTTATACTTAGCAAAGTTTTCGTAAGTTGTCAATTTTGTGAACTTAGACTTTGATAAGCACGGACTTAATTAGACACTCAAAGATTGCATTATGATTTAAGATTTTGCTAGTTAAGTCTAAGTAAAGTTTAAGCGTGCTCTATAGATCTAAGGCATCGAAGCGATGTGGCATTTTACTCTAAAAAGTTTTAAGTAATAATGACGCTTCACTGCTACTCAGCGTCAGTACTAACCCTTAATTTCTTGCTGACTTAAGACAAACGAGAATCTCATAATACTTAGAAAATTCTGGTTCCAATATGAGCTTTAATATAGCCAGACAATTCCCTGTAGCTCGTAAAAAAATATATCTAACACTCGATTGGTTAAGCTCCCTAATAAAATATATGCCAATAAAATTAAACCGAACAAATCTTGAAAAAGTGAAATTTTCCCATAAAAATGTTGTAAAATCGTCGTAAAAATTCCCCATGGCCTAACAGTATTCGCTTGATCCATTTCATGAGCTTCGCTACTACGGTGTGACCCCATACCCGTAGGGCTAACCCTCCCCGTAACATACGCTTTTACTGTACAGAAATATAATAAAAAAAAAATTTAAATAAGAAAAAATATTTTTTACTAAAAATTAAAATACTAAAATTACTGTGAAGTTAACAATAATCTGGAGTTTTGTTAGTGTAACGTGTTTGTATAACATGGTTTTTTATGGTTAACCAAATATGACATATTTTTTGATATGACGAAAATAGTGCACTTTTAAAAAATAGTTTATTGTATCACTATTGTTAAACAAATTAATGAAAAATAACTAAGCCTATTTTATAAACCAAACCTCGATTTGTATTTTATTCTTTAAACCCGTTACGTACTTTCAGAAAGCCCAATGTATTCTGTTATCCATTATCTGTAATGTGACATTTGACGGCAGATTTAAGCCCTGTATTCATGGTAAACAAATATTGCACAACAATGTTGCAGCAACTTATTTCTGTGTTGCTAGAAACATGCTGCTGGCAACACTATGTTCAGTGGCCAAGAAAAGTTGAAAAACAAACATTGTTTTCAGCAACATTTGATGTTGCTCAACATTATTTTGTTTACCATGATTACTGCTTTACTGAACAGAGTTAATCTGGAGAACTAGGTATTTCAAAGTATTAAAATCACCATTATTTCATTGTTAAAAAGAGATCGTACTATTCGTCATCTCTTTCCAACATGTCTAAGGCACCAAGCCTTCAAAAATTATGGAAAAGATTATAATTGAAATAATTCGGAAGTTAATGAACCATTATAATAATAATGTCATAATATATATTTGGTTACTGGTTACGTTGTGTCTTAATTTAATCATTTAATCATTTATTGAACTATTGGTATGTACATCATTAAGTTCTTTACGGTGGTCCCCAAACTAGGCGAGGCCTGTATCTTGGGCACCAGAGTTGCGATGACATAGGTATAATATTATAAAGAGAAAAAACAAACACACAATTTAGAATTATTTAAGCAGTGTAACAAAGTGGATAAGAAACTTAATTAATAAGTAAACAGAAACGTTCATCGACGTCTGTGCGTGCGGTTGTAAGTTAGCTGTAGGTATCAATTTCATAATTGTGCGTTCTAGATTAAATGCTGTTTTCGGGAAAAAAGTGTTGAAGTGTGACAATTTGGTTACCATTTTTACCTATAAGTAGTAAGGTAGGTATAACTAGCGGCACCAGTCTTGAGCACAAACGTCACCTGCGCATTAACTGATTTTTCGGTCTCTTTGGCGGAATGACGAAGACGGGGGGCGCCGAGGCTGCACGCGATTGGTTCGTCAGTCGATGCTCGTCGTCTATTGGGCGATGCTCTGTTACGTATTGTCAACTGTCTATTGTCTATTGGGCCAAAAATGTACATGCGCGATCTGTGGTAATCTTTAGTGCCGGTACTTATATCTTTGTTATACCATGGGGTCTCATCAGGAACAAAGGGACATTTGTTGAAATAACTAATAATAAATGGCGTTATATGTATCTATTTGTTATTGAAATTTGTGTAAAATTGAGAACATGAAAAAATACATCATGAAAAATATTTGTTTAAATTTTGAAAAATCCTTTAAGCACGGAAAAATGTATAGCCCGAAGATAGCCCGCGCTAAATCGGTCACATTTCTTTGTATGAGATGAGGCATCTGTACGTATAGTATTATATTATCTGTGGTTATACAAACATAATAATCCATTAAAACTGCACATCCGCTCACAAGATGGCGGCTTCCGGTGTTCTCAGTCTGCTTCCGGTTTTATTATAATGTCATTAATGCCACACTGCGTCCTTGCGCATGACCTAGCATTAATTGCGAACACCATACATTATGGTACAGACATTTTATTATTTTGCGATGGAATTAGGGCAATATAATTTACTGCACCGCTGACTTTTCGAAGTCATGTGCGTATTAGAAATTAATTATCACTTGCTTTAACGGTGAAGGAAAACATCGTGAGGAAACCGGCATGTCCTAGAACCAAAAATTCGAAGACATGTGACGTCCACCAACCCGCACTGGGTCCGCGTGGTGGACTACGGCCCACTCCCTCTCACAGAGGAGGCCTGTGTCCCAGCAGTGGGTACATTATAGGCCGATTATGCTATATGCTATGCTATGAATGATGGTGTACTTGCTAAAGAATCCCTTTCCCTGGCCGTACCTACTATAATAATTATAATATCCTCTGCATAACCCTTTAGGGAAATTATAAGCGTGATGTTATGTGTGTACCTCAGATCATAGAAACAAGGGAGATGTGCCAAGGCGCTATCGAGCTTGATGCCTGATCTTGAGCAAATTGCTCATATTAAAAACGTACGCGCTGGCGACGAACCGAACACGATCGATGGTGTAAATACAGTGTTTTAGTTTAGTGCTAGTGTTGAGTGACGATTAACAGTGTTAGATTGAGGGTGTCCGGAATGTTTAATGCGTGGGAGATCTTTTTATTCACAAGGAGCGCTTAATTATGCGCGTAATTGTGTCGAAAAATGTACTAAAAGTGGCATCAGTTGTTCCGGTACTAATTTGCTATGATGGCATATCTCCTTGTTTCTATGATCTGAGGTGTGTACCTAAGAAAGTGACATAATATATATACAGTTCTATTTACAAACAAAAAAAAAACCTTATAATAATATTATAAATACATCTACAACTAAAGAGCATCAAAAAATTCTTCCGCATCGCCGTCAACTGGTAGCGTGCCCAAAAGACTGGCGGCATTGCCACGTTGAATGGCAATGCTTAAACTTTGGCCAAAGTAATAGCCAGCCCTTTGGTCACGGGAAGTGTCAACTAATCGTTTGGCGATCTCTTTAAATATGAGATGAGCACTCGGACCCCACGGCCCTAGGGTTTAAGAAATAAGTTAGAATTGATTTTGTAAACTGATATATCTTTTGTACCACTTCATAAAAAGGTAAAAATAAAAGATATCTAACCGTATCTTTTATACATTTCTTTGAAAAGAGCAACTTTGTAAGAGCTTTCAGTTCTAGTCGAGCGTGTGAAGGATAAAAGATGCATAGTACACTGGCGGCCGAGGATACGGACCCAGCTTTTTATTTATTTGAGTTGTTCCTTTGATAGAGTCTTTCATCTAGCTCTATTATGTTTAATTAGCTAGAAAAATGTATAAAATATCTGCTTTTTATTTAGGCTAGGTAGGTACATTTAATTTAGAAATATTCTACGTTGCATTTAAGGTCTTTATGCTTTTACATACACAATAATAACTGACGACCAACTGTTTTGCAGTTTTGACACAGTGTTAAGGCAAATATTACTGGATTAAAATTCACCAAAGGCATTATTAAGTAGGTAGGTTTAGTAAGAAACAACACAACAAGTATAAAACTTGGTGTTCTTAATGTTTTTTTAGGGTTCCGTACCTTAAAAGGAAAAACGGAACCCTTGTAAAATGAGACAACTTTTGGCTGACATGATGAAGATGCTAATTTATTTTAAAAACCTCTCATGAAAAAAAACTACCCAAGTCTATCAAGCAACATATATTTTTGCCATTTACCTAAAATGGCAAATATTATTTCACAACACAAAAATAAAGACGGCCGCATAATTCTGTCCTCCAATGTAACGACACAAAGGCGTCTTTGAGGCAGCCATGCGTGTATTATAAGGTTTCCTCGCACCCTCCCCCCCCCCCGCCCCCCACCCCGTGTCAAGAAAACGGCTTCTTTCCAGTTATCAAACATTATTTAGAAATAAAACAATGTTTATTGGTGTTACTAGCTGTACCCCGCGGTTTTACCCCCGTTGCTCGGCTCGTAAAGGTCGTAGCGTGATGTTAGAAAGCCTATACTATTCCTCATGAATCTGGCTATCATATACAAAAAGATTTTTTCGAATCTGACTGGTAGTTTCAGATATTAGTGCGTTCAAAATCAAACTAACTCTTCAACCTTATAATATTAGTATAGATTAAACGGGAATCGAATACTAAATCCTCAATAAGTACCTACCTTTAACCAGTCACCAAAAATCAACGCTACTTAAACTAGTATACAAGCAAAACCGGATGCATTCCTTATATCACTCGGGTAACAGATCAACAATGACTACTCATTGGACGTGTCCACCCGCGTAGGGCTGGGATTAACTCGACACTTTTATATCGATAAAAACTAAGAATGAATGGTCGAATGATTTCGTCGGTCTTATGTGCTGTCACGTTCGTTCTTTGTGTAAGTAGTGGAATAGTAAGCTTAGGTGTAATGAAGTAAGGATTTGATAGGAGCAGCTTTAGTGGTAGCTGTAGGATTTTGTTTGAAAATAGTGATGTATGAGTTTCTTTTATTGACGTAATGGTCAAGGGTTTAGCTGTCGCTCTATTGTATTTCTTTGCATTAAGTCTTTGAACGCCGTGGCAGTCGCCGGTGACCGACAAACAATTTTTCTATTGTGTCTAGTGGCGTGGCGTTTAAAGTGTATTATTCTTTTAAAAATAAAGTTTACAGTACCCGGTAAATATACACATCAAGCTTTACAAAGACATAATCGGCTAGCTTCGGCCTTGTAGAGCGTCATCTCTGTCGCACGGTATCCGTTTCCAAATCGGATGAAGTATTTAACAAAACGTTGTCAAAAACACAGCAATTTCAAATTATATAATATACTAGCTTCCGCCCGCGGCTTCGGCTGCGTTTTCGACATAAAAAGTAGCCTATGTGTTATTCTGTTAAATAAGCTATATTACCGTAAAGTTTCATCAAAATCCGTTCAGTAGTTTTTGTGTGAAAGAGTAACAAACATCCATACAAACTTTCATTTTATAATATTAGTAGCATAAGCATAATCGGTCTATAATGTTCCCACTGCTAGGACACAGGCCTCCTCTCTGTGAGAGGGAGTGGGCCGCAGTCCACCACGCGGGCCCAGTGCGGGTTGGTGGACGTCACATGTCTTCGAATTTTTGGTTCTAGGACATGCTGGTTTCCTCACGATGTTTTCCTTCACCGTTAAAGCAAGTGATAATTAATTTCAAATACGCACATGACTTAGAAAAGTTAGCGGTGCGTGCCTCGGGATCGAACTCGAACCATTCGCCGTGGCAGGCACATGGTTAATCCACTAGGCTATCACTGCATCTGACGCAGTGAATATTAGTAGGAAGTAGGATAATAGGCGGCACGGTTGTCGTAGTGGCTGAGCGATTGGCTGCTGCGCATCGTGTCGCGGGTTCGATTCCAGCACGAAGCAAATATTTGTTCCGGGTCTGGAGTGTTTGTGCATGTGAAATTTGTGTTTATAAACGCACCCACGACATAGGAGAAATCCTAGTGTGGGGCAACGTTTTATAAAAAAAAAAAGAATAATATTATAAAAAATCATTTAAATACTTAAACAATTTATACAAAACACCACGCTACGACAATAGATAATATATTACATACATTATCGATATCGATACCTATATACATCGATATCGATATCCACATTCCCCTCACTACCCCTGCGCCGGCGCACGTTTCTTACAGTCCTGACAGCAAATGATTTATACGTATGTGACTGTACCAACGGATATTATTATCAAATTTTTTCATTACCCCCTGGCCTAGTTATGACCGTGTCCCTTTAAGGGATAGGTACATGACCTATGACCGTTTTAGGCAGCATAAATCTCCATTAGTTCGGTCGTGTCGAAAGGTGGGTTGATGGGTTCGGTTCCCGGGTGTTACTAAATAATATACTAAAATATAATATCAGTTTATTCTGTACCGACACGCGTGATATCACCGTGAGTTCTGAAGTAACAAACATATAAATACAACTGAATTGATAACCTCCTCCTTTTTGAAGTCGGTTAAAAAGAAAAAATACTTTTAGAAGCCTTTTCCCGACCCGGGATTCAAATTCCTATATTGTAGCTAGGTACTAAAAGTATCTTGAAAATACCGGCCAAGTGCGAGTCGTACTCGCGCACTGAGGGTTCCGTATCATTTCTGGACGTATAAAGCGAAAAAATCCGGATCGCATAACTAAGTTTGTTTCTGAAGGAATTTTGATGATTTTGAAACAACTGTACTAGTTAGGAACATCGTTTTATTTTTGGTGCCATATTTGGGTCAATTCCTATCAACTCTAATTATTTCAGATTTTTCGCCCCGCAAACTTCGGAGATAAGGGAGGGGTAATGGTATTTTTTTGGACATTTTTCATCATATGTCGAACACTGTGAGACTTAAAATAAAATAAAAATATATTTTGAATGTGCAGATCAAGCCCTTTCATATGATATGTCATTTGACCTAGTAACCCCACTTTAATATTTCGGACCCCTACTCCGGCCCCTTTTGCAAAGAAAATAAAAATATTTTTGGACTTTTTTCATTTGCAATATAGTTGAACAAGCATTCTTTATAACTGTTCTAAATTTCAAGTCGATAGCATAAGTAGTTGCTGAAATAAGCAGGTGTGACAGACAGACAGACGAAGTCGCACCATAAGGGTTCCTTTTTTACCATTTTGGTACGGAACCCTAAAAAGAATTTTCCAAACCGATTTATAAATGACGTAGCTGAGGTAACAAACATAAAAATAAAAATACAACCGAATTGATAACCTCCTCCTTTTTGAAGTCGGTTAAAAAAAGCCTTTTTCGGGCCTGATAATCAAACTCCTATACCAACGAGGTACCTACTAAAAGTATCTTGAAAAAAGTCATGAAGTATTTGTCTCCCCGTTTCGCCCCGTGGCAATTCGTTTTTATACCATAGCAAGACACAAGAAAGCTTTTAGAAAACCATAGTAAATGCCATGACACTTTGTTGAAATTGTTTCTCTGATTATACCTTAAAAAGACGTGAGAAATTGTCATAAAGTCTGATTTTCTTTAAATACTAGCTCGTCCTCGCGGTTTCACCCCCGTTGCTCGGCTCCTAAGGGTCGTAGCGTGATGTTAAATAGCCTATACTGTTCCTCGTGAGTCTGGCTATCACATACAAAAAGATTTTTTCGAATCCGACGGGTGGTTTCAGAGATTAGCGCGTTCAAACAAACAAGCAAACACACTCTTCAGTAGATTCAAAGATGCAGCTTGACATCTCTATACTACACAATTATATAGTCAGAGTTCAAGATACCTGGTTACTAGTGAGCAAAATAGCCAGAAAATAAAACAATTTCTGCACTATTTATATGCAAATTCAATTCGAAGGTAGCTTTTTCTGTCCTTGTCTAACGTATAGGCGTCTCGCTCTAACTTAGGGGATTTCACCCTAAAGTTTGTCAATACAATGTTATTATATGCACTTACTTAAATTATACGGATCCCTTGTAAGAAAACCGGACAAGTGCGAAGACTCGCGCCCTGAGGGTTCTGTACGAAATGTAAGTTTGTAGTCGTAATAAAAATATGTGTAAATACCTACTACAAATGAACGATTTTCGGATGTTTTCCTTTACTTGTGCTGTGAGACTTCTTGATGATTCTAGGTCAACGGGAAGTACCCTATAGATTTTGATTTATTTGCGAGTGTCAAAATATGCCGCACTTAAATGGCCATATTTTTTTATTGCGTTGACTTAGAAGCTTGATTTTTTTACAGCTGTAAGGAACTGTTTATCTAAATATTTTATATTAATTTCAACTTGATACCTCCACGCATTCCTGAGAAAAAGGGTCTTGACAGATAGACAAGCAGACCGACAGACAGACAGATAGACAATCAGATCGACAGACAGACAGACTATTAGACAGACAGACAGACAGACGGACAACGAAGCAATCGTATAAGGGTCACTTTTTTGCTTTTAAGGTACGGAACCCTAAAGAAAAAAATTCAGTCGAATTGAGCACCTCTTCCTTTTTGAAAACGACAACGACAATATTTTTCTGTGTTTTACGAAGTTTTCACTACACGGCGACAATATGTAAAACACAAGACCTTTTTCTACGCAAATTGGGTAAGTCACCCTTCAAAACCTTCCCTTTTTCCCGAAGAAAATTAAATGAGCCCCATAAATTATATTGTAGTAACGATATGCCTCCTTGTATGCCTTAGGAAGACCCATGGGAACCGTTTTTTAGGGGAACGCTATGGAATGTGACACTTTTAGTTTTGAGAAACTTTACTTTGCATAATTGGATGGGTATGGCACTATTTTGTGAGTTTTTGGTACAAATAAATGCGTAATCATCAATATGATTATAGCCCCAAAAATGATTTAATTTATAAAAAAAACATCTACCTATTACTAATCTTGCGGCCATACTTACAAGACGTATTCTGTTAGTTAGCTAGCTATTACGGTTCATACGATACAGCTCTGTGACAGACGGACGGACGGATGGACTGACGCCAGCGTTGCCAGACGTCCCAATTTTGGCGGGACGTCCCGATATTCTTGCCCAAAATGGAATGTCTCGCACGGGCCAGACTCTGTCCCGCTTTTCGAGGATTACTCGACGGTGCGGGCCCCAACTTCAAACTGCTTTCCCAAACGCGTTTTTCCCAAATGAATTTTAAATAGTCGGAAGCTAGAAATAAATGCTCCCTAAAAATGAAAGTAGAATTACTCATTCAAGTCAATCTGGAGCTGTCCTGTGCAGAGTTCAACTAACTGCCGATTAATTAATTATTTGCGTTTTTAGGGTTCCGTACCAAAATGGTAAAAAAGGAACCCTTGTAGTGCGACTTCGTTTGTCTGTCTGTCTCTCTGTCACACCTGCTTATTTCAGCAACTACTAATGCTATCGACTTGAAATTTGGAAAAATTGTAAAGAATGCTTGTTCAACTTTATTGCAAATGAAAAATTTAATTGCAAAAGGGGCCGGAGTGGGGGTCCGAAATTTTAAAGTGGAGTTACTAGGTCAAATGACATATCATATGAAAGGGCTTGATTTGCACATTTCAAAACATATTTTTATTTTATTTTATGTCTCACTGTTTTCGACATATGATGAAAAATGACTGAAAAAATACCATTCCCCCCCTCTTATCTCCGAAGTTTGCGGAGCCAAAAATCTGAAATAATTAGAGTTGATAGGAATTGACCCAAATATGGCACCAAAAATAAAACGATGTTCCTAACTGGTACAGTTTTTTCAAAATGATCAATACTCCTTCACAAACAAACTTATGTTATGCGGTCCGATTTTTTTCACTTTTTACGTCCAAAAATGATACGGAACCCTCGATGCGCGAGTACGACTCGCACTTGGCCGGTTTTTTTATTATGTCCCGCTTTCGACAAAAGAATCCCGCTTTTTTTACTCAAAAGGTTCCAAAATCCCGCTTTGCGCGAAAAAAAAATTGGCAACGCTGACTGACGGATAGTCCGCGTAAGGTCTTTTTCTGTTTAGGTCCCGTTGTACGGAACCTAAACAGAAGATGAAACAATAAATACATAATCGAACCCATAACATTAAAAGCAGTGGGTCCCATCTACCACTGCACCTTACGACTAAATAGGTACATTTCTTCTACTTTGCCTGACTCCACAAAAAGAAACTTGAGTACACTATACATTCGCTACTTCCAACAAAAGACGCCATTTGCAATTCTGCCGCGCTTTTATTTCAAAATGGCTGTCTTAAGTTGGGTCAATGAAAGCATTATTTTTTACAGAATTTAGGTACAAATGGTAGTTGTATTTGAGAACTTCGTAATTCGATCTGAAAGAAAGAAAAATATTTATTCGGACACTGCACAAAAAGACATAGACAGAATAATAAGAAAAACAGAAATCAAAACAATACAAAAGAAATGAAAAATACTATGAGCTTAGGACACAGCAAGTCAACAGAACTGTCAACACAGCGCATCCTCAGCAGCTCTGGCGACCTTACTCACCACAGGAACACAACACTACCGAACAGTTATTTGGCTGTGGTGTTCTGTAAGGCGGAGGTATTTCCCCAGTAACTGTGCTGCTTTAGATCTGAGCAAGATACCCCACTTTGCCATATCTCTCTCTAATTTATTAATTTCTTAAGGCTTTCTCTTCATCTACACAGATATTATAAAGCTGAAGGGTTTGGGCCGTACCACAAAAAAGATAGACACGCGTTAAACGCGAATGCTACCAAAATTAATACGCACTTGTTTTAGCACTAATTTGTCTAAAACAAGTGTGTATTATATTTGGTAGCATTCGTGTTGAACACGTGTTTATCTTTTTTGTGGTACGGCCCTTTATGTTTGTTTGAACGCGCTAATCGCTGTAACTACCAGTCGGATTCGAAAAATTCTTTATGTATATCATAGCCAAATTCATGAGGAATAGTATAGGCTATTTAGCATTACGCCAGCCCCGGATCTAGGGGGGGGGCTAGCCGGGGCCCGTGCCCCGGGCGGCAAATTCAAGCTTGGTAGAAGAATACACTGAGTAGTGTATTCGTCTACCAAGCGTAGTAATCGCAAAGAGCAGCGCCAGAGCGGTCGTTGTGGCGTTCTTTGGGGGAGGCCTCTGTCCATCAGTATCAGTGGACGTGTTATGGCTGAAATAATGGTGATAAAGGTAAAAATATTGTCGGGTGGGGCGGCATTTTTCAGTTTATGCCCCGCCTGAAAATAATTGAAGATCCGGGGCTGCATTACGCTACGACCCTTAGGAGCTGAGCAACGGGGCTGAAACCGCGGGGAACTGCAAGTTTTAAATACAAATAAAAATAAGTTAAAGAAACATAATACTCTCTAAAATAATACCTAACAATATTGCGCCAATTAAGGATCCATTTTCGACTTCCGCCCGCCATTCCGCGGCTGCTCAAGATGGCGGCACTTCCGCCAAAGGAACCTCTTTGATATAATTACTTTAAACTAATTATTTTGAGCTTCCTTCACGAGAGGGTCTTTAAGTATGTCAATGAGGCTGCGAGAGGCAGAACTTATTTAGTACGAGTATCTTGTAATTTTATTGTTATTAATTAAATAAGAGATTTAATAAAAACACGAACGGATTTGAACCCGCGACCTATGTCGAACCGTGGCGTCGCTCTAACTAGGTACTGAGCTGCCCTAACCTGCCCGCATCAGTCGAAATTAAAAATTTCGATTATTGAGCTCGACAAAATCATAAAATTTATTAAAATTCAAATATAAGAACAAATTCAATAAAATATTAATATCATCACAAAGTAGGACACGTCCGCCCCGGATGGCACTCAGACGTCGACTGAGTTCCACCGGAAATAACGCCGCCATCTTGCCCGCGACCGGAACTAAGAACTGCTTAATGAGCTCTCGAGACTTTGTTCAAAGTCTTGCCATCGTTGGCATTGTGTTACCGGGTACCTATACAGGGTGGCAGGTTAAACAGTGGAAATATTTTAAGGGGTCATTGTACTCATCATTATGAACAACTTTTACTATGGGACCAACCCTGAAATCGCGAAAATAAAATCAGCTGTTCCATACATTTTGTTGAGTTATGTATGGAGCATAAATGTATGGAACAGCTGATTTTTTTTCGCGATTTCAGGGTTGGTCCCATAGTAAAAGTTGTTCATAATGATGAGTACAATGACCCCTTAAAATATTTCCACTGTTTAACCTGCCACCCTGTATATTGCTTGGTTAAGTATTCATTAGATAATTAATTGTAAGATATAAGACATAAGGAGGAAACTAATTACAAGAATGATTTAATGATAAACTAGAAACCCGTGCTGTTTTTTTCATCCCTCAGTTTCATATTGGGAGCATAATATTTTATTTTTCGTAATACGGTATTTGACTACTATTAAAAAAGTACAAATAAATTATTTTATTTCAAAGAAGAAATAGAAACAACAAAAAAAAATATCAGAAAATGGAAAACATAGACGCTTTATTAAAGTTTTTGGAGGGAGTATTTTCCGTCTTTATTACGTTACATTAAGTATGCGCTGGTGTGGAGTTAAGTACGACGTTAGCGTGGTGTTACGTCACTGCGTGATAGTGCCGTCCCTGTCTAGCAAATCATTTTAAAACGTTTATAACTTTGCCAATTTCGTAGATGTTTAATCAGTTTTTTTGGTGTTGTCTTTTTTGAAATAAGTAGTTTACAGATTCACAATAAAAAAAAATAGTCAATATCCTATTTTACTACAGGCCTTTATGGCGGCTTATAGAAGACATCTACTTGCGAAGTTTCATACAAATTGGTTGTGAACTGTAGATTTGACGAGAGTGTGACAGACGGACAAACGGACATGACGAAACTAAGGGTTCCTAGTTTTACTACAGAACCCTAAAATGTAGCCAATAAAGAGCAACGAAAAGATTGGTTCAATATTAGCATAGGACGCTGTTAAATATAAAAAGGAAGAAAAGGGTTTTTGCTGAAAAAGGGAACACCGACAAACAAATCTATACTAATATTATAAAGCTGAAGAGTTTGTTTGTTTGAACGCGCTAATCTCTGTAACTACCAGTCGGATTCGAAAAATTCTGTTTGTATATGATAGCCAGAGTCATAAGGAATAGTATAGGCTATTTAACATCACGCTACGACCCTTAGGAGCCGAGCAACGGGGGTGAAACCGCGGCGAACAGCTAGTATTTTATATATTTTGTCTTCTAGTAAAATAACGGTGACATACGGATGAGCAGGAGGAAATTATAAGGGTTCCGTTATTGCTATTTGGCTGCGAAACCCTTAGAAAAGTCTTTTCACCGACTGAAACTTTATTAAATATTAAAACTACTTACTAACTGTTCCCCGCGGTTTCACCTCTATTGCTCGACTCCTTAGGATCGTAGCGTGATGTTAAATAGTCTATACTATTCCTCATGAATCTGGCTATCATATACAAAAAGAATTTTTAGAATCCGACTGCTAGTCCCAGAGATACCGGCTTATTAGCAAAGATTCTTTACATGCGCGGTTTATTCAAAATCTAATTTTGACAGCTATCTTCAACAAAAGAAATTATTTATATTGCGATGCCGTATCCGAATTCCCAATCTACCTCCATATTCTGTGAACGGGCCAATCGGAGAGCCCCATCAATAATTTAGTAGTAACAGATAGAGAACAATTTTGCCCATCCCTGCTTCAATACGTTGGATTAGGGTGGACCTCAGATAATAGAGAAAAGGAGATATCATAGCAGATTAGTACGGGAACCACTGTCGCCACTTTTAGAATAGTTTGCGACACAATTACAAAGCGCTCCTTGTGAATATAAAGATCTCCCACACATTAAAAATTCCGCACACCCTCAATCTAACACTGTTATTCGTCACTCATCACTAGCACTAAACTAAAACACTGTATTTATATCATCGATTGCGTTCGGTTCGTCGCCAGCGTGTACGTTTTATGGTCAATGTGACGAAACTGAAGCGTCAAGCTCAGTAGCTCAATAGCGCCTTGGCACATTTCCCTTGTTTCTGTGATCTGAGAGGTGGACATACCCATTTGGTACGGTATTACTTCACTCACGAGAAATCGCGTGCTATTTCGAATTGTTCGAAATCGTTTCGGGACCTTTATTCATGAGGTTTTTATGAGTAGTTCTGTTCTTTATTTGGGACTAGCACTTCGCCCGCGACTTCGTCCGCGTGTCCCACAGGAACTGTGCATTTTTTCGGGATAAAAAGTAGCCTATGTTACTCAGTGATAATGTAGCTTTCTATTAGTGAAAGAATTTTTAAAATCGGTCCAGTAGTTTTTGAGCCTATTCGGTACCTACAAACAAACAAACAAAAAAATATTTCCTCTTTATAATATTAGTATAGATAAGAAAAAAAACTTAATGTCAACTACGTACTGTACGATTATCTGTGAATTTCGTGTTGGTAGTTGTTTGTTTACTTCGCAAATTCTACTGTACATACTACATACATCATTATTTATTTCGCTACTCTGAATAAGGTAGGCTTTTACGTTGTAGTCGTTGCATTTCACGAGCGCATCTAGCATAAGTCTGCGATAATTGCTGAAACGCCGACGGGGACATTTGGAATACTTAGAAAAAAAAACCGGCCAAGTGCAAGTCGGACTCGCGCATCGAGGGTTCCGTACCTTCCTCGGGAGTATATAAACATGATGGCACAATAGCGCCATCTATGAGAATATAGTCAAACAACATCACCCAACAGCAGCAAGCTATATTCTCATAGATGGTGCTTAACATACCTAATATTATGTTTGAAGGGGTCCGGTGACAGACGGACGATAAAGTGACCTAATAAGGGTTCCGTTTTTCCTTTCGAGGTACGGAACCCTAAAAATGTGAAATCAGACTTTTACACCTAGGCTAGGAACTTTTACGTTTCTTTTTTGGTAAATATTTATTAAAACTATAGGTACTCCATTTATTATAACATTAGACAAAAAACGGTTATAACTGTTTCGTTATTTGGATGTAGGCATCGTTATTTCATGATATATTTAAAGCTATGTAATCTATTCACCATTTGCAAGTAAAATTAAACACAAAAACGCAGTCATTACAATACAATAACTATCGTTATTTCGCCGTTATTTTACGAATGCTATGTAAATGAAGTATAGGTAGGTAGGTAAATAAATTGCGAAAAATCAATGATTATCCTCATTTTCTTAGACCTCTACGTTCTCAGTGCAATTTTTTTTTGCCCATTCATATTCTAATGAAGTTCTGACTTTTTTAATTAACAACACTTTTTTTTTTCAACATTTTTTAACAACATTTTTTTCTCACATTATAATTATTCTCATTTTATTATCTTATTCTATACATACAATTTGAATTATGTTTATTATTATGTTTACTCTTATTGTTTTACTTTTAATTTTGATTCTCTTATTATGATTTTTGTTCATTTTATTTTAATTAATTTTAATTATTTCTGCCTAATCAAACTTGTTGTACCTACCTAGACAATAAGTGAATGATGTGGTCGCCTGTAATTGGAGGCGCACACTAATATTGTACGCAAAAATGTTAATATGCATGTAATTGTGTAGCCTCTGTTGGCGATCCAATAAATAAATAAATAAATAAATAAACACCTTTTCACCTTTTTCGATTTTTCGCCTACTGCGATGAAAAATTTTAGGAAAAAGCTGTCAAATCCATGCTATTCTTTCCTACCTAGGGCTGCCCCATTAAAGTTTAATATTGAACATCGCGGATGGCGTGCGAAGACGCTTTATACTTTAGTAACTGCTGTGTACACCCCTAACGCTACACCTTCAAGCTGTTAGCAGGAGGGAGCCGGCAGTATTCATACTTTAACTAATTTAATCAATAGTTAAGTATATTATTATTAACTTTGGTATTGCAAAATATTTTTTTAACTCATTTCTTTTCTTTTTTTTTATGCCTTTGTATTAGTTACAGTTATTGCTTAAAAATATGCTTCGATATTGTCAAATATAGGAGAGTAACACATAACCAATAACGATCGATAACATTCACGAATCGTAATCATTTATCTACTCGTAAAACACTATTACAATAGTAATTTTTACGATCCGTTTTTCTTTATAGGAACTGTACCCCTATCATGAGTTTTTTTGACGTATAGTTTCGTTAACGTAAGCATATTTTGAATTTAAAATACAGCAGTCCTGGAACATTTTGATAAAATTTTGTACAATTTGCACATTTAAAAAATACAGAGAAATTAATTAAGTATTTAATTTATATAAATATTGTGTAACAAAAGTGTATTTTCAATTCAAAATATGCTTACGTTAACGATACTACACGTCAAAAAAACTCATGATCGGGGTACTGAATCTAAAACATTGGTTTAATAATAACTAATGCTTTAAGCCTTGCTGTGATAATACCTTCACAACCCTAATAAAATTAATTGAAAGTAAAGACGATTTCTGTGGAAATAATTTCCCATTAGTAATTGAGCACTCCCAGTAGAAAAATGTGTATACTTCCATTTAAGTTTTTCGAAACCATTATATTCAAAGTAGGCTGCAGCTTATCAATGCAGTATGAATTAGGTAACTAAAAACTGTCCCAAAACTGGCGGGATTACGGCTGGCACGGAAAATCCGTAAGTCGGCGTTGTGCCATTTGGAGATTTGACACGATCTTGGCGCGACGAACTGACCGTGAATGTAAGCTTTAGCCCCTCCAACTACCTCAGTTGAGTGGAGAGCTGGAGAACTTACCTGAAGTTCTTGAATTTCATTTCCAAGTCATTCAAAAACGCAATACTTAAGAGGGAACGGGGCCTGCGAGGACTTTGAAAAATAGGTATTTGAAGAAACTATTGTCGTCGCGCTGCGCCCGAACAACCCCCGTAGTGTGTGATAGGGACAGCTGCAGCTCAGACCGATTAATATCACAAAAAAATTGACGAGATTGACGTTTCGTATTCCCCCTTTTTCTCCTCGAAAACAGCTGAGCCGATGCAATTGTTTTTTTATTTATTTAAAAAAAGAGTATGCTTAGGTTCCTATCATTTTCTTTTATGTTAAAAACTTTTCTAAATTGTCTGGTAGTCCTCTAATCACGGCGGTAAAAATAGGTTATTTTTTGTAATTTTTGGAGGGTCATATTTTCTTTACTAATTAGTTGCTGAAAAAAAGAAAATGACAGGGACATGACGTATACAGCAGACCTTGATTTTATGAAACAAAAAAAAATACTCTAGAGCCATTATTCAGGAAGAAAAAGGGGGAATACGTTTGTATGGAGAATCTCACGCCCTGTTCCCTCTTAAGTCCGTAAATTAAGCTGCCTTTACACCGAGGCAGTACCTACCACCTACTGCAATGACGCAACAAGCCGCGATCTGGCAGGCTATTCTGTACTAACACGCCAAGTGAGATCACCGCGAGAACTGACAATTTGTATACGGACGTTCGGAGGAGAATCTCACCGTGACATTCTCCCTTGAACGAAATTGGATACCCTCCGCCTGGGAGTGGCAAAAGGTTAATATCAACCACAAAGAGTCCCCCTGCCCATGGCCGGAGTTGCGGAGTTCCCCCACTTACATTTACCCTGTATTCTAGGGATCTAAGTCGCAATGAACTGACCGCAATCAGTCGCAGGACCTTCAGAGGATTGACGGCATTGAAGAGTCTGCACCTGGATGGAAACCACCTCAAGTGCATCGATGAGAAGGCGCTGGAAAACTTGAAGAGCCTGGAAGTGCTGTAAGTATAATTTTATTACCACGTTTTTATTAACTCGCTTTCCTGTCTGTCTGTCTGTCTGTCCGGTACAAATGCAATTCATTTTTATAACACTTCACGTCATGGTACCTACTATGTAGGTATTTTGGATGACAAAAAAAGTAAAAAAATAATTATTTGAATTTTAATACCTACCACGTTTTAGAACGGTCTAAATGGTATAAAATAATTTCTAATGAAATGAAAAACGTGCGCATGCAATAGATAATCAGTAAGATACACGTTTTTCATTTCATTAGAAATTATTTTATAGGTAGGTACTTAGGTCTTTTAGTCCGTTTTAAAATGTGGTTATTAAAAAAAGAAATTCTAATAAGTACTTCTTAAATGTTTTTGAATCTCTAGCAATAATTTAAGCATAACTTGGCTTTAAAATGTTTAAAATTCACAACAACATCTTTTCTTTTCTTTCGGTCGATGGAATGACCGTAATCAAACACTTTTATTAATCTTTGTGAACATTATAATTGGGTCAAATTTCGATTCAATAAGACTTCATTCAAGACGGAGGTCGGATCAATACGGTTAGGTCAGTTGAGGTCAATTGATGACCTTTTATAAATAATACTACCGTTTTCCCGTGGATTCGTTTATGTTAGGCTCAAAGACTGAAAACGCTCATTGAGCGAAAAAATAGCTCACAACGCGATGTGGTCACTAAACATCGCGAGATTCGCATTGTGGCCCTTAAAAACGTTCATAACGCATTGTGGCAAATAGAGAAAGACCACATAGTTAAATTCTTGTCGTGACTTTGTTGCTAAATAGAGAAAGACCACATTCTTGTCGTGACTTTCATGCTATCCGACCACAACGCATCGTGCCAATGAAGAAAAGCCATGACGTGTTCTGGGCCTCAGTTGATGCAACCACAACACAACGGACAGAAAAGCTATCATGCGTTTGGAACGTCAGCTAATAAGCATGATAGAATACGATGCACAGTGGTTTGTGATATGGGTCCTACTCGTGATAAAACTGCAATCAGTGTTTGAAAAAAGCAAAAAATAATAATTATAAAACTAAAACGGTCGTACCACAAAAAAATAAACATCTGTTCAACACACGTTCAACACGAATGTTACCAAAAATAATAGGCAATTGTTTTAGCACTAACTTGTCTAAAACAAGTGTGTATTATTTTTGGTAGCATTCGCGTTTAACGTGTGTCTATCTTTTTTGTGGTAAGGCCGAAATTGTTAAACTTGTACTAGTTAAATTCATAAACTCGTTTCATTTATCATAAAACACATCTCTTTTATTTGCCATGATTAGCGCATAGATATCTACCGATATTTTCATTTTCATCAACTAGAACTCAAAACGCGTCATGGCTTTTTTTCCACGCGTTGTGGTCAAAAAGCATGAACATAGCATAACACGAATTTCGCGATGTGGATTTTTTATAGTGACCACAACGCGTTGTGAGCTATTTTTTCGGTCAATGAGCGTTTTAAAATTTTGGGCCTAACAGATATACAACATACGAAAAACCTGTCCAAGAGTACCACTCTCTACACCAAGCCCTTCCATCTAATTGAGGATACAACGAGAGCCTTCTCAGGAGTTGGTCGTTGGCTATTAGGCCATTGGCCTATTCAGATTACTTTGACTATACTCCTCTGTCCACCCTCTTAGGAATAAGGCGTCATGTTAAACTAAGCTTACCATTCCAGGACTTTAAACAACAACAATTTGACGTACCTCTCGCTGGAGCCGGCTGCGATTTCGCGACTAAACACGCTGCGACTGACCGACAATCCTGTCGTGTGCGACTGCAGGGTCGCGAGGCTGTCCACCACTGTACGAGCTGCTGGTATTCTTGGTGTTGGAGCCAGGTATATAAAAGAAGTTTTCGATCTCTTTTTATGATGAAAATCAGCACTTTTTAACAGACTTCAACAAGGAGGAGGTATACAATTGGACTGTATTTTGTCTTTATTGTCTATAGGTATCTTGTAGTGACAGCTTTTTGCAAATGAAATGATTTTATTATTTGTTATTTTTTTTCCATCTGATAGAAAAAACTTGTCCAGTGGTTTCATATTTTTATTAACTTTTGGGGGGTATTCCCCGACAGTTACAATCTGGGATCTTCAAGTCGAGAGTGAATCGGTTTCTTCTAGGCAAGCGTACTCCATCGTAGACCGCATCATCGCATAACATCAGGCGAGATGGCGGTCAAACGCGAGCCTATTATTTAATAAAAAAAACAGGACAAGTGCGAGTATGCCTCGCGCCTTAAGGGTTCCGAAATATGATCATAGATGGCGCTACTGCATACTTGGCGCCATCTATGAGCAGATAGCTCCACTTATGGTCCGGTGACTAACGGCGGACAACAAAGTGATCCTATAAGGGTTCCGTTTTTCTTTTTGAGGTGCGGAACCCTAAAAATAAAAATAAACGGTATTTTGTTCACTTTGCCTATGTTGACGATGTACCTAGTTATTCATAGGTTGCTTGAAACAGTTTCGGAAGTCGATGCCGAATCAAATCAAATCAAAACAAAAATCAAAGGTATTGACTTTCGAAACTGTTTCACAGAATTCTAATCTTTTTGAAACTTGATTTAATTTTAATTTCTTTAAAAATTTTAGTCCTTTTTATATAGGTACTTACTTAAAATTTCAAATATCAGACAAACTTCTATAGTACTTGATATCAGAAAAAAAAACAGGTTTAAAAAAGAAACGACTTCCAAAACTACACTAAAAACTATGAAATAAAAATGTTAAACTTCCATAAATAAAAATCTGAAGTCGGCGGGGCCATTTGAAAATGAATCACGTAAATCGGCTCAGAAATCACGGAGTAATCGGTGTATATACATAAAAAAAAAAAAAAAAAAACCAACCGAATGCAGTTGGAAGTCGAGAAGGAGAGCATGTGGAATCCAGTGTCCATCCAACTACTATGATTACTACTACTAGGATTACTACTACTGGGATAACTACTACCAGGATTACTACTACTAGGATTACTACTACTAGGATTACTACTACTAGGATTACTACTACTAGGATTACTACTACTAGGATTACTACTACTAGGATTACTACTACTAGGATGACTGCTACTAGGATTACTACTACTTACTACTACTGCTACGATTACTACTGCTAGGATTACTATTGCTAGGATGACTACTACTAGGATTACTACTATTAGGATTAGGATTACTACTACTAGGATTAGGATTACTACTTTTAGGATTATTATTACCATTAGGATTATGGTTAAGACTCGGATTAAGATAAGGATTAATAAGGATTAGGATTACGGTTACGACTAAAATTAGGATTACGATAACATATATGATTACTATTACGATTACTACTGTTGGGATTCCTACTGATAGGATTACTACTGTTAGGATAACTACTATTAGGATTGCTAGTTTTAGAATTACTACTTTTAGGATTACTATTACGATTACTACTGTTGGAATTACTACTGATAGGATTACCAATATTACGATTACCACTATTAGGATTACCACTGTTAGGATTACCATTGTTAGGATTACTACTACTAGGATTACTACTAATAGGATTACTACTACTAGGATTACTACTACTAGGCATAGGATTACTACTTTTAGGATTACTATTACCATTAGGATTATGATTAAGACTCGGATTAAGATAAGGATTAATCAGGATTAGGATTACGGTTACGACTAAAATTAGGATTACGATAACATATATGATTACTATTACGATTACTACTGTTGGGATTCCTACTGATAGGATTACTACTGTTAGGATAACTACTATTAGGATTGCTAGTTTTAGAATTACTACTTTTAGGATTACTATTACGATTACTACTGTTGGAATTACTACTGATAGGATTACCAATATTACGATTACCACTATTAGGATTACCACTGTTAGGATTACCATTGTTAGGATTACTACTACTAGGATTACTACTACTAGGATTACTACTACTAGGATTACTACTACTAGGATTACTACTACTAGGATTACTACTACTACGATTACTACTACTAGGATTACTACTACTAGGATTACTACTACTAGGATTACTACTACTAGGATTACTACTACTAGGATTACTACTACTAGGATTACTACTACTAGGATTACTACTACTAGGATTACTACTACTAGGATTACTACTACTAGAATTACTACCACTAGGAATAGGATTACTACTTTTAGGATTATTATTACCATTAGGATTATGATTAAGACTCGGATTAAGATAAGGATTAATCAGGATTAGGATAACGGTTACAATTAAAATTAGGATTACGATAACATATATGATTACTATTACAATTACTACTGTTGGGATTATACTGGGGATTACTACTGATAAGATTACTACTGTTAGGATTGCTACTACTAGGATTACTACTACGGGGTACTACTTTTAGGATAACTATTACCATTAGGATTATGATTAAGACTCAAATTAAGATAAGGATTAATCAGGATTAGGATTACGGTTGCGATAACATATATGATTACTATTACAATCTACTGGGATTACTATTAGGATTACTACTACTAGGATTACTACTAATAGGATTACTACTAATAGGATTACTACTACTAGGATTACTACTACTAGGCATAGGATTACTACTTTTAGGATTACTATTACCATTAGGATTAAGATTAAGATTCGGATTAAGATAAGGATTAATCCGGATTACGATTACTATTACTTCTACTAGGCATAGGATTACTACTTTTAGGATTACTATTACCATTAGGATTATGATTAAGACTCAGATTACGATAAGGATTAATCAGGATTAGGATTACGGTTACGACTAAAATTAGGATTACGATAACATATATGATTACTATTACGATTACTACTGTTGGGATTCCTACTGATAGGATTACTACTGTTAGGATAACTACTATTAGGATTGCTAGTTTTAGAATTACTACTGATAGGATTACCAATATTACGATTACCACTACTAGGATTACCACTGTTAGGATTACCACTGTTAGGATTACTACTACTAGGATTACTACTAGGATTACTACTAGGATTACTACTACTAGGATTACTACTACTAGGATTACTACTACTAGGATTACTACTACTAGGATTACCACTACTAGGATTACCACTACTAGGCGATTAGGATTACTACCTTCAGGATTACTACTACCATTAGGATAACGATACTAAGATAAGGATTAATTGTGATTAGGATTACTACTACTAGGATTACTACTACTATGATTACCACTACTAGGATTACCACTATTAGAATTACCACTACTAGGATACTACCACCACCAAACCTGAAGAAGAGGCCCCGCCGACTTCAATATACATTTAGATTTTTATTTATGGAAGTTTAACATTTTTATTTCATAGTTTTTAGTGTAGTTTTTGGAAGTCGGTTTTTTTTAAACCTGTTTTTATTTTTATCTTTTTAGTGTAATGTAACCATTTTTGTTGTTGTTAATTTATTACAATAAAGTACCATAAAATCATGGACAGAGCGACTTTGATCATTTATGTACTTTTACCGAGATCGATTACTTCCACGAATTTAAATAGGTACTACTTATATTCATAGATGTTGGTGGATGAGAGCATTTCAGTAAACAAAAACCGGGCAAGAGCGTGTCGGACCACGCACAGTGTAGGGTTCCGTAGCAAGAAGTATTTCAGTGTTCCGACCGCAAATACAAGTTTGTATTTCATAATATTATTATGAAATATTACTATTTTTACGGTTGTCAAACTGAAAATGGAAAATAGTGAATATTTCAAATATTTATTGACGTATCTTGTTCAAACTAATTTCAATCAAAAGTACCTATTTATTAAATGCTATAAGCTTGATTTTTTTCAGATTTTTCGATAGCGCGGTTGGAAAATTACAGGGGGGGGACACATTGTTAACGACTTTGGGAGCTCCTAGTTTACTCAATAGGCACTTAAATAAAAAAGGTATTTGGAAACCTTCATGTTATTTTCAAAGACCTGTCCAACGATACCCCACATGGTGGGGTGCGCAAAAATATATTTTTCATCCCTCAGTTTCATGTATGGGAGCCCCCCCCCTAATAATTTTATATTTCGTAATTTCACTATAGGCCTTAATGGCGGCTTATAAAAGACGTCTACCTACGAAGTTTCATACAAATTGGTTATGAACTGTAGATTTGACGAGGGTGTGACAGACGGACAGACGGACAGACAGACGGACAGACAGACGGACATGACGAAACTATAAGGGTCCCTAGTTTTACTACGGAACCCTAAAAACAGTGTTTTTTAATTCAGTTTGTAATAGCAATAGGCTTGCTCCCTTAGCCTTCTATCAAATGCGACTTAAGCATAAAAAAAATGTGTGTACTATACACCTCTGTCTAACCTTGCGGGAAATATCGGCGTGATGTTATATATGTATAATATCGAGATCGATTGCGTTCAGGAATTCATGTACCTACACAATATCACTTTTTCATCATCGTCATGATGTCATCGAGATACACCAAAAATACCGTTTATTACACCTGGTTAAAAATATACTCAACCAAAGTTAATTAAATTTATATGGGACCACCGCGCGAGCTTCTTCTACCATATGAAAAAAGAATCACGTAAATCCACGAAGTTATCGGTGTACATACATGAACAAAAAAAAAAAAACAAAAAAAAAACAACCGAATGCATAAGTTAGTAAATAAAATACAGTGTGCTGATTAAAAGGGCTGAATAAAACCTGATTCTAACCAAGATATTTCCAGTTCTGAATCGATTATCTAAAACGTAATGGATTTGGTTTGTAATAAAAAGTTTCCGGTAAAGATTTTAAAACTAGTTTTGTCACAGTAAAGTGCACTGTGTCAATTTATGAATTCCGTAAAGTTACTTAAGATGTATTTCCAGGTGCCAGGCGCCCGCTGCGTTGAGAGGAGCTCTCTTAACAGAGCTGGAGACACACGAGCTGATCTGCAGCGGTGAGTAGCTTTCAAAGACCTGTAGCGACAGCGACATCTATTGGCAACATCAAGTACTATCCTACATCGCGCAAGAAGAGTTTTCACAGCGATAAGCGATACAGAAACCCGACATCAATTGTGTTTGTTCACGTTGAGCTCGCGGGCGCGGGCGCGGCCGGACTTTCTTGCACCGACCTGATCATTCGCGACCGCGCCCGCCACCGCGTCCGCGAGTTCAACGTGTTTAACCACATTGTCGGGACAATGGCCCGCCAGACAAGGTCTGGTAAGAAGATCCCTTTTCAATGGAGGGACATTCCACCTCGTCCCTCCGTCCCCAAAGACCCTTCTCATCATTATAATCATGAAAAAGCCCTCATGACAAGGAAACTTGTAATTAAACGACGATGGTGGCAATCAATCAATCAAAAACCGTATTCTATGAAACCTTGCCGACCGTTTAAAATGTGTATTCGCTGTGCCGACAGCTTTGGACACAAGCAGGTCAACTGTCAACACAGCGCATCCTCAGCAGCTCTGGCGACCTTACTCACCACAGGAACACAACGCTACCGAACAGTAGCGTTATTTGATTGTGGTGTTCTGTAAGGCGGAGGTACTTCCCCAGTCGGGCTGCTCTAAATTTGTTGAGCAAGATATCACGCTATTACCTACCTCTCTGAAAGTCTAGTCTCAGTCTGTAATTTGAGTTGTGACAATCTGTAATTTGAGTTTTGTTATCTTTCCCCCCAGGACCAACCACTACAACGACAGTGGAATGTTCAGCGGAGCCGCGTTGCCCTCCCCCCTGCCGCTGTACCCCTGAGGGTACTGTCGACTGTCGGGATAAGATACTGTCTGAACTGCCAGCCACCATACCTCATAGAGCCACAGAGATGTAAGTAATTTGAAAAAAAGTCAGTAGCGACATCTATGCCACGATAATTGAGAACTTCTAAGCTAGACAGTCAGCGAAAAGATATTAACTCAATACCCATAGATGGCGCCACTTAAAGCTGAATCGCGCAAGTGAAGTTTTGCAATCAGATTGTATAATATACCTAGTCTAATATACATTGTCTGGATTCTTGTCACTTATTTAATAATCCACGGGACGCGACTCGCTCGAAAAATGCTGATCAACTTATTTTTGAAGGAGTAAAGAAAGGACCTTCCCGTGGTCAATATGTATACTTAGGTATAGATGGCTTAAAAATATATATATATGATTTTGGCGTGACAATGCATACTAAGGGCCGTAAGATCAATCGTAGTTTAAACCACAGAAGAGAGTTTAATCTCCCGTCTTCGATTGTTTCTTTGGGTTTTTAACCGACTTCAAAAAAGGAGGTTCTGTATTCGTCCCGTATGTATGTATGTATGTATGTTTGTATGTGCGCGATTTTCTCAAAAACTACTGATTCGATTTGGATGAGGTTCACTAACGTAATCTACATACTTTCAGGAAGGTTTTAGTATATAATACATTATGTAATCATTCCTATGTAGAAAGTTATATGCATAAATGTACACACTCCGTAGAAGATTTACTGTTGAACGAATTCGTGAAAGTAATTTAACACGGGATAAAGAACTAAAAAGGGAAAAATATAAAATTAATAAAAAATTTTGTATTAGAAAAAAATCGAAGGAGATTAAACTTTCTTCCTACGTTAAGCTACGATTGATCTTACGGCCCTAAGTCACATTTCAAGTGAAGTACGAGTTATGTAAAATTGCTAGTGCAAGCCAAAACTTAAAACTCTTTCATCCATCTACCCTAGTGCTGTTAGCAACAAATTTTAATCTCTACTTTTGCCATCAGATACTGATCGACCTATACTAACATAAATACTTCTCTCTCTTTCCAGCCGCCTTGAACAGAACGAGATAACAGAGGTCGGCGCTGGCGCATTCTCGTCCGTGAAAAGAGTCGCCAGGATAGATCTGTCAAACAACAAGATCACGAAGTTAGCAGCGGATGCCTTCTCTGGATTGGTGCACCTGACTTCACTGTAAGTAACTGTTTTTAGGGTTCCGTAAAAAAGGAACCCTTATGGTGCGACTTCGTCTGTCTGTCTGTCTGTCTGTCTGTCTGTCACACCTGCTTATTTCAGCAACTACTTATGCTATCGACTTGAAATTTGGAACAGTTATAAAGAATAATTGTTCAACTTTATTGCAAATGAAAAAAATCCAAAAATATTTTTATTTTCATTGCAAAAGGGGCCGGAGTGGGGGTCCAAAATTTTAAAGTGGGGTTACTAGGTCAAGTGACATATCATATGAAAGGGCTTGATCTGTACATTTCAAAATATATTTTCATTTTATTTTATGTCTCACAGTTTTCAACATATGATGAAAAATGTCCAAAAAAATACCATTATCTCCGAAGTTTGCGGGACAAAAAATCTGAAATAATTAAGGTTGATAGGAATTGACCCAAATATGGCATCAAAAATAAAATGATGTTCCTAACTAGTACCGTTTTTTTCAAAATCATCAAAATTCTTTCACAAACAAACTTAGTTATGCGGTCCGGATTTTTTCACTTTATACGTCCAAATATGATACGGAACCCTCGGTGCGCGAGTACGACTCGCACTTGGCCGGTTTTTAATTAACTGATGACGAAACTAGTCAGCGAGCAAAGCAAGCAAACGAATCCCCCATTACCTCCTTCGTGTTAGGTTTTTGTAAACCTTGCAGACATAAATAGGAGTCCAGCGGGGGCTTCCCGCCCTTTGAGTTAATACTTACTTAGGTCCAAATATCAGGCCCTTTGCTATCATCCTAGGATTTTAGCACAGATTTTATTTGATCCGATTATCCTACGACATAAACAAGGTAATTGGGAATTCGACCTATTTCTTTAAAGGGGTTTATTTCCAACAAATTCTGACCCGTAAACTTGGGGTCGAAACAGGGTTATTTTCTAATACCTTTTAAGATCCCCGGAAATTTTTCGCTTTTTACCCAAAAACTGCTAATCACCTTATCACGTGCTGCTGGGACCTTTTGGGGCCCCTCAGGATCCCTGGAATTTTGTCAGTCAAGCCGCCTTATAGTTAATCGTTATTTACTTTTCTTATTTCAGAGTGTTATACGGAAACAAAATCAAGGATCTACCTTCAGGAATATTCCATGGATTATCGTCTCTACAGTTACTGTAAGTACTGTAACTTAATTTTCAACACATTCATTGCGAGAACCACCAAATAGTGGAATACGCTGCCGGAATGGGAGTGAGACCGCGGTCTGAGCAACGTTTGTTCTACAAAAACAGTAATTTGAATTTAACAGATCAAAATCGACATTGGTGCTGATTCTGTCGAACATCGCACTAAACTAATTTTAATCACACTATATCTCTTTTTACAAATATCATTGAAGAAGGACAGCAAATATTTAAAACTATCAAATTATTCTATGAGGGTTGTCATTTACGGGAACATAGTCTTGACCTTTTGCGATTACGACTAAATTGACATTAAAACTATTCAAGTGGACTAATTTGACAGGATTAAATATCTGCTATGTTTTTCCCTCTCTCTTATGTTTTTTATTAGAAAGAGACTTAATAAGACTAAATTAGTTTAGTTCGTAAACAACAGATTCGGCACCATTGCCTTCCTATGGGTACCGGCGTTAGTCGTGACCTCGAGGGCACAGATCGCGCATGTACATTTTCAGCCCAATAGACAATACACAATAGACAATAGTCAAATAGACGACTAGCATCGACTGGCAAACCAATCGCTTGCAGCCTCGGCGCCCCGCGCCTTCTTTTAATCAACTAATACGCAGGTGACGTTTGTGCTCAAGACTCGTGCCGGTACCTATACATATGATGTGTTTTTAAGATTTCATAAAAAAAATTTTTTCTTTCATTTTTCAGATTGTTGAACTCAAATGAAATTACCTGCGTCAGAAAAGATACGTTCCGTGATCTACAAAACCTGAAATTATTGTAAGTAACCTAATCCATCCTAATATTTAAAAGCTGAAGAGTTTGTTTGAACGCGCTAATCTCTGAAACTACCAGTCGAATTTGAAAAAATATTTTTGCATATGATATCCAGATTCATGAGGAATAGTATAGGCTATATATCATCACGCTACGACCCATAGGAGTCGAGTAAAAAGTCAAAAAGGTAACCAGCAGTTTCCTGCCCATTTCGCCATGTCGTCGGTCCACCTTCAGTACCTACCCATGTGGTCTCAGTGATGTCGTGGTTAATAAATAAAACACTTTGTTATGATTGCACTGCGTTAGTCGTGCTGTGGCCACGGCTGCTCGGTTAGAAGTGCGGGCGCGGTGCCTTGCCCCGCACTCCCTCCACCGTAAAAACCTACCACAGCCCGCATAACTTGTTTATTAAACGTCACAGTCCCCATGATCACCTCCTATAACATAATGAGCTGATTCGACTCTGCGCACCGAATAATTATCTCCGTAGCAGAAAACATCGGCTGCTAGACGTGCCTTCATGTCGGACTGCAGCCCATGCTGCATCTCCCATACCGCGCGTATTGACCGCACTAAATAAGCTCGTGGAAGCCAACCCGGACTGCGATCTATTCTATAATAAATTCGCCAATTTAATGGTTATGTGCCAACATTGTTGGGAAAATAATATTTGAATAATTTCTATTATCAGTCTATGTTTGTAATTATTATAATTTTATACTTTGATATAAGTAATTGGTACGTATATGCCGTGTAAATCAATAAATAAATAACTTAGGAGCAATTATTTTATTTTTCAGATCTCTTTACGATAACAACATCAGGTCCCTACCAAATGGAACCTTTGATGCGTTGACTGGAATACAAACACTGTGAGTATTCAAATATATATCTGCCAAAAAAAAGGTGGTTAAAAACTAAAACCCGACTACGAAAACAATCGAACTGAAAAGCATGAAACAAGAAAACATTCTTGTCTGACAGCCTCATCTCCTATAGATACTTAAGTGCAGTGATAGCCTAGTGGATTAACCATGTGCCTCCCACGGCGAATGGTTCGAGTTCGATCCCGAGGCACGCACCGCTGACTTTTCGAAGTTATGTGCGTATTAGAAATTAATTATCACTTGCTTTAACGGTGAAGGAAAACATCGTGAGGAAACCGGCATGTCCTAGAACCAAAAATTCGAAGACATGTGACGCCCACCAACCCGCACTGGGCCCGCGTGGTGGACTACGGCCCACTCCCTCTCACAGAGGAGGCCTGTGTCCCAGCAGTGGGAACATTATAGGCCGATTATGCTTATGCTATGCTAGATACTTAAGGAATTCAGTGTTGTGAAAAAGTTGATAAATAAATCAACGTTTTCATATCCAGGTTATAGCTGTGGTCGCATGCCACCGTATTACTGACTTAACCCAACAAAGCGGCATGTGACGGCTATACCCTGGCTGTAATTTCAAAATAAACGCCAAAATAAAAACAAAGCAGTACCTATTCACTTGAATAGGTACTGCTTTTTATACGACACATAAACGACAATGAAAGTATCTATGCAACGTGTAATTATTTACAAAATTGACCCTTATTCCACAGGCATCTAGGTAGGAATCCCTTCGCATGCGACTGTTCTCTACGATGGCTGGCGGCGTACCTTCGCAAGAACCCCATAGAGACCTCGGGAGCCAAGTGCGACTCCCCCAAACGGATGAGCAGAAAGAGGATCGATGCTTTGAGAGAAGAAAACTTTAAGTGCAAGCGTGAGTAGCTTAAGAACTACTTCACTACAAGGACATTTGCAATATTTATTTATTTATTTATTTATTTAAACTTTATGCAACTTACAAAGGTACAAAGGCGGACTTAATGCCGTAGGCATTCTCTACCCGTCAATACTAATACTACTAGAGCAGGGTTTCTTAAACTGGGGTCCATGGGCCCCTTGGGGGTCCGTGATATGAGTGCCAGGGGTCCGCAACCACTCAGTTCACTTTTAACATAATTATAAAGGAAAATTATTCAATAATTCACGCATCGTTTGTTTGATTGCTCGCTCGTATTGAAAATCAACCTGTAAAAGTGATTTTTGTAATGTGCTGTTTTTCGTTCCTAAAATTTTCTTCGACTGGGGTCCGTGGAATTTTTGTAACTCTTAAAGTGGTCCGTGGCTTCAAAAAGTTTAGGAACCTGCACTAGAGGACATAGGCGTAGCCAGGTATAGGCATGCGTCGTGAGAAGTACCTACTAGTACTTTTAGTGCAATATAAGAACTTCCACGAATGATGAATACTTATGATGATAGATACCTACTCAAGTGCACACACCCTGTGTCACAAAATATATTATTTTCAACACTGACGTTAAAGGTATATTTATAAAGAACTGTACAATTGTAGGCGATTCGCACACCGCACCGCATCACGCAGCGTGGCGCGGGAGTGCATGATCTTCCGTTGTTTGCAAGTACCTGTATTTGTACAGATATCACGCGTGGTGCAACCTCAGATCATAGAAACAAGGAGATTTGCCAAGGCGCTATCGAGCTTGATGCCTGATCTTGAGCAAATTGCTCATATTAAAAACGTTCATGCTGGCGACGAACCGAACACGATCGATGGAATAAATACAGTGTTTTAGTTTAGTGCTAGTGTTGAGTGACGATTAACAGTATTAGATTGAGGGTGTGCGGAATGTTCAATGCGTGGGAGATCTTTTTATTCACAAGGAGCGCTTAATTATGCGCGTAATTGTGTCGAAAATGTTCTAAAAGTGGCATCAGTTGTTCCCGTACTAATTTGCTATGATGGCATATCTCCTTGTTTCTATGGTCTGAGGGTGCAACACACTGAAAACGCTTTCACGCGCGGGGCTTTTGTTCCGTCGCCACGCACCCCGCAGCGTAGCGCGACAAGGTGTGTGATTCGCCTAAACCACACAAAACGTAATAATAGATAGTAGCAGATCTAGGGGTAGGGGATAGGGGGATGAAGCCTCCCAAAAATGTTAAACCCTGGTAGAATATCAATGTTTTGATTTGCAACCCATAGCCCCCAAAAATAATATAGATCTGGGACCCCTAAGCCAAAAGCCTAGCGGCACGAGAATTTCAGCGTGAAAGTCAAATGTCAAATGGTTTTTATGTAACGGTTTGCAGTTGACGTGCAACTGTCGACGTGTCCCGTATAGGTTCGGTAACACGTCGGCAAAATCCCTAATTTTCGTTAGCAGTAGTCGCTATAATCAAGGCTAATCAGGCCCTCTTGAGGCGACTTCTTCACATGCGAGCTCCTATAACTGCGCTCTTAAATGTGCTCTAATCTATAACTTGGTTCTGCCGGCCTAGCATGACCACGATAGAAACGGGTTTTGTCTACATAAAAATAGACAAAGTGACAGATTGTAGAAACATTTCTACCGTTTCATTCATAAAACGTAGAAATAAAGATAAAAATATTTATTTCCGAAAAGAATAGGTACACATACAAAAGAGTTGCACATTGACCCCAAACTAGGCAAGCCTGTATCTTGGTGTCAATAGTTGTGATATATCTATCGATAAACATTAGCCTTGGTTGATAATTATCAATTCAGTAATTTTTCTAACAAAGAGAAAAGGAAAAAAAAAAATGAATCTTAAACTTAAATGCAAAGCAAACAAAGTTATTCTAACGCAATTGTGTGTGGGTGAGTCAAAGCGAGTGAGGGTGTTTTGTAAGTGAGAGTGTGTGTGTGTGAGTTGGTGATATGAAATGTTTCTACAATCTATCACTTTGTCTATTTCTATGTAGACAAAACCCGTTTCTATCGTGGTCATGCTAAGCCGGCTGGTGTGGTAATTTCTGCGCTCCTCTAGGATCTGCGCCCTGTGCCTGGGCACCGCTGGCACCGTCCTAGTTACGGCACTGCTTGACAGCATCCAAAATATCTAGCTACTGCCCGGTTCCTCACTCTTCGCTATCGTAATTCCAGCTGGCGAAGAGTCCGCGAACGCGTGCGGCTCGGCGGCGGCGTGCCCGGCGGCGTGCGCGTGCGAGTACGGCGCGCGCGCCGTCAGCGTCACGTGCGCGCGCGCCGCGCTCGCCGAGGTGCCGCGCGACCTGCCGCTCAACACTGACGCGCTGTGAGTACTGTGTAGTGTGTATGCACAGCGTCACGTGCGCTCGCCGAGGTGCCGCGCGACCTGCCGCTCAACACTGACGCGCTGTGAGTACTGTGTAGTGTGTATGCACACTTGCACAGCGTGTACGGTGTAGATATCATGATAATATCATAACGATCATGATATCAATTCGCTAACGTAACATAATTTTGATTTCAGGTTGATGTCAGACAACAGTTTGGGTCAGATCAAGTCTGATGGACTTTTTGGACGTCTGCCGGACTTAGCGAAACTGGACCTCCGAAATAATGGTAAGTCAAAGTCCAAGTCAAAGTCAAAACATTTATTTCAATAAATTACACCATTTACAAGCACTTTTGAATTGTCAAGCAATAGTTGTCAGTCAGTTTGTCCGTTAGTTGAAACTAGACTAGATACATACATTCCTATGACGAAAAACGAACAAAACTCTTTTTTTCAACTAATTCAAGCTCACAAATTCAACAGCTGACAGTTCCATCATTTACTCCAATCTTTCTATTCTCCTCCCAGGCATAACTTTAATAGAAGACAACGCATTCGACGGCGCCGCCAACATCCAGGAGTTGCTTCTAGACGGCAATCTGATACAGACTGTATCAGATAAGATGTTCTTCGGTCTCCACAGTCTGAGTGTGCTGTAAGTATTACTAGTTCTACCATTCACTATGTCTTTTTATACTTGGATGGATGGAGAAAAGCGATGGTGGCAACCATGAACCAGGCGTATGACCTCAGATCATAGAAACAAGGAGATATGCTATCATAGCAAATTAGTACGGGAACAACTGATGCCACTTTTAGTACATTTTTTGACACAATTACGCGCATAATTAAGCGCTCCTTGTGAATAAAAAGATCTCCCACGCATTGAACATTCCGCACACCCTTAATCTAACACTGTTAATCGTCACTCAACATAGAGCACTAAACTAAAACACTGTATTTATACCATCGATCGTGTTCGGTTCGTCGCCAGCGCGTACGTTTTTAATATGAGCAATTTGCTCAAGATCAGGCATCAAGCTCGATAGCGCCTTGGCACATCTCCTTGTTTCTATGATCTGAGCGTATGACCCTCCCTCAGATCATAGAAAAAAGGAGATATGCCATCATATAGGGCTGCCATCCGTCCGGGTTTCCCCGGATTTGTCCTAGTTTAGAGGGCGTCCGGGGAGCGTCCGGTAGGGGTTTCAAAAAGCTTTGTGTCGGAATCCTGATTGATGAAATCTTTTTTTTGGAGGTATCCGGGAAAAAACACTCAATTTCATCCAAATGTCCGGGGTTTTTAAAGTTTTTGTCCGGCGTCAGCAATTTAGGTGATGGCAGCCCTAACCAGACGTATCACCCGCCCTCAGATCATAGAAAAGAAGATATGCCATCATAGCGTGCGGGAACCACTGTCGCCACCTTTAGATCAGTTTGCGACACAATTACAAGCGCTCTTTGTGAATAAAAAGATATCTAACACTCGGTATTCTGAAGTGAGACCAGTAGCTTTTTCTTCTGATTATGTTTACTTCTGATTCCAGGTCCCTCACAGACAATAAGATCAAGTGTATCTCTCCTGGAGCATTTGATCATCTCACCATGCTGTCCACATTGTAAGTACCTTCTAGCTTTATAATTATATTTTCATGATTTTACAAGGTGGAATGTGGGTAAAATCTTGTGGATTCGAGTTTTATCGAACCTTGATCCTTAAATGCTATTTTGATCATAATTAAACGTCCGAAAAAATCGGTCGATTGAAAGTCGGTCCGGAACTACTGATCTGGTTCTGAAAATACACTGCAGTTGTTTCTATCCAACCCATTATCTCTTCTGCCGACTGAAGAATAGAAACATTTCTTCTCTTCATTTTAACATCGCGATGCTTACTTGCTTAGATCGGTAGAAATCTTTCTACAGTCAGTCATTTTGTCTATTCTTCCGTCGACAAAACCCGTTTCTATACAATGATTTAATATATAAAACGTCATTGTTTCTATCGTGATTCTGATCATATATGTTACACGTGCTGGGTTTACTCTTGTACACCATTGTTTTCTCCCATTCTTCAGGAACTTGGAGTCGAATCCCCTGGACTGCACGTGCCACATATCCTGGCTGCCGAACTGGCTCCGGAACCGTCGGCTGTCACCATCAGCCACCTGCCGGTCACCGGCCGCGCTGAGAGACGCCAACCTTCACCATTTGGAAGTCTCCGACTTCAAGTGTACTCGTGAGTTGTTTTTACTACACCAAAATGAAAAGGAAGGTAGCCCACGAAATTATTATTTTTTCTGTTTTTTGCGCGTCTGGAGTGGATACTCCGGCAGCGCATCTACTGCTTGGCTGTTTTCACAATGAAAGTGGAATCAAGTTCGGGATTTTGGTATAGGTATATCTGTCGCAGGAATATGATAAAAACAGAGATTTGGTCAAATCTCTAAGTAATTTGATTAAATCACGAAGGATCTTTATTTATTTATTTGTAACCAACAAATTTTGATTTGATCAAGTCCCAAAACTGGTTTAATAAAATGACGAAAAAAGAGGTTCACGAACGCAATTCGCTTGCTCTTGGACTTGTATAATAGGTGGTCGACGTAGTTTGAGGATCTTCAAGGTTGGTAACAGTAGTAACAATTTTACTTTACCAGTTATTTTCAATCTCTGAATCTCTTTTTCAGCTGAAGATAAGGGCTGCTTATCATCAGACTACTGTCCGTCGCAATGCGCGTGCGCCGGTACCGTCGTGCGCTGCTCTCGAGCGCAGCTGCCGGGTGTCCCGCCGAACATACCGAAACAGACTACTGAGCTGTAAGTTTTTTTTACATTTTGGATAAGAAACCTCATTGGATAAACATAGGTACACTCGACGCCATTGACGGTCGACCACTTTTCACCCTTATTACTGAGAACATAAGGGTGAAAAGTGGTCGATCGTCAATAGCGTCGAGTGTACATCGCTTAGCGGGAAAGAAACAGTCAAAACATTGGTATTACCTATCTCGTGTTTGGTTAAAATCGTTTTGTTTAACAATCTGTTTGTTTAAAATCGTTTTGGTTTAAATCTTCTGGTTAAAAGCTTTTCGGTTAAAAATTATTTTGGTTAAAGTCGCTTTGATAAAAATCGTTTTTGTTGAAATTGTTTTGGTTAAAGCCTTCTTGGGTAAAATCTTTTTGGTTAAAATCATTTTGGCTATAATCTTATTGGTTTAAGTCTTCTTGGTTAAAAGCTTTTTGGTTAAAATCGTTTTGGTTACAATCTTTTTGGTTAAAAACTGGTAAAGGTCTGTTTCACAATTTCATGAGGATCTTACAATGTCTTCTGAGTACGGCACGAACAAATATGACCTTTAGCCAGCGCCTCTGGAATAAGATAAACAAAAGCTACTTAAACTAACCCTCCAGAAATTTGGTCGATCAGAATTTTATACATTTTCATGCATTTCGCTGTACCCATTATCTTCCTATTATCTCATTTCACTGTAATGTTGTTCTCAGCTACCTAGAATCCAATGAGATCTCGTCGATCCTGCCGGACCAGATCCGCCACTTGACGCAGCTGACCCGTCTCGACCTGTCCAACAACGTCATCAGCGTCATCACCAACGACACCTTCGAGGGACTCACCAAGTTGTCCACGCTTATCGTCAGCTACAATAAGCTGAGATGCGTTCAAGTGCGTAATGGTGCTGTTTACGAACTATTTTTTTTAATTTATTTTTTACTTGAAAATAGGCTTGCGTTTGATCGCCATCTTGCCTGATGTTAAGCGATGATGCGGTCTACGATGAAGAACGCTTGCTTAAAAGAAACCAATTTACTCTCGACTTGAAGATATCAAGATTGTAAGTATCGGGAACTCCGGCAATGAATTCCATTGTTTTGCAGTTTTCATGGGTTGTCTCAGTTGTACTTCAACTAGTGTTGGATTTCTGCCCGGGAAAAAACCCCGTTTCGAGTTTATTCCCATAAACCCTACTGTACTTACAACACAACAGAGCATGTAACACACAAGAACACACTCCAAATCCCACACACACCAGCCAGCCTAGCATGACCACGATAGAAATGGGTTTTGTCTACATAGAAATAGACAAAGTGACAGATTGTAGAAACATTTCTACCGTTTCATTCATAAAACGTAGAAATGTTTCTACAATCTGTCACTTTGTCTATTTCTATGTAGACAAAACCCGTTTTTATTGTAGTCATGCTAGGCCGGCAGAACCAGCGCTGGATTAACACTAGGGGCACTTGGGGCTAGTGCCCAGGGCGGCTTTCAGAGGCGTCAAAATTCATAGGGTGAGAAAAAAAAATCTTCGCGTTATCGAAAATGATTTTTTTATTTTCCAAAATGGTTAATAAAAAATAAAAAAACGAGTAAGTACATTTTTTGAAAAATTGAAACATTTATATATATATATTTTTTCAAATAATTAATAAAAACAAATTAATCAAAGAATTTTAATTAAAAATTGTATATTCATCCATCCATTTTATGCAAAATTTCGATAATGGGGCGGCATTTTTTGCAGTGCCCAGGGGCAAACACAACTTTCGGAACATTCCGCGATTTGACCCATTCGCATCCGTAGTCAACAAGGAACTATAGTTTCACCTTCGTTTTATAATTGGTTTTGTTGTATTTACAGCGCGATGCCCTCAAAGGCCTAACTCAACTAAGGGTGCTGTCACTGCATGGAAACAACATCTCAATGCTGGCTGATGGAGTATTTAGAGACCTCGAATCTATATCTCATGTGTAAGTATTATACAACGTTATTTTTAGCGATTTTTTGCCGTTTCGACAGATTTTAGTTTCGTTACATTTTTTTCTGGCTTAGGATAATTATAAAGGCTTCTTTAAAGGCTAGGCGGATGATGATGGAAGTTTTCTTTCAGCACCAATTCTCTTTCACCACTTTTTAGTGTCCCAAGCATTACTTTAACACATAAATCTATCTGAATCTGAATTCAGAATCACATACAAATAATCGTCTATTTATTTTGTCGTCTATGAATTTTATGCTGACGTGAATTATTACGACTGGAATCATAGACAAATCGTTCATAAACAGTTTTCATGCATTCAATGTCTCAATCATTTACTTTGGCCACTTGACTTTGGCGTATTCTGAATTCAGATTCTAATTTTCGGATGTAACTATGTGACTAGCCGTCACCAGCCCAAGAATATTAGTAATAACTCCCTTTTAATCCCCATCGTAATATCAACCTTATCTCCACTTATAATGTCTGAAAACTGCTTATCAACTATTTGATTTTCTTCCCAGTGCTCTAGGCTCTAACCCCTTGTACTGTGACTGCAACGCGCGCTGGCTCTCGGAGTGGGTGAAGAGCGCCGGCGAGTACGTGGAGCCCGGCATTGCGCGCTGCTCAGAACCGGCCGCTATGAGGGACAAGCTAATACTCAGCACACAGTCCAGCGCTTTCGTGTGTAAAGGTATGTTACTGCCGGATATAGGCAACGTAGTGGATGTTCTCCGATAGTGTAGAGGGGAGGGGGTGATGAGCCCGGCATTGCGCGGTGCTCAGAACCGGCCGCTATGAGGGACAAGCTCATATTAAGCACACAGTCCAGCGCTTTCGTTTGTAACAGTATGTTACTGCTGGATTTAGGCATCTTCTAGAACTCCAGGCGCTAGATAAATGCGCGCTGCTCAAAACCGGTCGCTATGAGGGACAAGTTCATACTCAGCACGCAGTCATCAGCCTTCGTGTGTAAAGGTATGTTACTGCCGGATATAGGCAACGTAGTGAATATTCTCCGATAGTGTGGAGTGGGTGAAGAGTACGTCCCAACGGTTACTGGTCGGAGCCCGCAAGTGCTATTGCTGTGAGTTTTAGATATCCGGAGAGGGTATAGCGTTGTTATTTATTACGTGACGATTTCTATCAGTCAACTTTCAAAAACTACTCTTCTTGCGCGATGTAGGATTCATGACGTCATATGTATTGTAGTGTTGACATCTGACAAGGTATCGCTGTAGTTAGATATACAATCAAGGTTCCGTGTTCGCCATTTGTCTGCGGAAACCTAAATCTACAGGGTAAAATTAAAACCAGTGCGGATATTTTAGGAGGTGAAAGTACTCATGAATATGATCAACTTTTATTATGGGACCGACAGTGAAATATGAAAAAAAAAAGATCAAAATGTATGGAACAGCTGATTTTTTTTCTTCATATTTCAGTGTCGGTCCCATAATATAAGTTGATCATATTCATGAGTACTTTCCTAAAATATCCGCACTGGTTTTAATTTTACTCTGTATTTGTAATTTCCAGGCAAACCGCCAGCCGAAGTGATATCCAAGTGCGACAGCTGCTACAGCAACCCGTGCCGCAACGGCGGCTCGTGTCGCGCGCGCGGCGCGGGCGGCCACGAGTGCGCGTGCGCGCGCGGCTACCACGGCGACGCGTGCCAGCACCACATCGACGCGTGCTACGGCTCGCCCTGCGCGCACGGGCTCTGCCGGGTGCTGGAGGAGGGGCGGTTCCAGTAAGTACTTTTCAGGCGCGCTCCGAAGGGGGGTCGTGACCCCCATGACCCCCCCAAGAGGAGGGGAGGTTCCAGTAAGTACCTACTTTTCAAGCGTGGTCCGAGGGTCATGACGCCTATGACCCCCCCCAAGAGGAGGGGAGGTTCCAGTAAGTACTGTCATGTCATGTAACATCACTCCCTCATTCCCTACTGGCTAGAATTAAGTCTGACTTTTCCTTCCAGTTGCTCTTGTCAGGCTGGTTTCACGGGCGCTCGTTGCGAAGTCAACATAGACGACTGCGTCGCCAATAAGTGTCAGAACAACGCGACGTGCCTCGACCATCTCGAAGGATACTCTTGCAAATGCGCTCCTGGCTTTATGGGTAAGGGTTTAACATCTATCATCACGGCAAAACATAGGCCTCGGAAAAACCTCCACCTTACAAAACACCACAGCCAAAAACGCTACTGTTCGGTCGTGTTGTGTTCCTGTGGTGAGTAAGGTCGCCAGAGCTGCTGAGGATGCGCTGTGTTGACAGTGGGGGACCTGCTTGTCTCCTAAGACTTCGGCGCTTAATAAAGAAAAAAAAAAGTACTGTTCCTAAGGGAAAGAACAATAACTTTTGACGGTCACAATTGCTTTAGGACGCTAGATGGTGGATGAAGTCGTGAGCAAACTCCTAGTACTATCTAAAATGAAAAGAATGCGTCGAGCTTGCCCTCTAGGGACACTACTGAGTACAATGTGCGATATAGTGACTTTACAGTCTAAAATCACTAATACACAGCGAGACGTGATCTATCCTTCCTTCGGTCCAGGAAGACTGCCTCGAAGAGTTACAGCCTAATCTCCATTTCTTCCCTCCAGGTGAATTCTGCGAGAAGAAAATCCCGTACTGCACCAAAGAGTTCAACCCGTGCGAGAACGGTGCCGTGTGCACTGACCACCACAGCCACTACACCTGCGCCTGCCCCAAGGGGTACTCCGGACAGAATTGCACCATCAACGCTGATGACTGCATCAACCATATGTGCCAGGTACATATATCATCAGCCTTTTCCCAAACTAGATTGGGGTCGGCTCCCAGTCTAACTGGTGTCGGCTGAATAATTTTACGTAGAGCGACTGCCATTTGACTTCCACAACCCTGGGGAATACCGCTATTCAAAAGTTAGACCAGTTTGTCAGACTTTTGGGCTCCTGAATCCCGTACTGCACGAAAGAGTTCATCAACCCGTGCGAGATTTTGGGTGCTTATCAAATATTGTTTTTTTCCAAATTCATCCACGTATTAATTTAAGTTTTGATATAATTTAGTTATTAAATGTTATGAGTTATTTATGAGATTTCAAAAATCAACTGACGCGGGTGGGACCTTTGCCGCACTCTGGCGTCACTCTTCCAACTGAGCTACCGCGTCTTACCCACGTCAGTCGAAATTTGGAATCTCTTTGAATACGCCTCATATCTTACTAATATTATAAATGCGAAAGTTTGTGCGTGTGTGTTTGTGTGTATGTTTGTTACTTCTTCACGCTGAAACGGCTGGACGGATTTGGATGAAATTTGGCACACAGATAGATTATAGTCTGGAATAACACATAGGCACATATCCTTTTATCCTGGAAAACGCGGGCGAAGCCGCGGGCGGAAGCTAGTGAGACTATAATTCTAATTAATTTAATTCCCTCTCAAAGATGAAAATGTTTGATACTTAGTTTTTGATAAGAAAATTATATCTCGTTTGTTGCCCTATGTATTGAATAAACAGCAGCATTGTAAAATGTAAACGAGCTGCCTGCTGACATGTCTTATGCCCGTTTTCACCAACACTAGGAGACACCTAAGTGAAATGTTTAAATAGTTCCCTAGCGCAAAAAAACGTTACTAACTACTAGGCGACAACTATGGGCTATCCATGGTTTTTGCCTAATGGTTGGTGACATGTCTTTTAGCGCCAGGTAAATTCCTTTAATATTTAAAAATTTCACCTAGGCACGGGTGCCTAGGTGAAATTTTTAAATGATGAGACCCCGGTCTCATCAGGAACAAAGGAACATTTGTTGAAATAACTCATAATAGATGGCGTTATATGTATCGATTTGTTATTGAAGTTTGTGTAAAATTAACAACATGAAAAAATACATCATGAAAAATATTTCTTCAAATTTTGAAAAATCCTTTAAGCACGGAAAAATGTATAGCCCGAAGATAGCCCGCGCTAAATCGGTCACATTTCTTTGTATGAGATGAGGCATCTGTACGTATATTATCTGTGACCTAGGTGTCTCATTTCACTTAGGTGAAAACGGGCATAAGATATGTCAGCAGGCAGCTCGTTTACATTTTACGAAAAAGGGCGTTACGAGCTTAATCATTTAGGGAGTGTTTTAGAGTTCTTTGACCTTAACATTGACTGTTTCCTCCCCAGAACGGCGCGACGTGCGTGGACGGGCTGGACGAGTACCGCTGCGCGTGCGCCGCCGGCTACGCGGGCCGCTACTGCGAGGCCGCGCCGCACGCCGCGCTCGGCACCTCCCCCTGCGCGCACCACGACTGCGTGCACGGCGTGTGCTACCTGCCGCAGCCGCGCGCGCTGCAGGTGACTGTACCTCGTAGTGACGTAGTGAGGAGAGGCACACGACTGCGTGCACGGCGTGTGCTACCTGCCGCAGCCGCGCGCGCTGCAGGTGACTGTACCTCGTAGTGACGTAGTGAGGAGAGGCACACGACTGCGTGCACGGCGTGTGCTACCTGCCGCAGCCGCGCGCGCTGCAGGTGACTGTACCTCGTAGTGACGTAGTGAGGAGAGGCACACGACTGCGTGCACGGCGTGTGCTACCTGCCGCAGCCGCGCGCGCTGCAGGTGACTGTACCTCGTAGTGACGTAGTGAGGAGAGGCACACGACTGCGTGCACGGCGTGTGCTACCTGCCGCAGCCGCGCGCGCTGCAGGTGACTGTACCTCGTAGTGACGTAGTGAGGAGAGGCACACGACTGCGTGCACGGCGTGTGCTACCTGCCGCAGCCGCGCGCGCTGCAGGTGACTGTACCTCGTAGTGACGTAGTGAGGAGAGGCACACGACTGCGTGCACGGCGTGTGCTACCTGCCGCAGCCGCGCGCGCTGCAGGTGACTGTACCTCGTAGTGACGTAGTGAGGAGAGGCACACGACTGCGTGCACGGCGTGTGCTACCTGCCGCAGCCGCGCGCGCTGCAGGTGACTGTACCTCGTAGTGACGTAGTGAGGAGAGGCACACGACTGCGTGCACGGCGTGTGCTACCTGCCGCAGCCGCGCGCGCTGCAGGTGACTGTACCTCGTAGTGACGTAGTGAGGAGAGGCACACGACTGCGTGCACGGCGTGTGCTACCTGCCGCAGCCGCGCGCGCTGCAGGTGACTGTACCTCGTAGTGACGTAGTGAGGAGAGGCACACGACTGCGTGCACGGCGTGTGCTACCTGCCGCAGCCGCGCGCGCTGCAGGTGACTGTACCTCGTAGTGACGTAGTGAGGAGAGGCACACGACTGCGTGCACGGCGTGTGCTACCTGCCGCAGCCGCGCGCGCTGCAGGTGACTGTACCTCGTAGTGACGTAGTGAGGAGAGGCACACGACTGCGTGCACGGCGTGTGCTACCTGCCGCAGCCGCGCGCGCTGCAGGTGACTGTACCTCGTAGTGACGTAGTGAGGAGAGGCACACGACTGCGTGCACGGCGTGTGCTACCTGCCGCAGCCGCGCGCGCTGCAGGTGACTGTACCTCGTAGTGACGTAGTGAGGAGAGGCACACGACTGCGTGCACGGCGTGTGCTACCTGCCGCAGCCGCGCGCGCTGCAGGTGACTGTACCTCGTAGTGACGTAGTGAGGAGAGGCACACGACTGCGTGCACGGCGTGTGCTACCTGCCGCAGCCGCGCGCGCTGCAGGTGACTGTACCTCGTAGTGACGTAGTGAGGAGAGGCACACGACTGCGTGCACGGCGTGTGCTACCTGCCGCAGCCGCGCGCGCTGCAGGTGACTGTACCTCGTAGTGACGTAGTGAGGAGAGGCACACGACTGCGTGCACGGCGTGTGCTACCTGCCGCAGCCGCGCGCGCTGCAGGTGACTGTACCTCGTAGTGACGTAGTGAGGAGAGGCACACGACTGCGTGCACGGCGTGTGCTACCTGCCGCAGCCGCGCGCGCTGCAGGTGACTGTACCTCGTAGTGACGTAGTGAGGAGAGGCACACGACTGCGTGCACGGCGTGTGCTACCTGCCGCAGCCGCGCGCGCTGCAGGTGACTGTACCTCGTAGTGACGTAGTGAGGAGAGGCACACGACTGCGTGCACGGCGTGTGCTACCTGCCGCAGCCGCGCGCGCTGCAGGTGACTGTACCTCGTAGTGACGTAGTGAGGAGAGGCAAGACTGCGTGCACGGCGTGTGCTACCTGCTAACGTCATATTTTTATGCGTTTTGTCTTTGCAGGATGACATTATAATGGAGCGCCCTCTGCTCAGCGCCGCCAACGACTACCTCTGCAAATGTGCGCCGGGATACTCAGGTATGCATGACATTACAAACACTCAAGAGTGCGCATGCTACTCCGACAAATTCGCCGGTGGGCGGAGTGAAAACTCTTGCTATTTCACCAAACGCCGAAATTTGACGGGATCTTGCGCCATTTATTAACAAATTTACGATTTTGCGTGGACCCTCAATCCAGTGCGGGATCCCGCATTACGGGTTTGCAATCCCTAGTTTGCACACATTCGCGTTTCTCGTGTTCCCGAGAAATTCTCGCGTAAATGTAGCGGTCTTACTCATTATTATCATCATCATCAGCCTATAGTAGTCCACTGCTGGATATAGGCCTCTCCAATTGCACGCCATTTAACTCGATCCTCAGCCACTCTCATCCAGCTGCCACCAGCCACCCTGCGAAGATCATCGCTCCACCTAGCCTGAGGGCGTCCTACCCTACGTTTGCCGATTCATTCGCGGTCTCCACCCTAGAACACGTCTTAACAAATCATTATCTTCTTGCCTCCAGGTCGTCTGTGCGAGTACCTGACCTCACTGACGTTTAGTCACAACGACTCTCTGGTGGAGTTGGAACCACTGAGGACTACACCACAAGCCAATGTCACATTGGGTAAGTTGCCTCTTAAATTCTTAACGATAGATTTTATGTACCTACCTGGTACCAGAGAACGCAGTTTTTAGAGTTTTCACAAGCCTGGTCGTGGTCATCCCCTCAGCCTCATTAGCGACTTTGGTACAGCCCTCGGCACTTCGACCGATCAACAAGCAAAATTACTTCTCCTGGTCGACGCACTTAGCCAGTCACTACGCACCACTGCACCCCGACTCACTGGAGCAACAGTTCGACACACTGGAACTCTACTGGCACTGGCAATCATCGCAAGATGAAACGATGGCTGACTCATCATGAAGATATTGACCTCCGGCCTCGGAGGGGAGTGATGTAGCGACAACAACAACTTGTCAGATGTCACTACAATAAGTCATGAATCGTACATCGCGCAAGCAGAGTTTTCGGCGCAATTAGCATACTTCAGAAACCCGACATCACCTGTAGGCCCTCCAGACAATAACACCCGGTCTGGTAGGAGAATCCTCCCTTTACAATAGAGGGACATTTCACCTCGTTCCTCCATTCCTCAAAAATGTAATAGGTACTTAGGTAGGTACATTTTATTACTAATATTTCTTTTATTTCCAGTGTTCAGTACGACACAACTGCACGGCGTGCTGATGTATTTCGGCGAAAACGAGCATCTCGCTGTGGAGCTGTTCAATGGAAGAATTCGCATCAGTTACGACATAGGCAACCATCCTACTTCTACTATGTATAGGTACCGGCACTAATCATGAGCACAGATCGCGCATGTACATTTTCGGCCCAATAGACAATAGACAGTTAACAACATGTAATAGAGAATGGTCCAGTTAGACGATGAGCATCGACCGACGAACCAATCGCGTGCAGCCTCGGCGCCCCCCGTCTTCTTCATTCCGCCAAAGAGACCGAAAAACCAGTTATTACGCAGGTTGACGTTTGTGATCATAACTGCTGCCGCTAGTTATAGGTACTATCCTCAGATCATAGAAACAAGGAGATGTGCCAAGGCGCTATCGAGCTTGATGCCTGATCTTGAGCAAATTGCTCATATTAAAAACGTACGCGCTGGCGACGAACCGAACACGATCGATGGTATAAATACAGTGTTTTAGTTTAGTGCTAGTGTTGAGTGACGATTAACAGTCTTAGATTGAGGGTGTGCGGAATGTTCAATGTGTGGGAGATCTTTTTATTCACAAGGAGCGCTTAGTTATGCGCGTAATTGTGTCGGAAAATGTACTAAAAGTGGCATCAGTTGTTCCCGTACTAATTTGCTATGATGGCATATCTTCTTGTTTCTATGATCTGAGGTACTTACTATCCTACTTATTTATTGAACGAGCGAGCGAAGTTCTCCCGTTCTCCGAGTCTACTGGAACAATCCGGCGTTTGTATGTATGTATGTATGTAAAAACTATACTTTTGCCCGCGTCTCCGTCCGCGTGGACTACAATGAAATGACCAGTTTAAATGACCCCCGAAGTGTAGGGTAGCTAGTACTACCTAGAAATCAAGCTGTATCTCTGGTTTATCCCACTGGAATTAGATGAAACGGCTTAGATTTTAAGTTGGACCCCAAGCTATTAAACTGGGAAAACCACATTAAAATCCGTTCAGTACTTTTTGCGTGATGCGCGGACAAACAGACAAACATTCATAAAAAAATCTTTTTGGTTATCCCGTCCCAGTACCCTAACCCGAATGTTTTTTCTGGAATATCTTCAATGTACAGACACGGCTTTTTTTCAATTTTATAATAGAAATCTGAGCATAATATGGTTCTTGCTTCATTCTAGTTTCGAGATGGTGTCGGATGGTAACTACCACAAGGCCGAGCTCATCGCCATCAAGAAAAACTTCACCCTGAAGGTGGACGATGGTCCAGCGAGGTCTATCATCAATGAAGGTAATGCTACAATACCCGGCACGAAACTTGAACTCTTGCTTTTAATCATATTAAGCGATTTTGGACCTTACTTCTGAGACAATACGACGCACACACATCCACCACTCCGCCGAGAGCTCAATGGCGGAAACTATATCTTCTAGTAATATCACAACTTGTTGCACGTAGTCTACTGGCTGTTCTCCACGGTTTCACCCCGTTGCTCGGCTCCTAAGGGTCGTAGCATGATGTTGAATAGCCTATACTATTCCTCATGAATCTGGCTATCATATACAAAAAGAATTTTTCGAATCCGACTGGCAGTTCCAGAGATTAGCGCGTTCAAACTAACTCTTTTTTCTAATTTCAGTTCATACCTCAGATCATAGAAACAAGGAGATATGCCATCATAGCAAATTAGTACCGGAACAACTGATGCCACTTTTAGTACATTTTTCGACACAATTACGCGCTCCTTGTGAATAAAAAGATCTCCCACGCATTAAACATTTCGCACACCCTCAATCTAACACTGTTAATCGACACTCAACACTAGCACTAAACTAAAACACTGTATTTATACCATCGATCGTGTTCGGTTCGTCGCCAGCGTGTACGTTTTTAATATGAGCAATTTGCTCAAAATCAGGCATCAAGCTCGATAGCGCCTTGGCACATCTCCCTTGTTTCTATGATCTGGGGTTCATACCGTACTGTTATTTTCAGGTGCGAAAGAGTACCTCCGCCTAGAACGACCGATGTATCTCGGAGGAGTGCCAGAGGACATCGCTAAGGAAGCCTTCAGCAAATGGCATCTTCGTAACATCACCAGCTTTAAAGGTAAGGACTGCCATTTTGTTCTTATAGACACAATACGCGCAATCTAAGTTTAGATTAGAGACCAGAAGTTCGTATGAATGGCGTTGCAGTATCTGTTACTTTGACGGTCGGTTGCAGAAAGACAATTACATTTTAAAGGACACTGGCAGACACCCATAGAACGCTGGGCTTCAGATTGTGTATGTCGGTACAGATATGAAATTAGTTTGGTGTGATCGAGTATTTCAAGAGTATTTAAATTCATTTTTTATTTGTTTTTGTGCGTAATTGGGTTTAAGACAAATCTTTGTATTTGTGACAGTAAGGTTAAGTATGGTGTGATTGTGTGAATGATCCAATGAAGTACAGCCCGACTAATGAGTTCACAATTCAAAGGTTTTAGTTGCTGTCGACATGATATTCTGTGGAGGCACGCGCCAGCCAGCATGCACCCGTTTTTGTTTTATTTACTTTTTCAAAATGTCAACGGCATAATCATTTTATTTCTTATTTATTTCGATTTTTTATTCCAATTCTTAATCTCTATGATAAATTAGGCAAAGAACAATTAAAATATATTTTTATTTTTGGTTAAGCTTTTATTACTGTACCATATCAAGCCCAAAACTGCCAACGTCCTTTGACCGTAAAATTTCTTTAAAACTTAATGACCTTTTCTGCATCTCAGCGTGAGTCTTAAATGACTGTGCATGTGCGGATTGTAGTGAGTCAAACAGTGGAATGCGCTGCCCGAGTGGGTGTTCCCCGATAGTTTACGATCTGGGTGTCTACAAGTCGCGAGTGAATCGGTTTCTTCTAGGCAAGCGCGCTCCATCGCAGACAGCATCATCCGAGATGGCGGTCAAACGCAAGCCTATTTTTAAATAAAAGATAATCTCACGTATAAATAATACCAGGTTGTCTGAAAGCTGCGTGGATCAACCACAAGCGCGTGGACTACGTGAACGCCGTGAGGGTGCAGCGGACGTCGGCGGGCTGCGGGGAGGACGAGCCAACCAGCGCAGTGGCGGCCGCCGTGTTCATACAGGAGGACGCGGGGAGACACAACCAGGTAACCAGGGTGGCCAGGGTAGGGTGAGGCCACATCTACAATTTAAAATTGCGATTTCTTTCATTGTGAAAACTGCCAAACAATGGAATGCGCTGCCCGAGTGGGTTTCCCGACAGTTACAATCTGGGTGTGTTCAAGTCACGAGTGAATCGGTTTCTTCTAGGCAAGCGTGCTCCATCGTAGACCGCATCATCGCTTAACATCAGGCGAGCTGCTTAGCGTTGCCAGACGTCCCGTATTTCCCGGGACGTCCCGTATTTTAGGCATAAATTTAAATGTCCCGGCGGGGCTAACTCTGTCCCGTAAATCGATCGATCTACGGTAGACAAGTAGGTAGGTACTCAAGGTAGGTACTCACTATTATCCCTTTTTGTTTCATGCACAATAAATATCTTACTTTATTTCTGTTTGTCTTTGTTGTTGTTCTATTTCTAATTAAAAAAAAAGTCACTAAGTAGTTTTGTTCCTTAGTTGCGCCGGGTAAAAAACTGAAATCCCGTATTTTTTTGCCCATTTAATTAAGCATTTGTCCCTTATAGGCTGAAAAAAAATCTGGCAACCCTAGAGGTGGTCAAACGCAAGCCTATTACCAAATAAAATAAAAAAATTTTTGGCTATAATGATCTTAAACAATCAGTCACCTAAAGCCCACTTATATGCATAATCGGCCTATAATGTTCCCACTGCTGGGACACAGGCCTCCTCTGTGAGAGGGAGTGGGCCGTAGTCCACCACGCGGGCCCAGTGCGGATTGGTGGACGTCACATGTCTTCGAATTTTTGGTTCTAGGACATGCCGGTTTCCTCACGATGTTTTTCCTTCACCGTTAAAGCATACGCACATGACTTCGAAAAGTCAGCGGTGCGTGCCTCGGGATCGAACTCGAACCATTCGCCGTGGGAGGCACGGCTATCACTGCACACCCAAGCCCACCTATATCCCCTGTAATTTCAGGACCCCTGTGTCCCCAACCCGTGCGCCCGGGGAGGCCGCTGCGTGCGCGAGGAGGGCTCCCCGTCCGACTACACGTGCCGCTGCAGGGCCGGCACCGCCGGGCCGCAGTGTGAGCTCAGAGCTTCTATCAGTAAGTATCACTCTAGCCCAACCATAATCAAAGTGTGCTCCGCGAATAGGGTTGCCATACGTCCGGAATTTTCCGGACAAGTCCGGAAATATAGGTCTTTGTCCGGAATGCGGGGGGAATCATAAGCCGTCCGGAATTTCTACAAATAAGTGAAGTGCATCATGTGCGCGGGCGAACGCGTGCGACAGAGAGGCGCTCCCCCCTCTCCCCTCACCATTTCACCGCGCGCGTGTCAAAATTCGAACGATTTGGCAATCGATTTGGTTTGCTTATTCACTTGCACGATGCGTAACGATTTTAATATAAAATTGACAAGAAAGTCCGGAAATTTCATCAAATGTCAGGAATTTTCTCCGGATTTTTGATATTTTGATCTGGGAACCCTATCCGCGAAGTCTCGGGGCTCCGTGAGGGCTTGCGGCCTTACTAAACGGACTTACTTACTCCGTCTTGGTAAGGCATGGAATCCAGACTTCTATCCACACTCCATTAGGAAAATTAATAAAAAAAAGTGCGACTAGGATTTGCGAAGGATAGGTGAGGGCTCCGTGCAAAATGTAGGTATGTAAGTATGTAGGTAATCTACGCTCTAGAACGGGCATCTAGTTTCATCTTGCTGACTAACTGACAGACCCCTTGACAATTCAAAAGTACCTGTAAATAATCTTATAAGCCTTATATTTCGTACCCCAAAAGCAAAAAAAACCGGACAAGTGCGAGTATGCCTCGCGCCCTAAGGGTTCCGATATATGATCATAGATGGCGCTACTGCATACTTCTAGTGGTGTCATCTATGAGCAGATGGCTCCACTTATGGTCCGGTGACTGACGGCAGACAACAAAGTGATCCTATAAGGGTTCCGTTTTTCCTTTTAAGGTACGGAACCCTAAAAAAGGAACATTTGTATTATAACTAACCCTAAAAACATCTTTAAATTCTGAAAAACTAAGAGAGTGTAGGTACCTTTAAATCCCTACCATCTATGTTCAGGTGGTGCCCCAGTAATAACTCAAGGAAGCAAGATACCGCAACGAAAGCAAGCCATCAGCAACGTGCAAGCGTCGCCAGGTATGCGCACCCATCCTTTTCTAAACCTCAATGAGTATTGCTTGCCATGTCATCAGGACTATTTATTAATAGATAGTCAGCCCCGGATCTATGGGGGGCAAGCCGGGGCCCGTGCCCCGGGTGACAAATTCAGAGGGCGGCAAAGGAGACTGGGCGAAAGCAGTCTATGGACCAACAACGATACGGTTGTGGTATTTGTGTAGAGATGCCTTAACTGTACCCTTGTGCAAAAGCGCATCAAAATCTGACCCGGCAGTTTTGACCCGGCAAATTTATTGTTAGGGCCAAAACCAAATGGCAAAAAAGGGAACTCTTATCGATTCGTCATGTCTGTCTGTCTGTCCGTCCATATGTCACAGCCAATTTTTTCCGAAACTATAAGACTATACTGTTGAAACTTGGTAAGTAGATGTATTCTATGAACCGCAATAAGATTTTCACACAAAAATAGAAAATGGCTCACAGTAGCTACTTTCGCGCTTGTAACAATTAGTCCATAGTTTCTCAAAGTAGGGTACGCGAACCCTAAGGGGTTATGGCGGGTAAAGATTCGTCTGAGAACTTTAACAGGGGTTCCTGGCAGTGACGTGTCTAGAGAGCAAGCCCGACGATTTTTTTTTTGTTTTGGAGTGTATTTATGTAAATTTTTCATGAATTTAAGTGAGGTAATAGCAATACGTTGTAAATGCGTATGGGCTTGCCCTCTAGACGTCACTGGTTCCTTGGCTATAAGACAAATCCTGCATTCGATTAACGAAACAGTCATAAGATTGATTGCGTGGTCTTTTTTTCGCAGCTGCGCCATCTCACAAGCAACAGATGCCTTCCGAACACGCCCCCTCGCAGCCGACACCCGCCACAGGCGCTTGCAGAAAGGTACGTGTTTATTGTATTTTGTTTAGGGTTCCATACCTTAAAAGGAAAAACGGAACCCATATAGGATCACTTTGTTGTCTGTCTGTCATGACCACGAGTGGAGCCATCTGCTCATAAATGGCGCCACTGGAAGTATGCAGTAGCGCACTCTATGATCAAGATATGTGCACGACGTAATCCAACGGGACGATACTCTAGTTAATAATAACCAATAATTGTAAAGAAAGATCATTCCAGATACATCGTAGATTCTAGAACATTCTTATGGAAAAGTAGATGTGTGTTCCACGACGCACGGGGACATTCTCGGCGGTACGAGCGATTGTAGGTATTTTAAAAAGAACGTCTGGAATGTAAACATACCTATCGCTAAGTACAATGACCCGGCGTCGGGCGCCGTAAGTACCTATAAGTACCTACTCTTTATAATATTGTGTAGGTACTTTTCTGAGAATTTCGCGAGTAGGTAGGTACGTACCTACTAGTAACTACTTGCATTCTCTGGAATTATCTTTTATGTTTGCCGGCGAGTATAAAAGGACCGCGCGCGCCGGCCAAAAGACAGATTTAGTTCGGAGCTCAACCAGTGAAGATCTAAGTGTCACAGCGAAGTACAAGTACAAGTGCAGTTCTGAAGAATAGTGTATAAGACAGTCTATACTCCAGTATTGTTCAACCTCCTCGTCTGCCTCCAATAAATTAGAGTATCTTTACTACGTGTTTCATTGCGGAGTTCGGGCGATCCCGTACATTTTGGTCCTTCAGAGTCGGATCCCTGCTTCCAGCGATAGAAGATGGTGCTGACACGGAGTAGAGATGGAGAATTAGTGAGACGTCGTCAGGAAGAACTCGCCGCTCCTGGGGCTGCAGTAGAGGCCTCAAGAGGGAGTTCGGCTGTCAACACCGAGTCGAACACCGCCGCCAGCGGATCAGGAGCCAGCAGCGGGAATAGTCGTTCGACGACGACTGGTACCATGTCTGGTACTACGACCGGGACTGTAATCGGTACAGAAGCTGCGACCGGAATAGGCGATTCGCAACGTACCGTTAAACCGTCAGATACTCGTTCGCACCGCTCTGTAACCTCACGCAAGAGCCTCCTCGCGGAGTTAGAGGTGAAAGAACGGCTTGCTGAGTTAAAACTAAAACAAGCCGAGGTCAAAATTAAAGAAAATCGAATACAAGCCGAGTTGAAACTCGAACAAGCTCAAGCTCAGTTGAAACTGGAACAAGCTCAAATAGACACGGAAACGGAATTGCAACAACTGAAGCTTCAACGCATCCAGGTGGAAGAAGACGCCACGGATTATGAAGACGAATTAGAAGACGACCTGGCATCAGTTCGCATCGACACGTGGCTGAAAGAACCACCCGCAGCGGCACCAGTGCGACCGCCGCATGAAAAACTACTTCCAGAAGAATCAGAAGTACAGAAGAAAAAGCCAGAAGAGCCTACAAAAGAGGCTCAGAAGCAAGAAGATTACTCGCCGACTAACCAGCCGTTGATGGACGTACCTACCTTGGCCGCCGCGCTCTCACAAGCCCTCAGAAGCAACCGAGAGCCACCCAAGTACTTACAAGAGTTGCCAATTTATAATGGTAGCAGTACCGAATGGCTCGGCTACAAAGCTGCCTTCGAAGAATCACACATGTATTTTTCGAAGAATGAGAACGTAGCACGAATACGCAAAAGCCTACGTGGGACTGCAAAAGAAGCTGTTGGCTGTTTACTGCTAAGCCAACCCGATCCAGAAGCCATCATAGAAGCACTGGAAAGAAGGTTTGGAAGACCAGAAGCACTCATCCACGTCGAAATGGAGAAGTTAAAGCTACTCAAGAAGGTCACTGACGAACCAAGAGACTTGTGTATCTTCGCCGGACGCATAGCAAATATAGTGGGCACCGTCGAAGCACTAAAGAAAACTCACTATCTGTATAGTCCTGAGATGTCTCGACTGATTATTGAGAAGCTAACACCTATATTGAAGAGCAAATGGTATGACTACGCCGACCAGAATAATGAAGATATCCCTGAACTCAAGAAGATTTCTATCTTCTTAAATAAAGAAGCGGATAAGTGCGGTGCATACGCGTTGCCAGAAGTTATAGAAGATACCTCAGGCAAAGAAAGAAGAGTCAGAAAAATAGAAAGAACATTCGCCACAGACAAGAAGATAGTGCCAAACGATCGCTGTCCTGTATGCAAGCAAGAACACAAGCTTCTTGATTGTAAGAGGTTCTCCGCGCTCGACGTAAATGCAAGATGGGAAGTAGCAAAGAAGAATCGTATATGCTACCGCTGTCTCAGAAGTAAACATCGTCGACTTCTATGCAAGGCATCAAGGTGTGGTAAAAATGGATGCACCATGCGACATCACAAGCTGCTGCACCACGACAAAGAATCAGTCACTACAGGCAACTCGGAAAAGGAAATCGCGTCACCATCGGTAGAAGTAACATCGGCTGCGAATCCCTGCGATCGACGTCGAGCCTACTTGAAGATAGCACCTATAGTACTACGGGGACCGCTCAGTAGCATTGAAACATATGCACTGTTAGATGAAGGGAGTACGGTCACCTTAGTGGACGCATCTATAGCAGACGTCATCGGTGCAGATGGACCCGCAAATCCTATGTGGATTCAAGGCGTGGGTTCAGAGATGAAGCATGAAAATAGCAAAGTTATCAGTCTGCGAATTAGAGGAAAGTACGCAAAAGAAGAGTACGAATTAAAAGACGCGCGTACTGTAGACAGGCTGAACTTTATGCCAGAAACAATCTACGAACGACACCTAGCGGACTGCGAGCACCTCGTTGACATCAAAGACGAGATAATTTATGAACGCGCTTCGCCTAAGGTGTTGATTGGTCAAAATAATTGGCACCTTATAGTATCAAGGAAGCTACGCACCGGTCATCGCAATCAGCCAGTCGCCTCGTACACACAACTCGGCTGGGTACTTCATGGCTGCCACACATCGCTGACTACTACGGTCACCTTCTGCGGCACGTTGCAGAAGATTCAAGAAGAGCCATCAATAGAAGATCAAATTAAGGATCGCTGCAAACTTGAATCTCTGTGCATCGAACCAAGACGACCGGAACAAGTCCCAGAACAACGAGTCGTACAAATACCAGAAGAGACCAGTAAGAGGCTACCGGACGGGAGATATGTGACCGGACCGCTGGGGAAAGACAACTTCCAGATACCGAATGGTTGCAAAGAAGCAGAAAGGTATTTATGTGCTTCACAGAAGAACCTGAAAAAAGGCGGAGACTTGAAACAGAACAATGAAAAAGGAGTGAAAAATCTGTTCAAGTCAGGATATGCAAAACCTGCACCTACCCCTGCGCCAGAAGGGAAAACGTGGTACCTACCACACTTTCCAGTCATAAATCCAGCGAAGCAACATAAACCACCAAGACTTGTGCACGATATTCCAGCCAAGACTGGTGTGGCCGATGCGTGCATGAATGACAAAGAAATGCACACACGAAGAAAAGTAAGAAAAAAAGACATAGAAACTCAGCGTTTCCCCAGAAGAGGTAACCGGCGGGAGAAACTTCCAGTATCAAACAAGCTGGTCACGGGAAAAGTCTGGACAACAGGCAAGAAAGGAAATACCGTCAAGTATGGCACAAAAGAAGACTGGGAAATGTGTCACGCTTCGCAGCAAATCATCAGCAGTCAAGATCTCCTGCCTATGATCGAGACGTATCCTAGCGACGAGGTACCGGTAACGATAGTAGCCGAGGTCGAAGACACAGTAAAGTCACGACCTCTCACCCATGTCTCTGTCACCCCGAAGAAACAAAGGTCCTTCCGCATCCCGCCACCTGGACGCTTCAACGAAGGCGACATTACAGCGCGTCAACAGAGAAAACGCGCACGGATCAAAGAGTCACCCCCACTGCAATACCGGCGGGAGCCTGGCGGCTCTGGCACGCCACCCAAACAGAAGTCTTGCGGCTCTAGCACGCCACAATACCGGCGGGAGCCTTGTGGCTCTTACATGTCATCCAGACTGGAGCCTTGCGGTTCTGGAACGTCACCCAAAGACGGTGACCTAGTTGTCATCTGCGACAGTAACGCGTCAAAAAACCACGCAGGTGCCGACAGAAAAGTCCGAGAAGTGGACACGACAACGAGCAACGGCCACGTACTTCGTAGACTGACCGAGAAGATCGTCGTGCTACCAATAGGATCGCAGTGTGGCGACGGCGGGAGAATGTGCACGACGTAATCCAACGGGACGATACTCTAGTTAATAATAACCAATAATTGTAAAGAAAGATCATTCCAGATACATCGTAGATTCTAGAACATTCTTATGGAAAAGTAGATGTGTGTTCCACGACGCACGGGGACATTCTCGGCGGTACGAGCGATTGTAGGTATTTTAAAAAGAACGTCTGGAATGTAAACATACCTATCGCTAAGTACAATGACCCGGCGTCGGGCGCCGTAAGTACCTATAAGTACCTACTCTTTATAATATTGTGTAGGTACTTTTCTGAGAATTTCGCGAGTAGGTAGGTACGTACCTACTAGTAACTACTTGCATTCTCTGGAATTATCTTTTATGTTTGCCGGCGAGTATAAAAGGACCGCGCGCGCCGGCCAAAAGACAGATTTAGTTCAGAGCTCAAACAGTGAAGATCGAAGTGCCTTAGCGAAATACTAGTACAAGTGCAGTTCTGAAGAATAGTGTATAAGACAGTCTATACTCCAGTATTGTTCAACCTCCTCGTCTGCCTCCAATAAATTAGAGTATCTTTACTACGTGTTTCATTGCGGAGTTCGGGCGATCCCGTACAAGATAAATGATATATCTACTATGATGCAATAGCGGCATAGATGGCGCTATTACATAATTCGGAACCCTCAGGGTGAACGGGCTGTTTGCTCGTTCAGTAGATGTTATGTTGTTGAGATGAGTATGTTGTAAAGGTAGTTTACCTATGTTGTGTTATTTTATTGTAGAAAAAATAACAATGGTTATGTTGTGAGAGTTTATTAAACACTAAATTATAAAATGTTAAAGTAGGCAATATAAAGCGCACGCAGGCGCATAATCAGCTTTATTGCGTAAAATAGTACGAACTCGTACATGCTCCCGAATTAAGAAAAGAAAAGGACCTTAGATTTAACAAATATCAAGTTATCTAAATATAAATCAATTACAATAAAAAAATAAAGAATCATTATCGATGGCCCGTGAGAGGAGAATTCGCCTTGTCCACTTGGTTATTCGACGAATCTTTCGCTTGTGTCTTGTGAGTATCAGCTGTGTTCTCGATGTGCACAGCAACTGTCCCTGTGTTGTTGTCGGACCTCGCACTCGTCTGGCGACTCTCCTGTAGACGCTGCTTGATTTTGATAATGCCGTAAGCTCCAATGATCGCGCCACCTAGCAAGAACATTCCATACATAGCGTAATGGTGACTATCGTGCGATTCTGCCTGCACATTCAGTGTCTCCTGTTGGTGTTTTACAACTTCTAGGCTGTGCTTGATGTGTCGTAACTGCTCCGAGTGATCTTCAGGCGTAAATGTATAAACGCTGTTGTTGATGATATGGTTTATTCCAGACTCTGGCAAATACTCTGCATCTCGATCGATGTTTACTGTGTTCTGAAGCTTGTAGTGTGCGTGAATAAGGATGTCGTCTCCTTTTAAAGTGCAACCTTCCGATAGCGTAATAACTCCGGTGTTACGTAGCGTTTGTGACGTTATTTCAGCTGGACAAAATATGCGTACACTGCATTCCTCGCAACATGAGAATAGCCACGCGTCCCGACTGTGCAACTTGATCCATTCATAATAACAATCGGCGGCGGCTGTTTTGCAACTTGATAGGTTTCCATTACTAATAATTTGTGCTTCACATATTGACGACGTTGGTTTTATGCTATAAATAGGTAGGTTAATAGCACAAATTAATTGATGCTCGCTTAAATGTTCACACGATGTTGCATAATTGTCAGTTAGTGGCAATAATAAATCCTTTCTTAGGTTCACTGCCAAATAATTTGATGTTGGTATGATTCTCATAGTTTTTTCACCTTGTAGTTTGGGGATAGGTATCACCCGATTCAATTCATATTGTTCATTTGATATTAGAGGAAGTTTGACTTCAAATATCAAATAGTCATCCACGAACCTCATGTGCACATGAGATAATCTGTACATATGTTGGATGCAGTCATGATCATTGATACACGGCACTGAGAGATCGTTAGGGATTTGTCTTGAAATGATATTTAATTGTTGTTGAAACTCATCAGGGCGTAGTAAATGTGTATCCAGCTGTCCGTTTCGCACATCTGTTACCAGATCCAGCAGTACTTGTTGTATTCGATGCAGGTTTGAAATAACCATGCTTGCAGCAAGAGCACTGGTTGTAATGTACATCGACCTTTCATGAGCTGACTTCACTCGGCTCTCTATCTGCCGAAGATGTTGACTAATGACGGAGAACTGTTTGTTCATCACTTCCTCATTACGTTTAAGCATATTATATTCGCCTTCAATTATAGACGTATGTTGTTTATAAAGACTCAAAAGGTGACTTTCGTTGTCTTGTAAGTATTTGATGTCCTTTTTATACTTGTTTGCGAATCTCTCATCCAACACACCGAATAGCGAATTGGCTATGTATCCCACACCGTCGATTAATCCTCGTTTTGTACGTCTTCCGTGTTCCGATCGCAGCATGTTGTTGTAATGTTGGAGCTCATCGATTTCATGTTGAAATTGAGATGAAATGGTAAATTCAGCTAAGTCTTGGTTACATAACCCCTTCAAATGGTTCACATATTGCTGTACGTTGTTCAGACTGCGCCAATAAGATGACATATTATAGTACACCACCATTTTCCACTTATCTTGAATCACATGCATCTCTGCAACCTTGTCAAAATAAACGGGCTTTGAAGCATCTAGTTCGGTGATATTGCAACCGTTTTGAACAGGAATTGCTGCGCACATAGTTATCATTAGACCAAACATGCACACATAATTTAGGAAGGTTTTCTTCTTTGGTTTCTGTACTGACTTCCTTTGTGGTCTTTCTGAAGAAAGACTAGGGAATCCACCAAGATTTTCTGAGTTAGTTTTCTCGATAGGTAACACACTTAACTTAGTCACCGGTCGTTTCAGGTTGTTGTTTTTTGTTTTCACGGTTACCACGCGAACTCGTCCGTCTGCTCCCGGGTGAGTTTCTGTTACTTTTCCCAGAAGCCAGCGGCCAGGAGGTAAGTTGTCTTCTTTCACCAACACGATATCCCCTATCTCAATGTTTTTGGTGGTATAACGCCATTTGTTACGTGCTTGTAACGTTTGCAAGTATTCCGATGACCATCTTTTCCAAAAGTCACGGTGCATCTTCGTTGTTAGTTGCCATCTGTTTGTCAGGCTTATATTGTTATCTTCTAATGCTAGCGGTGGCCCTAGTAATGGGCCTCCGATGAGAAAATGTCCCGGCGTAAGACAGGTCAAATCTTCTACGTCATCAGTTATGGCAATCAATGGTCTTGAATTAAGACATGCTTCGATCTCAGTCAATAATGTCGAGAATTCTTCAAATGTGAGTTTTTGTTCGCCAAGGACTCTCTTCAAGTGATGTTTCATGCTCTTCACAGCGGCTTCCCACAAGCCCCCTGCGGATGGCCATGAAGGAGCGTTGAAATGCCAATTGATTCCTAGTTTTGACATGTCGTCAATTATTTCGCTAGTAATGTAGTAGTGTAGAGCTTCCTTGTGTTGTTTGTGCAGTGTTTTAGCAGCCCCCACGAAGTTGGTCCCGTTGTCACTATACATGTCACTCGGTGTACCCCTTCTGGCACACAAACGTTTCAGCGCAGCGAGGAAGGTGGTGGTACTTAGGTCAGAAACTAACTCCAAGTGGATGGCCTTAGTGCATAGGCAGATGAAGATAGCAATGTAACCACTCATGGTTTTAATTCCCCTGCCTTTGTTAGCCTTCACTTCCACTCGACCGGTGAAGTCCACCCCCGTGTGTGTAAAAGGGCGTGAAGGTGTGACTCGTGGCTTCGGCAAGTCTGCCATTAATTGACTGTTTTTGTTCTGTTTGTATCGGTGGCACTTGATGCACTTGACCAAATGTTTTTTAACTGTTCTCATCCCACCGATTATCCAATATTTGTTCCGTAAGTGGGCTAGTGTTAATCTTGCACCCCCATGAAGCGTCTGTTGGTGAGCTTGATGCACTAATAATTCAGTTAGCCGATGATCGTTTGGCACTATTATAGGATGCTTCTTCCGTTCGTTCAAGTTTGAAAATGTTAATCTTCCTCCGACTCTCAAGATGCCGTTTTCATCTAAAACTGGATTCAAACTTAATATGTTGCTTGTTGGACGTAGGTTTTTATTGTTCCGCAAACGAGCAGTGTCATCACTGAAGCATATGTTTTGAATTGTTCTAATTATAATATTATGGGCATTTTCCATTTCTGCAGTCGATAAATTAAATGTTTGCGTAGTAGGCAACTTGTTACGTGCGTTAATACAGAATCGGTAAATCCAGGTCAATATTCGTATTACACGTTCCGCAGAGCTATGTTTTTCTAGAAGTTCTTGTATGAGCGATGTTGTTTTTTCTGTAGCACACACATTTTTCTGTTTTTTCACTTCCTCGTGAGTGATAAATTGTTCTATCTCAGATAACTTGCAGTTTGTTTTGAGCCATGTAGGGCCTTCCCACCACAAGGAGTGAGTCAGAAGTCGCGACGGATGTAATCCTCTACTAGCACAATCAGCTGGATTCTCTTCCGACTTGACGTGGTTCCAACATGACGATGGAATGTTCTCTGTTATAGACTTCACACGATTGGCGACAAATGTTTTCCAGCGGGATATGTCACCATGTATCCACCCAAGTGCTACCATCGAGTCGGTCCAGGCGTGTATTGAGACTCTCTGTACGTTTATACAGTCTGTGACTTTTTTCATTAGCCTTGACAATAATAGGGCTGAGCAGAGTTCTAAGCGGGGCAACGATAAAGGCGTCTTCAAGGGAACGAGCTTTGTTTTGCCCGCTAATAATTTTATGACAGGTTGGTTAGTTTCATCTGTGGACTTGCAATAAATCACGCATCCGTATGCCTTTTCTGAAGCATCACAAAACCCGTGTAATTCAATTGGTCGCTGTGCGTCGCCGAGCCAACGGGGTATTGTTATGTTCTGGATGTGTTGCAACTCCTGACGAAATTGCTTCCATTCCTTCCTGATGTATTCAGGTAGAGGATCATCCCAATTGACTCCAGACGTCCAAACTTGTTGAAATATGATTTTGGATTTAATTGTTATAGGCGATAGCCAACCCAACGGATCGTATAATTTTGACAAGTCCGATAATAGTGAACGCTTTGTTGTGATGTCACATAATATGTTGTCGTCATCAATAACTTGCTTGAACGTAAATTGATCTGTGCATGGATTCCATTTGATTCCGAGTGTTTTGTTTGTCTCAGCTTGTTTGAAATCTAGCATATTTTGACTGATCAAATCTTGAGGTAAATTTTGTAGTAGTAGGGTGTTGTTGCTGGCCCATTTTCGTAGGTTAAAGTAGCCACCTTTCAGCATCTTAATAAGTTCTTGTTGAGTTGTACATGCTTCATTAAGGTCGTTGCTTCCTCCCAGAATATCATCCACGTACAGATTGTGGCTTAGAACGTCAGCAGCGAGTGGATATTGTTGACCATCATCTTCGACTAATTGTTTGATTGTGCGCATAGCCAAAAATGGAGCGGCCTTGGTACCGTATGTCACGGTACAAAGCTGATACTCATTTAGCCTCTTATCATCGCTATCTCGCCACATGATCTTTTGAAGGCTTTGATCTTCTTCATGAATGCGGATTTGTCTATAAAATTTCTCAATATCTGCAGTGTAAACAAATTGGTAACTCCTCCAACGCAGAATCATTGATTGTAGATCTTGTTGTAAATTTGGGCCACACTCCATCAGCTGATTAAGACTGTAACCTGATCTTGTTTTAGCCGAGGCGTTAAATACTACGCGCAGCTTGGTGGTAGTGGAGTCAAGTTTCAGGACCCCATGATGTGGCAAAAAACAACTAGGATCCAGTGGTGGTTGTGGACATGGTTTCATGTGATCCAGTGACAAGTATTCATGAATAAAAGCCTTGTAAGCTTTAGCCAATGTTGCGTTGTTCGCTAGACGTTTCTCTAATTGTTTGAATTGCGCGACTGCTTGAGGTCTCGATGTGCCTAAGTTTTGTTCGAACTGTTTCTTCATAGGAATTCGTACTTCATATCTGCCGTCTGATAGCCTTGTTGTTGTGTTTCGATATAGACTCTCGCAATAATCTTCTGCCGACGTCATGTTTTTAGAGTTCTGATTCTCTGTAATTTCCTCAGATTCCCAGAATTGCGCAATTTCTTCTAAGTTGTTTAGTACAGCATGGCAATTAAATGTGGTTACGTTGCCCAGTAGCACCCATCCCAGTTTCGTTTGTTGTGCTATCGGTCCGTCTCTGGATCCCCGCAGAATGCCGTCTAAAACAATATCTGCATAGACGCTTGCATCGAGTAGAATATCAACTGGGCGAGAAATGTTGTAGTCTGGGTCGGCTAAGGTAATGTTGCGTAGATGCGGCCAATGTTTTCTCTCGAACGTGTAATTAGGCAAATTGTTCAGAACTTTTGTCATGACTAGTGCCTCAGTTGTAAAGCCATAGTCACAACACAGTGATTCGCAGACTAGTTGGACAGTCCCACGGCTTTGATTGGCAGATATTCCAATGCCTATGACCGTCGCATTCTCTCTACGTCGCTGTAATCCCAATCGTTGTGCGGCTGATTCAGTTATAAGGTTGATTTGAGATCCTTGATCGAGTAGACATCGCATCAACACGTACGTTCCATCAGCTGCCATAACATTAAGTTGCACTGTGGCAAGCAAAATTTCGTTAGAGTTTCCGGCTATGTGGTTTACTGTTTGCTGTAAAGAAGCCGATGATTTGTTGGCCGGTGGACTCGATGTCATTGACTTTTCATTTTTTGATGTTTGTTTAGAGTCAATCACGTCATGCAGAAACGTATGGTGCTGATCGTTGCAAATCTTGCATGTTTTAATTGAGTTGCATTCCTTTCCATTATGCGAATACAAGCAATTTTGACAAATGTGCAATTGTTTTAATGTTTTCAATTTGTTTTCTGACGACATGTTGCGAAATTCTTTGCAATACGCTAAAAGGTGATGCGTTTTGCAAATTGGGCACCTTCTGTCTGATTGCGCCACATATGTTTTTGAAGTAGGTCGAAACCTTCCACTGTTATGTGTATGTTGCGATGCGAATTCCTTTGTTGGAGCTATAGTTTGTTTAGGCGACACAATCTTGGTTTTCTTGATTGGTTCCAACGCCGTAAATTTGTTCTCCAGAAATCCCATAAGTTCTTCAAACGATGGTAGTTCTCGCGGCGCCTTTCTCATTTCCATGTATGCCGCATATGTTTCAGAATCCAGCTTCCCAGTTAAAATGTGGACTAAGAATGGATCCCACGTAGTTGTGTTGACACCCAGGTTGTTAATCGCATGAATAGTTTCCGCACTCGTGTCATGTAAACGCTTTATCTCAAAAGCTGTTTGTTGTTGCACTGCAGGTTGATTTATGAAGGTCTGAATTTGTTTCGTAAACAATAACTGCAGATTATTATATCTGTGAGTAAGAATCTCCCAGCAGGCATCGTAGTTCTCAGCAGAGACATTGAGGTGTTGGACTAGCCGTTCGGCTTCTCCCCGAAGCTTGCATTTGAGATGTTGCATTTTCTGGCACTTTGTTAATAAGGAATTGTTATGAATTGCTTCCGAAAACAAGTCCATAAATGTTGGCCATTGTGAGTAACTGCCAGAAAATGCAGGTATTTCGACTTGAGGGACTGCTTGGTAACGATGCTTCGTGCTATTCAACGTATTGTTTAACTGACGTTTTGTTGTTTCAAACAAATCTTCGTGTTTTGTGTATTCTTCTTCATAATCCAAATCAGTACCGACTAGCAAGTTGTCAATTTGCCAGTGCAAATCATCGATTATTTTCCACCGCGCTTGTAGCATCTGAAGCTTATCATCGATTTCCCATTTCTCTTTAATGTCAGAGATTTCAATATTCTTGATGACTCTCATGAAAGCTCTAAAGTTGGTGTTCTGCTGACTAATCAGCTCATCGGTTTTAGAAGGAATCCCCCTCTCTTCGGTGCTCGATGAACCTTGCCAATTCAACAGCAGCTCACGTATTGTTCCATATTCTTGTTTGACCTTGTCATAATATGCCTTACTGGTGAAATAATCGTCGGTCTTGAGTTCCACCGATGTCGAAAGTATGGTGTTGTTAAGCTCATATTCAGTCCATAAATCCTCAAGTGCTTCCAGCCTCTTGCTGATGTAGTCAGAAGTTTTCCGCTTGGACGAATCCTTCTTGAAGTTGCTCAGTATCTTCCTGATAGTTTCGGAGATGATTTGTTGTCTTTGCAGTTTAGTTTCCATAGCGAGTGTTGATATTTTTCACTCACACTGGTTTGTTGTCAGCTGCGATTTGTGTGATCGTAGTTTCACTCAAAGATGTGCGCCTTCTCAACTTGTACTGGGTGAACCCGCTTCTGGGAAGCCAGCCAAGCCGATTCGCTCTCGGAGTTACACTACTACACACTTCACAGCATCCGGCTCGAAGGACCAAAATGAACGGGCTGTTTGCTCGTTCAGTAGATGTTATGTTGTTGAGATGAGTATGTTGTAAAGGTAGTTTACCTATGTTGTGTTATTTTATTGTAGAAAAAATAACAATGGTTATGTTGTGAGAGTTTATTAAACACTAAATTATAAAATGTTAAAGTAGGCAATATAAAGCGCACGCAGGCGCATAATCAGCTTTATTGCGTAAAATAGTACGAACTCGTACACAGGGCACGAGTAGTACTTGTCAGGGTCTTTTTTTAAATGTATACTCGCTGAATTCTTTATCGTTTTCATCCCACGGTATAGGGACTCCATCAAGATATATCAGGTCAGGTCAATACATTAGTAAGAAAAAAAAATGTTAAAAAAAAATCTGCTGTTCCATACATTTATGTTCACACAATTCAACAAAATGTATGGAACAGCTGATTTTTATTTCGTGATTTCAGGGTTGGCCCATAGTAAAAGTTCTTCATAATGATGAGTACAATGACCCTTTTTCGTATTTCGACTGACTAAAATTACACCTTGTATTTAAATAAACATTGCAGGAGGCGACGCGCGAGCTGATCACGGAGGGCCAGTGTCGGTCGCGGCGCGCGGTGCGGGGCGCGCGCTGCGTGGCGCGCGGGGCGGGAGGGGGGGCGGGAGGGGGGGCGGGGGGAGCGGGAGGGGGGTGCGCTAAGGGACACTGTTGCGCGCCCAGGAAGACCAAGAAGAGAAAGGTACGTAGTAATGTCTATATCAGCGATTCCCAAAGTGTGTCCCGCGGAACCTAGGTGTTCCGTATAAAAGTTACAAGGGTTCCACGAAATTATTCGTATTTCTAATAAAAGCTTTTGTTCCTTGATTTGTAATAATTTGATATGGGGTTCCATAAAACAAAAGGTATATGTGGTGAGTGTTCCGTTATCTTAATTTAGTAACCCCTGGTCTATACGATAACAATAGTGTTTGCTAAGCTTCCCACAGAGAACTGTTGAATCGACAGTCCCTACGTACAATCCCCTAACTACAAATAACAAATTTTACAAGAGAGCGCTTCAAAGATGCAATCGCGCGTACATAATAATCTACAAGAGAAATGTGTGTGGTTTTAATGTTCAATTTGCCAACTTAGAATTATTTTTAATTAAAGTTAACGATAGTTTAGAGTGGCCTGAAGGCCATGAACACAAAAAACACATATCACGTATCTACCAGGGGATTACCTACGGGACCTACGTAGGAATCGTCGAAATAATTACTTAACAATCCGCTAACTGCTGAGCGTTAATCTAGCGTTTACTACCACCGGTCTCTGCAATGCGCCTTTTTCAACAGGTCGGTGCATTTTGGTTTCGGTACAGATTCTTTACTGAGCGAATATAAGCGAGCGAGATAACGCATACGATCGTACAAACATATATTCAGTTTTTCATAAAGGTTCCGTCACCAAAAAAGTTTGAGAACCGCTGTCGTAGGGTATAATTAAAATTATTATTTTTATATATTTCCAGATAAGATTGGTTTGCTCCGACGGCACAAGATACACCAAAGATATCGAAATAGTCAGGAAGTGCGCCTGCGGGAAGAAGTGCACGCGAAACACCCCATTCCACTGAACAAGACTGACCATGTCATTCATACCCCAATTTCATAAATTACCCCATGTCATTAATACCCCGTGGCATAAATTACCCCATGTTATTAATACCAATGGCGTGCCTAGAGAGCAAGCCCGACGTATTTTATCGTTTTAGAAAGTATTTATTTTCATTTTTCATGAATATAAGTGATTTTTAATGTAGGTACGTATTGCGACAACGACTTTAACTCACTTAAATTCATGAAAAATGTACATAAATACCCTCTAAAACCAACAATATGCGTCGAGCTTGCCCTTTAGGCACGCCACTGATTAATATCCCACGCCATGAACTACCCCATATTATTAAGTATTACTCTATGCCATTATGAAAACCAGAATACGCCATTGTGTTAGATATTGTAACACCACAATAACATTATAAGCGTATAAAATATAAAAAAAAACCATTCTTTAAAATCACGGAACTTAACATAAATAAATCAAGGAATTAATTACCTAGCCTTAGTAATTGTGCCGATTCACAAAATACCCCTAGACATTAAATATCACGAAATACCCCAATTCCACAAAGTGTCCCGATTGACATTTTGATTGTCCTTAGCGTTACCCGCTACCCCATATCATTTACAATGTTATAAAATAATGTGTTGCCATGTATTAAATAACTGAAAAGTGTTAGATTTATTTCGTATGTCAGTTTTATTTTAAAACGATTATTAATATTTTATAAACTTGTATGTAGTATCTTCATAAAGAGAGGGCACTTGGAAAATCCGTATTCGTTTAATTCAAAAATATTGTTTTGTAAAATTTTAACAACAATAATATCCTACCTAAACATTGTGTTTATGTTTTTTTAATCATGTTACAATTTAAAAGTACAAAAACTTTCGATAAAGAGTTTAACGTGATTTGTTTAGTAAGCATGGTAACACTAACATTAACGAGCTCACCCCAGGCAATAGACAATAAAACACGCTTTTTTTAAAATAATATATACACACATCCTTACAACTTACAAATTGTATTAATAAAGTAGCATTTGTATTAAAAGTATTTGTAGAAGATTAAAACAACTTTATGGTATTATGACGAAATAATCTATAAAGTTGATTTAATTTAAAGTAAATATCTCATACATAAATAAATGTTTATATTTTTTAAGTAAACTGCAATATTTTTTGTAGGAAGTTCTTATTAATCAAATATACTTATTTAAAACGTATTGATAACTCTTTTCAGTATTAATCATCGTATCAATCGATTAATTTAAGGTTGTTTTAAATTATTTTTTATTTATCAATCGACTTTATAATAAAGATGAATCACACTAATTGATCAATCCATCAAAATTAATGCAGTTTACTCAAAAACCAATATTAAGGAAACGAATTTATCCCCCCATTTTGAAATAAGAATTATACACAAAAGTAGTAACGGCCTAAACGTGTAGAGTAGGCAATTTATATCCTGTAATATTATGTAGAAATATTATCGCGTTGAACTGTCACTTAATTGAAAAATAAACTAAAATACGAACAAAAGTATGCAACTTCGATGTCTTTTGGATATTAATAAATATAATTAAGCACATTAAAGTCTCAATCCTCACTGACTCAGAGTCGAAGCGAAGCGAATCGACAATCTAAAGTTTTTTTATATAGCATACTTCTTGCGAATTCCCAAAGATCGGTCCACGTCATCCCGCAATCTCCTTCGTGGTCTACCGCGGCCCTGTCTCGCTGTTTCGGGCTACCAATCTTGATGCTTAGTGTTTTAAACAATGAAGTGTTTAAACAATGAATATTCCATTATGAAAGACATATGGAACTGTACAGATTGACTTGCATCATCTATTTTTCTCAATGAAACAATCGCATGGCAATCATCAGTTCAGCTACCAAAGAGATTGCTAATAAAAACAAGTTTTGATAGTCTAATGTGTATTTAAAATCGTTATTTTGAAATTCTCGACGATATCTATACAGGGTAAAATTAAAACTAGTGCGGATATTTTAGGAGGTGAAAGTACTCATGAATATGATCAACTTTTATTAGTGTCGGTCCCATAATAAAAGTTGATCATATTCATGAGTACTTTCACCTCCTGAAATATCCGCACTGGTTTTATTTTATCCTGTATTCTTAAGTGCATTAATTTAAAAAATCTAAGTAAATATTCCTTACAAGTAACATATAAATTAGGTATATTGACAGTTCTCCGCGTATAAACTACTCTCACTCTTTTGGTAAATTAAAAACATTTTTGTATGTTAGTACCTATTGTCTTACCCAGTGGTAATTTTTTAAAAATAAATAAAAGTAACATAAGAAAGAGTCGTGATTAAGACTAATACACGATTTGTTTTGAAACTGGCTGCTTACATCTAGAATTTCTTCCAAAAAAGTTCTTGATTCGATTTCTATCGAAATGATTTCTTGCGCATTTAAAAACCTAGAACAAAATTGTGGATGTTTGCGGCTTGCTTCGAGAAATATCATCAAAATGCTTTGGAAGTGACTTATAAAATGCATTATAGAATAATATTTTTCATCATTTGCGCTTTCAAGCCAAAATACGCTTAATATTTCCGCCAACGACTTTTTAGTATAGGTTTGTAACCTTTTGTCAACCTATCGGTTTGATTTATCAATCGTATATAAAAAAAATGATTTGAAATTAAATGAGGCTTTTAGTTTTATTGAAGTAAAAGTTTACCTACCTAATAAAATGTAAGTTAATAAAACTTAATAATAACGTTATTTTTATTGTGAACATCAGTTAATTACTGTATTTATTTCACGGACGAAATAATTTAAAATTATTACATATCCAATATTATAAAAAATAATAATGAAATATTTTATCCATGACAAAAATGTGCACGACTTTCGCATTTTTTTACAACAATAAAAAAAATGATATCAATGTGTTCATTTCATGTAATTAAAACTATTTATTAATATTATTTTATATGTTGTTTATTTTTTATAATTATTATATTTAAGTTAGCTTTTAAGTATTATGTAATATGTAATCTATTGGCGTTTAAAATTAATTAAGAAAATTTAATTTATATCGAAATAGTAGAAATTTCAATTTTAGGCTTACAACTTTTATTGAATTTAAAAATTGCAAGTGTCAAGACAAGAAGTAAACTTAATTTTATTAATCTTCACACAAATTAATCTGTTCAGCGGACTGTCTTTTTTAGGGTTCCGTACAATATGTTATTGGATCACTTTGTTGTCCGTCTGTCACGACCATGAGCTACTAGAAGTATGCAATAGCGTCATCTATGATCAAGATATATCAACAATGATGTAATGGCGGCATAGATAGTGCGATTGCATATTTCGGAACCCTTGGGCGCGAGTCGTACTCTCACTTGTCCTGTTTTTTTTTACTAATATCTTGCCATATTTTTCTGCCTGAAGCATTGACCCGATGGTCTAAACACAATCTTGCCATTTTAAGACGTAAATAATACTTATTTATGTAAGTTAGCCCTAAGCACACAACTGAGTGTGATAGGAACGAATGATATATCTGAAAGTTAAGTTTTACTCGTCACTCTGTCGATGTCTAAAGTTTTTTATAGGACCCTATGCCCTTTTCTTAGTAGATTTCATCTGGTAGGTTCAACTCCAATAAAAAAAATATAGAAGTCGTAAACACTGTGTCGTTTAAAATCACTGTTTTTCTAGGACAAACGTTTAAATTATGGTCCAAACGTATAAACACCTGTTTTTGCTATTATGCTCATATTATTACTTATACTCTCTATGACTACATAAGTTATGGCCTCTAAAAAAGAACTCGTGGATTGAGCATCAAGCCTCGAAAAAAGAACTCGTGGATTGAGCATCAAGCCTCGAAAAAAGAACTCATGGGTTGAGATCGTGAGTTTTTTTTTTATTATTTAAAAACCGATGACGTCATAGAAATATATAGCTGCGTGTGTGGTCACTCGAAAATTTATATAGAAAATATATCGTAATATGCCTTGCTATGATTCATATTAATATATATTATAGCTACGTCTGTGACGGGCTTTATACGGGGTGAAAGTTTAGTCAGTCGCAATACGAAAAGGGGTCATTTATCTCATCATTATGAACAACTTTTACAATGGGACCAACCCCTAAATCCCGAAAAATAAATCGGCTGTTCCTTTATGTTCACATAACTCAACAAAATGTATGGACAGCAGATTTTTTTTTCGCGATTTCAGTGTTGGTCCCATAGTAAAAGTTGTTCATAATGATGAGTACAATGACCCCTTTTCGTATTGCAACTGACTAAACTTACATAGAGAGATAGCCGCGCTGATCGATCGATCCTGTTATACGGGTAAGAGGATCGATCGATCAGCGCGACTATCTCTTAGCCACGCGCCCCTCGGAGTCCCTGTATATGTAAATATGTATGTATGTATGTACATTAAATAAATAATGTCGTAAAAGTCCCACGAGGCATGACGAACATATACCTACATGATGACAAAGAGTAACAAGTAACAACTGTATCAATCTATTAGCACTTATTTAAATCAAGCTAAGAGGAACGTGACATTTTATATGTTAACACCTCAGATCATAGAAACAAGGAGATATGCCATCATAGCAAATTAGTACGGGAACAATGATGCCACTTTTAGTACATTTTTCGACACAATTACGCGCATAATTAAGCGCTCCTTGTGAATAAAAAGATCTCCCACGCATTGAACATTTCGCACACCCTCAATCTAACACTGTTAATCGTCATTCAACACTAGCACTAAACTAAAACACTGTATTTATACCATCGATCGTGTTCGGTTCGTCGCCAGCGCGTACGTTTTTAATATGAGCAATTTGCTCAAGATCAGGCATCAAGCTCGATAGCGCCTTGGCACATCTCCTTGTTTCTATGATCTGATGTTAACACGTTTATCACGCTACCATCTGCTGGGGTAAGCAGAGTTTTGGTTGATATTATTAACTACCTAGTAGCAACACGCACGGGTGCAATCTGCTATGAATGTGGCAAGATGTCAAATCATTTGTCTTCAGTCAGACAGTAGCGCTTTCCTTGTGTCTAGGCTCGCGTTGGTCTAAGCTCGGCCAACATGTATTGCAGGCTTTAGAGTCAACTGCCAGCGCGAGTGACACCGCGTGCAATAGCTAGCTTATACATAAAACCAGTTGACTTCCGCAATGTCGTTTTCCTTCCGCTAAAAACCAATAGAGACCTAGGTATATTACTGATCATAATATTGTACCTATTTATTGTATTACCAATGTAGAAATCGATGCCATGGGTAGTTGGATTGTGGAGGTCAGATGGCAGTCGTTCCATATAAAATCTTAACTAATATTACAAATGCGAAAGTAAGTTTGTTTGTCACCTTTTCAAACTTAAACCACTCTACCGATCATCATGAAATTCTGCATATTCGTTGTCAGGGATATAGAAAAGAACATAGAGTACCTTTCATCCAGAAAAAAAAGGACTGTTCCCGAGGGAAAAAACAATAACTTTTGACGGTCACAATTGCTTTGGGATGCTAGATGGCGCTACGTGTATGTCACACGGGCGAAGTCGCGGGCAAAGTGCTATTTATTTATTTATTATATTATACTTCATTGTACACTAAAAAATACAGTATAAAAGAACATTCTTATTTGAAAACATACAATGGGCGGCCTTATCGCTATCTGCGATTTCTTCCAGGCAACCATAGGATGGACACCAAGTGAGCTAGACACGATATGGAGTGCTAGTAAGTATTTAATATAAGAGAGGTAGAGCACAACGGGATATCTCACTCAAATCTAGAGCAGCCTGATTGGGGAAGTATCACCTTACACTCAGATCATAGAAACAAGGAGATGTGCCAAGGCGCTATCGAGCTAGATGCCTGATCTTGAGCAAATTGCTCATATTAAAAACGTACGCGCTGGCGACGAACCGAACATGATCGATGGTATAAATACAGTGTTTTAGTTTAGTGCTAGTGTTGAGTGACGATTAACAGTGTTAGATTGAGGGTGTGCGGAATGTTCAATGCGTGGGAGATCTTTTTATTCACAAGGAGCGCTTAATTATGCGCGTAATTGTGTCGAAAAATGTACTAAAAGTGGCATCAGTTTTTCCTGTACTAATTTGCTATGATGGCATATCTCCTTGTTTCTATGATCTGAGACCTTACAGAACACCACAGCGAAATAACGCTACTGCTCGGTAGTGATGTTCCTGTGGTGAGTAAGGTCGCCAGAGCTGCTGAGGATGCGCTGTGTTGACAGTTGACCTGCTTGTGTCTTAAGCTGTCGGCACAGCGAATACACATTTTAAAGGGTCGGTAACACGCATGTTATAGCTACTTGGTGTTGCGCATCATCGCATGTTGCGCTGGCTTCGTTAGCCAGCACTTACCATCAGGCGGGCTGGTCGTACCCCTGTTTACCATCTTCGCTGCGTCGTCACAAACGTTACCTGAGCATTAGCTGAATTTTCGGTCCCTTTGGCGGAATGAAGACGGGGGGCGCCGAGGCTGCACGTGATTGGTTCGTCAATCGATGCTCGTCGCCTATTGGACTATACTCTATTACGTATTGTCATGTGTCTATTGTCAATTGGGCCGAAAATGTACATGCCCGATCTGTGATCATGTTTCCTGCCGGTACCTATATTACTCGTAAAATCGCTTCCTCTCTTACTTTAAACTGTCATTTCTTTGGCAAGCATGCCACGATACAAGGTCGGCAAAATTGATGAGTTGCCAAAAAGTAAACACTAGATATTCCGAATATTATTCTCAATTTGTTTCAGAATGGTACGTATAACCTTGCCCTTTGTTTATTTATAATCTGTCGTTTAGCCAAGTTACCTGAGGTAGTTACCTGCACCCTAATTACGTAACTCAATTTTTATCGCCATGGCATTCATTTTGACAGTTCAACAACATCCATTGCGGCGTTGAGCTAGTTATCGGGAGCACAGAGTAAGAAACATAGCGGCGCCCGGCGTAATGAATCTCAAAATCAATGCCATGGTGATAGCAATTGAGATACGCAATTAGGATGCTGGGTAGGAACTGCCAATTTGTTTGCGAACGTTCGAGGGAGAATCTCACGGTGAGATTCTCCCTCGATCGTTCGCAAACAAATTGTACGCGTAACAAACGCGGTGAGTCGATACAGAAGAGGCAGGCTGATTCTATTTGAGCGACGGACTCCCCAAGTCCGCCGCCAGGCAGGGACCGAAAAGGTCACCCGTATAGGGGGGGTTTTACCCGGATTATTTTTTTGGGTTAGGTTAAAACCTTGCGTAAAGGGTTAATCAGCCTAATAATAACCGGGTTCACGCATAGAGATAATTTTTGTTCCTTTTTGTTAATAAAATAAAAATAAAAAAAAATTTAGTTCCATTTCATTCGGGTTAATCAGCAATATTAACCGGTAACGGTAAACCTATGGGTTAGAGACCGGTCCCTGCCCGCAGGCCGCACCCTACGGTGGCCGTTATTTACATAAAGTTCAATGTATATTATAAAATAAATGTATTGAATGACTTGAATTTGATTCCCGAATGAGTCACAACATAAAACAATTAGCATTATATTATTTAAACTTCCCAGCGAAAGTAAAAACATTTATAGATACACATCTCAAACGTGTTTTATTTCGAAAGAGATATACCTATTTTTGAACGAGACAGCAGCAACACAAGCAGGTCAACTGTCAACACAGCGCATCCTCAGCAGCTCTGGCGACCTTACTCACCACAGGAACACAACACTACCGAACAGTAGCGTTATTTGGCTGTGGTGTTCTGTAAGGTGGAGGTACTTCCCCAGTCGGGCTTGATTGAGCGAGATATCTCGGTATGCCCTACCTACTCTTATAATGGACGCAAATAATTCTCTTGAGACCTACACAAATGCGGTGCATCCATTCACCATCAGTGATAGCCTAGTGGATTAACCATGTGCCTCCCACGGCGAATGGTTCGAGTTCGATCCCGAGGCACGCACCGCTGACTTTTCGAAGTCATGTGCGTATTAGAAATTAATTATCACTTGCTTTAACGGTGAAGGAAAACATCGTGAGGAAACCGGCATGTTCTAGAACAAAAAATTCGAAGACATGTGACGTCCACCAACCCGCACTGGGCCCGCGTGGTGGACTACGGCCCACTCCCTCTCACAGAGGAGGCCAGTGTCCTAGCAGTGGGAACATTATAGGCCGATTATGCTTATGCATTCACCATCGTCACTAGGGAATCTATTATTTTATTTATACTTGCTTGCGTTTGACCGCCATCTCGCCTGATGGAGCACGCTTGCCTAGAAGAAACCGATTCACTCGTGACTTGAAGACAGAAGAATCAATCAGAACGTCGCTGGGAAGCTATCTAGTTCCTGAAATAACTAATTAGTATTGTGCAGATGTAAGGCTTCTTTCCAATTGGAATTTTCCTAAATAGATGACGCATTAGTCGTCCCAGTGACATTGAAAGTAAATTTCATCTATACCTATACTAATATACCTACTCGTAATAAAGCTGAAGAGTTAGTTTGTTTAAACGCGCTAATCTCTGGGACTACCAATCTCATTCGCATAATTCTTTTTGTATATGAAAGCCAGATTCATGAGGAGTAATATAGGCAATTTAACATCACACTATGACCCTTGGGAGCCGAGCAACGGGGGTAAAACCGCGAGTAATATAGTTAGATGATCATGCATGGAGGGGCTCGTGGCTAAATGACAGCCGCGCTGATCGATCGATCTGCGAGGTTAAGCTGCGCTTGCCGCGGTCAGTCCTTGGATGGGTGACCGTTCTTTACACATCGAGACCCCTCCGTGTCTGGGAGAGCACGTTAAGCAGTCGGTCCCGGTTGTCATAGGAATATCTTTGACAATCGTTACGGGTAGTCAGAAGCCAAAGTCTAACAGCTGGTCTAACATTTGAATACCGGTATTACCCATTAATTGGGTTGTGGAGGTCAGATGGCAGTCGCTCCTCGTAAAATATTGATATTCAGCCGAAACTAGTTAGACTGGAAGCCGACCCCAATATAATTTGGGAAAAGGCTAGGCAGATGATGATCATGCAGCATGCCTTACATGCATGAACATAATGCATGACCCCGTAACTTACGTGCATGATCGCCTGCATGACCCTGTGAGCCTCGGGAGCGCATTAGACCATTGTTATGAAAATTTGCCCTATTTTAAAAGTTTCTAATGTGGATATCAATATGGATAGAATATGGATAATCATGTTTTGAAAAACGATCCTCGCAAAATCTCGCAACCTTTCTATTGGTGGACAAATCGTTTCAGAATCCCTAGAAGATCGCGTGGACTGTATACTTACCGATTACAGCATAAGAGAAAGAAAATGAGGAAAATCAAATACTAAGGAAAAACAGTGTTATTTATTTCCCAGAAGCGCGCATGATTCACAAAATGTTAGTAAGTACCTAATTGACACAGATTTTTTATTTATACAGAATGAAAGTATGGAGGTAATTTAAAATTATTTCACCTATTTTTGTTGTTTTAACAGCTGTAATGTCCCCAATTACATTATCCAATTAGGCAATACTAAAAGGGGAGCTGCCTAATTGCTTTAGACCGCATTCAGGTAAAAAGCCTTCGCCATAAGCGTTTTTAAATCGGCGCAGGATGCTTTCAACACCTGCCAGCCTAGCATGACCACGATAGAAACGGGTTTTGTCTACATAGAAATAGACAAAGTGACAGATTGTAGAAACATTTCTACCGTTTCATTCATAAAACGTAGAAATGTTTCTACAATCTGTCACTTTGTCTATTTCTATGTAGACAAAACCCGTTTCTATCGTGGTCATGCTAGGCCTGCTGAATGATTGCTGCTATAATTTTAATTGCTGACACTGGACTTCAAAAATCCCGAATATTTGGGCGAAATCGGGATTTTTCCCCGGTCGCATATTCACTATGAGATAAATCTCTCACAACACATAATGCCAGTCGCTGGATATGTCGGGCGGAGTCAACGGCGTCGGGCTAAGTCAGCGACGTCGGGCGAAGTCATCGAAGTCGGGCGAAGTCAGCGATGTCGAGCAAAGTCAGCAACGTCGGGCAAAGGCAGCGACGTCGGGTAAATAGGTTAATCAAATGTGAACGAAAAAGGTCGCGAGACAAGATGCCTGGCGTTGGTCGACATCGCCCGACGTTGCTTGACTTCGTCCGATATCTCGCGGGACATTAGTCCCATAATGAGAATATGGGCTCTTTCAATTTAGACGATTGGTGTCGGAGTGCTGCCGTGCGGTACCTAGTCGAGCGGGTGTTGTGCTGACCAGGGCCCGCTTTAGGGGATGGGCAACCCGGACATTTTCCTGGGGCGCCAAAATTTGGGGGCGGCATTTTGGTTGTAAGTGCACAAAACTAAAACCCGACTAGGTACGACAAAAATCGAAGGGACTTGTTATATTGAACGCTAACGACTTGCCTGATGGTAAGCAGTCACCGCAGCCTATGATTTAAGAACGTTTGCAACATAATACGTATATTAAGGGGCGGCAATTTGTCTTTTTGTCCGGGGCGACAAAACTGCTAGAGCGGGCGCTGGTGCTGACGCACGTCAGTTGTTTTTTCCATACAGTTGACGGGTCGAGAGCGCCGTCCGGTTGTCGTAGGTACGACGCCCGCAGTCCGACACCAAACGTCTAAATTGAATAGCCCTCTTGTTATTGGTTTACCAAAATAACATTTGCCAATCATATCACATATTAAGAGATTTGACAAGAGATTAAATTGACCAGACTTTCAGAAACAGGAGGATAAGTTACAAGTTCCATTTAATAAGGGGCAAGCCTATTGCCAATACCAGGCACAAAAATCAGACTCTAAGGAAGCTATCGCCAATTTCCCAAATGAAAATTTCATCACTAAAGAGATTTTCGCAGTAACTACCTACCTATGGACCGTTGAATAAAAATAGTGTACTTAATCATAATCATAAATGACTGCCTAACTCTAAAAACTTTTTTATCATGCAAGAAGCTGGTAAAAGCGACAAAAATATATAAAGCCAAGATTTGGAAAAAAAACTTACATCGCTCATGTATGGAGTCCAATCGTGATTGCTTGCTTCCCACTCCGGCGGAGGCTTTTTCTCTCTCAATCTATTTATTATTGTCGCGTCAGAATCATCATCGACAATAGTGCGGTCAAAATCAAATACAGCCAAAGATGGGTTCGCCATGTTTGAAATTTACGCGCGCACTCGACCGCCGCCCCGAACACACTGAAGTCAAACTGAAGTCGCCAAGTCTGAACTCTCTGAAGACCTAAGCGATGCCCCGTGAATGAGAGCCACGCATTATGACGTCAGCAGACATCGAGACATGGAACAGAGGAAATGTGGATGATGCAATCATATTCACGTGTGGTTTTTGTAAGGAGACACAAAAATCTTGTGAATTTTGACAGAAAACAGCTGTTTTGACGTTATTGATTTGAGTTTGACGTGTCATGCGACCTTGAAGTTTGCATGCCGTTCGGATATCCTGTAAGAAAAATAATGAACAAAAATGCCTGTTATTAATCGAGTCTGGCAAAGGCTGCCCCAAAGTAGGCCCAAAAGTTTTAACAGCTGAATGAGCTAAAGCTTACGCGGATTTTAGAAGTAGTATTTAGATCAGTAATCAACTAATCATCTACTATGTGTACAATCGTTTTAGGTTCATAAAAAAAAATTTGAATAAAAGATCTCATTCAAAATTATCTTATTCATATCACACTAAAGTGGTATAAATTATCTAATGATAAAATAATGTTATTCTACTTTTTTGAAATGTTAATCAAAGAATCCAAACATAACTCCCTGACTGTCCACTCCTGTCACAGGAAATTAAAAAAAAAACTTCAACTTGACCATAGATTATACAGTGAACTTGACTTGACAGATAAAGATTTCAGAGTTGCTACCTAACCTCTTTTTTAGAAATTGGGAATTTATTTTAGAAATTGTTATAAATAATTACATAACACTAATTGCAATGGCTTCATTAAATGTGTATGCAGTGGGGAGACTCGCGAAATATGTTTCTGGATCGTCATTAAGGACCCTTCGTGCCAATCTATACAGGTGAAATTGCGCAATCAATTTTGAGGTTATGTACAAAATTCATTTTTGAATTTCAGAAAAAAATACAACAAGAAAGTGTCAATTATAAGTATCCTCAGCGAAAAAAAAGTTTATTTGTTTTAATAATAATGAGATGTTTTGTAAATTCTTTATACTGTTGTGCTGATGTAATAATTATTTAAAAACTACTAAACTCATTTTTCCCTATGATACTTAGTCAAAACTGTTAATATCTTTATCTCAACGAATTTTGGGACGTATCAACTACATATTAAATACAATTTTACTACCTCTGGAGTTAAAGATAATATGACTCATCATAGCTATTTCATACTCTTTAGTGGCATGACTTTTTAGAGCATACCAGAAAGCCACAACAACATCAAAGGTTCTGAAGGCTCTTCTATATATTACCTATCCCCTGTTCAAAGTTCAAGCCTTTACACATTTTTATCTCATAAGATAACAATCCTAGATAGTATGATAAAGAAACTCTTTACTTTATTGACATCTTTGGCTGTCTGATGCAATATGCGCCTACAATGTTGTAGATCCAGTAGGAAGTAGGAACAGACAGCATAATCCTTAGATTCAACAGCCATACCACAATACCTTAATCGATGAAATGCTTGCAACACTGAGATCATCACATGCACATCTTCGACTCTTTAAAATAAGGATTTGCTGTGCTGACAGTGTAGTAGAGTAGACAAGAAGGTCCCGCTGTCAACACAGAGTATCCTCAGGAACTCTGGCAACCTCACTCACCATCATAGGAACACAACACTTCTGAATAGCATTATGGTTTTCCTTCCTGACGCTATAACTCCAGAACGGATGTACCGATTTCCAGGTTTTGCATTCGTTGAAAAGGTCTCGGGCTTCGTGAGGTTTATAGCAAAGAAAATTCAGGAAAATTTCAACAGAAAAGCATGAAGCCGGGTTTGCTAGTCTGCTAATAAACAATTAATTTGTTTCTAGAAGTACAGTCCGAGGTTACAGTACGGAACAGAAAGCGAGCACAGAGCCTGAAGCCGAGAGCAAGCAGCTCCCCAGCACCGTTGAGGAGTGCCACAAGCATATCGAAGCCCTCACCGTTGAGCTGAACACACTTAGGAAACAAGCCAAAGATTTTGAAGTAAGTTTACTTGTAACAGTAATATTCTTAGATTCCGCATCATATTTAGACTAAATTAAAAAGAAAAGAATAACAATGCTGAATTTAATTACAAGTAAAATAATTATGACGAAGTCAGTAACAAGTGCTATCCTGTGGGCCTAGCACGAATAATTTTGACATATCGTATCGTAAACGTAAGCGAATTTCGAATCTAAAATACAACATTTAGATTAACTTTTATACAGTTTGCGCATTATAATAAATACAGGGATTCAAATAAAGTATTTAATTTATATAAATACTGTGTAGCAAACGTGTATTTTCAATTTAAAATATGCTTACTTTATGATACGCAACGTCAAAATCGTTTGTGCTAGGCCCTCTGCACACTCTCGTTTATTCAGTACAGTCGCGAAAGCAGAGAAGATACCCTATGCGCTATCAGTTATTGCTAAACTGAACGACGCTAGAATATACAGTGACGCCCTCACGTCGCCTCGCGAGGGTAATCGAGACCCTTTGGGTCGCGCACAAAAAACCGACTCGGAGAGAGCAAACGAGGCGAGGCGAGACAATAAGAGATGAAGCGAGTGTAGCATTGTACGCTCTCCCATTCGTCAGCCTCGCGGGACGTGAGTGTACAGGCGCCATAAGGGTTTGCGGACCTCACTGAGAAACCATGTATAGGAAATAAGAGTTTTCTCCCCAACACCCTCTCAGGGTGGGAAGTCCTCCACAAACTTCTTGCAGACCTAGTCCTGGTCCTGACATATCAATATTTTGCAGGACAAATACAAGCGCGCCCTAGCGGACGGCGAGAACGTACGGCGTCGCATGATGAAGCAAGTTGAAGACGCCAAGTCTTTCGCCATACAGAGCTTCTGCAAAGACCTGCTTGACGTGAGTACAGCTTTTTAATCCTTCCTTCTTTCCTAGGACTTTTCCTTCCTATCCTAACGTATTTGACTCTGATCAGTTCATAAACTACATTTTTTTTTAATTTATTTATTGCACACCCAGATTAAAAACTGTGTGAGACTATTCTAATGAGTACATTTTTGCGGCTGTGGGCCTAAAAAATATGTAGCCGGAAATGCCTAGCAGTGGGAACATTATAGGTTGTTTGTAAAAACAAGCTCAACATTACTTGTATTTGTGTGTAAACATGTTTGCTGACATCGTGCTTAACGTGCAATGTGCTGCGTGCTATGAGAGCTGTCACCTTTTATTTTATTGAACTAACACTAAAAACGTTCAACAAACAAACTTCTGTTGGAAAAATATTACCCCTACATTTTGGTCCTTCGAGCCGGATCATGAGACTGGCACAAATCATATTTTGCTAAGTTGGAGTAATTTTCAGGCACCCATAAAATGTCCTATATCTTTTTCAGTATTATTCATCAGAAAGTCTAATGTAAGTACAATATTGTTTTAGGTAGCGGACACATTAGCGGCCGCAGCGGAAAGCGTGCCAGAGAGCGAAGTGTCGGAGGGCGGCGGCACGGAGGGCGGAGCCTCCGCCGCCCTGCGGTCACTACACGACGGCGTCAGACTCACACGGGCACAACTCACACAGGTGAACCATCGTATTAACTTAGCAACGAATGTCTAGTGATTTGTGTCGCCTGCACATAATCAGATCTCGCTTGTCTGACAACTAAAAATTGGACAAGTGTGAGTAAGAACTCGCGCCCTGAGAGTTCTGTACAAACTTAAAGAATAATAAATAAAATAAAATATTCCACTAGAAATATGCATTAGCGCCATCTATAAGCAAGATGCCGCTATTATATAGTTCTAGTGTGGTGCATCACCAGACGGACAGCAATGTGATCCTATAAGAGTTCCTTTTTTCTTTTTGAGGTACATCATCATCTGCCTAGCCTTTTCCCAAATTATATTGGGGTCGGCATCCAGTCTAACTAGTTTTGGCTGAATATCAATATTTTACGTGGAGCGACTGCCATCTGACCTCCACAACCCAATTGATGGGTAATACCGGTATTCGAATGTTAGACCAGCTGTCAGACTTTAGGGCTTCTGACTACCCGTAACGATTGTCAAAGATATTCCTATGACAACCGGGACCGACTGCTTAACGTGCTCTCCGAGGCACGGAGGGGTCTCGATGTGTAAAGAACGGTCACCCATCCAAGGACTGACCGCAGCAAGCGCAGCTTAACCTCGCAGATCGATCGATCAGCGCGGACGTCATTTAGCCACGAAGCCCCTCTTTCTTTTTGAGGTACAACTCTTAAAATGGATGAAAATAATCTCAAAAATCGATTCTAATAGAGAAAAAATCGAAATCCTGCAGAGAAGAACGAGGCGGACAAACATACTACTATTTATAAATAACCAATGATATGTAAACTATAGATACGTTACCCACGATCTAAAATAGCGACAAAAAAGTAAGGTAATTGCCCACCATTCTTTTAGTCATGCATCAACCAGTTTCTTGGCTGAACGTCATTTCTCGCAACCTTTTGCGAAAAAAAAACCTACTAAACAAGAGGTAGGTATGCTAAATAAGGCATTCGTTTTCTTTCCCTTTTTTTGCACATATGCACTGATATGTAGCTATTTCGCTGTTTAAAGTATTTGCGCCATTTTTTAGTACAGTGATGTTGATATATGACGTGTCTATATATGTATAATACGTCATTGTAAATAACAGATGTATGTTCGTTTTCATTTCTCATACTCGGAAAGTAGTGTATGTTTGATCAGAGCAACGGGTCGAAAACGATGCTTCCCTCCCTTGGGCGGGAAAGACTCATAGTAATTGCTTCCCTCCCTAGGGCGGGAATGAATTTTAAAAATAGAACTAAAATTGGTTATTTAGTCGGCTATAATTTTTTTTACATCCTAACATTAAGAAAAATATCGATTAAAAAAAAAATGCTGCGGTCTTGTGAGTGTATACATACGGCCAATGTGAATTAAAAAAAATACCTATTAAAGTGGGATGGCACGCGGCGGTGACGCGGGCGGTGTGTTCCATATTTGAAATTTAAATTAAAAAAGACTATGTATAATTTGGCGGGATACTAACTCTGTACCGAAATTATTTGATTAAAAATGAGTTCAAGCGATTCTGAAAGGTCGACCCCCAATTCCGTTAAAGAAAACTACTATTTTTTACTTTCCTTATATTTGAAATGAAAAGTAGAGTGTTTAACACGGGTGAAAGTCATCAATTCCCACTCGGACTATAGCCGCCCTCGCTTCGCTCGTGCGTCTAAATACCTCGTATGGGAATTGATTTCTTTCCACCCTTGTATAACAATCTACTATTATTCGCAGGTGTTCAGCAGACACGGGCTGGTGTCAGTGTCTCCGCTCCGTGAGAAATTCGACCCCAACCTGCACGAAGCACTGTTTCAACAGGTACATACATAACATGATAACACTTAGGCCATGTTGTTTCATCTTACAGTTACGTATCTGTAACCGGCAAATATGGCGGCTTGTACGACAATTTCATACTGACTTAACGATTACGCTGACTTACGAATACAGATGGTTTGAAGCAACCCGCCCTTATAATTTCTAATGCCAACTTGCAATTTAAAAAAAAATAGTATATTATGCAATTAGTGAATAAAGGACGGATTTAAAGCGAGGGCCATAGATGAATCACGAGCTAGTGAAGGATTCTAACGATTGAATCACAACCGTAGGGAGTGATTCATGATGATTGAATCACGAGCGTAGCGAGTGATTCAAGTGTTAGAATCCTGAGCGACGCGAGCGATTCATGGCCCTCGATATAAATCCGTTTTATTCAAGAGTTGCATACTATACTTTATACCATGACTACGAGAAAAAGAAAGATTTAAGTGAAAATATACATATAATGAAGAAAAAGTAAAGTTAAATTGGCTTTGATGTAACCCAGCCGTGATTTTTTGGGTAGCAAGCTTTCCACCTTTCCACTATATCGGCCGCCCTCTCTTTCACAAACTCAGGTGTTAACACATCTTCATCACTAGAATGCATTTTTAATCGATTAGAACAACACTAAACAAACACAAAATTAAAGATTAAAGTAACACTAAACTTTGTGTTCGTACAACTTACAGTATTCAAAATAGCGCCAATTTACTAAGGACAGCAAAGAACACAAAACAGTTTTTATTCTAATGCTAAACTCCTTGTCAAAAATGTCGACCAATCAAATTAAATTTAGAACACATCAATATAGGTCGAATACACAGATTACACTTACACTAGATACGGCAAGCCACGACCAAGCGTGCCCTGCATGTTCGACTGTTCGTACTAAAAAAAGTCTGTTAGCTCAGTGACGCTTAGTGATTGAAACAATTCTGTTTACTCTGAGCACATCACTAAATGGCTGGGGTGAAGTTATCGTAGGTATGAAAAACTTTTTTAACAAAAAATAACCGACTTCAAAAATCCACTACAAAGAAAATAATAATTTTGGTTTCGGAAGTCGGTGGCAAAAAAAGCAAACAAAAACCAAAGCCACCAACTTCCGAAACCAAAATTATTATTTTCTTTGTAGTGGATTTTTGAAGTCGGTTATTTTTTGTTAAAAAAGTTTTTTATTTTTCCCTTTTTAGTTCTTTAACCCGTGTTAGATTACTTTCACGAATTCGTTCAACAGTAAATCTTCTACGGAGTATGTACATTTATGCCTATAACTTTGTACATAGGAATGATTACATAATGTATTATATACTAAAACCTTCCTGAAAGTATGTAGATTACGTTAGTGAAAACCCCATCCAAATCGAATCAGTAGTTTTTGAGAAAATCGCGCACATACAAACATACATACATACATACTTACATACATACATACATACATACTTACATACATACATACGGGACGAATACAGAACCTCCTTTTTTGAAGTCGGTTAATAAAAAGATGACACGTTCGGTTTTCATACAATCTAATAACGTGCCGCATCTAGCATAGGTTCATTAAATCTGTGGTGTGTTCCATTTTCAAACATCAAAACAGTGAGTAAAAGTGCTTTTTATTCACTGTTTTCAGTGAATAAAATAAGCTTTTTAGAGGGGGAATGGTATAAACATCATTGTGTCTGTCAATTATTTGAAAGTGACAGACAGAACGATGTTAAAAACGAAGCACATACCTATTAACTACGGAACCAACATTGAAATCGCGTAAAAAAAATCAAGTGTTCCATACAAAAATGTCCATATCACTCGACAAAGGGTATGGAACACCATGTTTTTTTTTTCGTGATTTTTTTTTTTAAATTTCTTTGATTACATTGACGCCCTAATATGTGAGAACAATGTGATATATTCAAAAAACCTTTAGGAAAAAAATGAACAAATAGAAATCATATCGAAAAAACCGGACAAGGAGCGAGTAGGCCTCACGCCCTGAGGGTTCTGAAATATGCAATAGCGCCATCTATTAGCAAAGTGACGCTATTACCAGTGGCGTGCTTACAGGCCAAGCCCGAGGGTATTTCGCGTATTTTTTCATGATTGTAAGTGTTTTTTATTGGACGCTACTTCACATTCATGAAAAATTTAGAGATATACTCTCGGGCTTGCCCTGTAGGCACGCCACTGGCTATTACATACTTCTAGTGGCGCCATCTATGAGCAGATGCTTCCACACGTTAAGGGTCTTGACATAGTGACAGACGGACAACAAAGCGATCCTAAGGTAAAATACAATTCCACTGTGGAATTTGCATGGTGTAATGTTGTTCATCTTCTGATAACAGGAAGTGGAAGGCGCCGAAGCGGGTACAGTAGTAGCCGTGAGCAAGGTGGGCTACAAGCTGCACGAGCGCTGCGTGCGGCCCGCGCTCGTCGGGGTCGCCAAGTGATGCCACTCGCTACCGCTACAGGTGCGCACCTAGCGAACGATCCCATCGGCGTCGTGGGGACGGGCTCGAGTTTTGAAAGCGATTTTTAATAATAGTCAATTTTGAAGGTATTCACATTTTTTTTGTCTTTTATAATGCAGTAATTAGAATTTTGGATTACGCGTGTAACACATTATCACGGTAAAAACACTTGCGCGAAAAGACACGCGAAATGATATTCCGTAAATCCGTAGTCTCAGACATAGAGAAATAATTATAATTTTGTGGCTTACGCGTGTAACACATTACCCTCCTTTTGCTGATGTGGAGTAAAAAAGTAGCATGACACTTGCGCGAAAGACTTACGCGAAAAGCCATTTTGAAAGGTGATTTCCGCGAAGACATGCACGGAATTTCAGGGACCGATTAATCGGGTTAAAAGGTTACCGGTTAAATCTCTAACCCATATTTTTGGTTAATCTTAATGCAGGGTAACCGGTTAACCCTTTAATACGGATACCGTTACCGGTTAATATTGCTGATTAACCCGAATGAAATAGAACAACATTGAAAAAAAAGGAACAAAAATGAACTCTATGCGTGAACCGGTTATTATTAGGCTGATTAACCCAGAATACGGGTTAACCTTTATGCAAGGTTTTTCACCTAACCAAAAAAAAATAACCCGGGTTAACCCCTATACGGGTGACCTTTTCGGTCCCTGGGAATTATATTCAGGCAGAAAATACGAACCCGAGAAGGGGGGCACGGTGGCGGAGTCCCCTCTAGGGGGGTTCATCTGGTGGAAACGATCAGCCGATCACTTATCTAGTTTAATTCCTTCTTTCGCGCAAGTGTCCTTCGCGCAAGTGGTTTCGGGTAAGTCTTTCGTGCAAATGTTTTTCGCGTAATCCTGGTAAAAAATTCGAATTTGGACACCAAACACAAAAAAAATTGGAAGTAAATGTGAAAATTGTGAATACCTTGAAATGATTTTGGGTTTAAATTGTTGGAACCCACCATCGCTTTACAAAACATCCTATGTGCCTGTAACCTATAGGCTAGGACGCTAGGTTAACCAGGTTAACCTTAGTTAGCCGTTTAGACTTAACTTTATCATAAACACAAATAGCGAAATAGTTTTGCGAATATTAAAAGTCAGTACTACAGTTTTCGGATTTGTACTCGAAAATATATATCAAATAAGTTAACCGACACTTATCCAAAGGTGTAGAAACCGTGAATTTTGTAATTTATTTACGATTCGTCAAAAGTTCAATGACTCTATGGCTCATGCACTTTGCCGGCGGCATAGCGGCTGACAGATTCTAGAAACATTTCTACGTTTTATGAATGAAACGGTAGAAATGTTTCTACAATCTGTCACTTTGTCTATTTCTATGTAGACAAAACCCGTTTCTATCGTGGTCATGCTAGGCCGGCAGGGCACATTAGCCTTCAAAGTCAAAGTCAAAGCATTTATTTCAACTAGACCAATTACAGGTACTGTTGAATTATCAAGGAGTCTGTCCTTAAAGTTATAACCCGCAAGTCAATGCAGACCACTCATTATTGCTTCAAATTTTTTTGTCATGTACTTAAATTAACATATTTGGTCATTTTTCAAAATATTTTGTTGTAATGCGGTATAACTAGGGCGGCAGTTTAGATGAAATCGCAAGTTAATAACGATAGTTTAAATTATTTACGGCCAAATATGACTCTTTAATTAATAAACTACTATCTCTATGTGTTACAAGCTGTTCCCCGCGGTTTCACCCCCGTTGCTCGGCTCCTAAGGGTCATAGCGTGATGTTAAATAGCCTATACTATTCCTCATGAATCTGGCTATCATATGCAAAAAGAATTTTTCGAATCCGACTGGTAGTTTCAGAGATTAGCGCGTTTATACTAACCAACAAGTCTTGTTGGATTTATTAGTTTAGCATTTTAAAAAAGTGAGATATTTGGTTGTAGATGTCACAATAATGTTTAATATCCAAAGGTGTGTGTACATAATAATTATATGAGAACGGCGCAAAACTATTGGTTTATTAGGGTCCATTTCAATTGAATTTGTTAACTCTGTAAACAATGTCAGTATGTAGTTTTTAAACTTTCGCGAATTGTACACCATGTTTTCAATTATATATTTATATTTCAATTATATATATCGCGCACAAATATAATCAAAATATCTGTATTTAACCGACTTCAAAAAAGGAGGTTCTGTATTCGTCCCGTATGTATGTATGTATGTATGTATGTATGTAGGTAATGTATGTATGTATGTATGTATGTATGTATGTTTGTATGTGCGCGATTTTCTCAAAAACTACTGATTCGATTTGGATGGGGTTTTCACTATCGTAATCTACATACTTTGAGGAAGGTTTTAGTATATAATACATTAGGTAATCATTCCTATGTACAAAGTTATATGCATAAATGTACACACTACGTAGAAGATTTACTGTTGAACGAAGTCGTCAAAGTAATCTAACGCGAGATAAAGAACTAAAAACGGAAAAATAAAAACTTTTTTAACAAAAAATAACCGACTTCAAAAAGCCACTACAAAGAAAATAATAATTTTGGTTTCGGAAGTCGGTGGCAAAAAAAGCAAACAAAAACCAAAGCCACCGACTTCCGAAACCAAAATTATTATTTTCTTTGTAGTGGCTTTTTGAAGTCGGTTATTTTTTGTTAAAAAAGTTTTTATTTTTTTTGACTAACCTCGACGTTTCGATCAAGTTGCATTGACCGTGGTCACGAGAAGACTGAAGAGTGTGGGTATCATCGTCAAATGTCAGTATGGCCAACTATCAAAATTTGATGAATTTGTATAGAAAGTTTGTTTGCATAGTTTACAAGTTCTATTGAAATGGACCATAATTTTATGTAATATTATAGTTTTATAACGAGAGAGGGTTTATTTAATGCATTTATTTAAATTATTATGTTTTCTTCCTATTTAACATTACACATACTTATGTATTTAAAGTTTTTAAAATAGTGCATATAAATAGAAAGTAGTTGTTAAATATTTTTAGTGAATTCAAACTTTGTTGTGTAATCGATTTCAAATGATTCTTTCAGCCATTTTTTGTACCTTGAAATCTGAAACTGATCTGTTTTCAGTGTTGTATTCTCTCTCTCTCCAAGTCTTCAGTAGAATTCCATTGTGTGGTTGTCACAAGCGTGTGTGATGCGCGAGGTGGTAGTTGTTCCAAATATAGTTGGTTATTGTTTATGCAAGAGTTTTGTTTTAAATTCCCATATTGTTTACAGGCTCTAATAAAAGTATCTTTTTTAAGCAGAATTTCATGATTTCTACGATAAAAAGTGCCTAGGCCTACACCACTCCTTGCAAATCCCTCAGTCAATGTCATAAATGGTCAGATGACACTACAAACCTCAAGGGGTAAGTCCAGTCAAAATTGATTCAGCCGTTACGAAGATTATCCCGCGGACAAAGAGACACAATAAAAAACGAGTGTTTGATTTTGTCTCGGCTCGCCAGCGAATAACAATATGGCGGCAACGCCGCGTCGTCTACATGAAGCCTGAAGGTGTAATCAAACTGGGCTAAAAACGTAAGATACTACCCCATCTGGAATCAAACCCAGCACCCCACGCTCAACAAACTCACGACCACTAGACCAACGCGACACATGCAGTGGCGTATTTAACCTAGGGCCATGGGGGCCATGGCCTAGGGCGGCAGACTGCACTCAACTTTTTGCAGAACCCTAAACGTAGTCCGACACGCACTTGCTGGTATTTTCGTTAATTTATGCGGCGATAAATCATGTAGGCCCAGCCAGTTACGCCAAATGAAATACGCCACATGAAATAAAACAACACAAATACCTTACACAATACTTTTAATATTTCACATAAGCCAAGCGGCTGGGAATCGAGACGACAATACGTACAAACATCATATTTCACATTATCTATGATTTACAGTTAGGCGTATAACACAATTTACCGACCGGTATCGTACATGTTCACTTCAAATCAACTTTGTAATTTCAAACTTTTCATTTTTAACCACACGATACGAAACACGATTGTTCTTGCATTTACTGTAAGCGGCCGTAAATATTACACATCGAGTTTGAGAAAGAGATAATCGGCTAGCTTCGGCTTTGTAGAGCGTCGTATCCGTCACTCATAGTTAAGTGACGTTTTGTCTTAAATCTACAAGAAAAAACATTAGGACCTATACAATAGTGACAGACATGGGTACCAACCTCAGATCATAGAAACAAGGAGATGTGCCAAGGCGCTATCGAGCTTGATGCCTGATCTTGAGCAAATTGCTCATATTAAAAACGTACGCGCTGGCGACGAACCGAACACGATCGATGGTATAAATACAGTGTTTTAGTTTAGTGCTAGTGTTGAGTGACGATTAACAGTGTTAGATTGAGGGTGTGCGGAATGTTCAATGCGTGGGAGATCTTTTTATTCACAAGGAGCGCTTAATTATACGCGTAATTGTGTCGAAAAATGTACTAAAAGTGGCATCAGTTGTTCCCGTACTAATTTGCTATGATGGCATATCTCCTTGTTTCTATGATCTGAGGTTGGTACCTCAGAGAGACGCTATGTTGGTACATAGCGTCTAACGGAATTCTTATGTGAAACGCTCTATAGTTGGTAATATTTACTAATATATTACACATCGAGTTTGAGAAAGAGATAATCGGCTAGCTTCGGCTTTGTAGAGCGTCGTATCCGTCACTCATACCTATGTCACGTTTTGTTGCCGACTTGTTTATTCAGGGACCGAAAAAGTCACCCGTATAGGGGTTAACCCGGGTTATTTTTGTTGGGTTAGGTGAAAAACCTTGCATAAAGGTTAACCCGTATTCTGGGTTAATCAGCCTAATAATAACCGGTTCACGCATAGAGTTCATTTTTGTTCCTTTTTTTTCAATTTTGTTCTATTTCATTCGGGTTAATCATCAATATTAACCGGTAACGGTATCCGTATTAAAGGGTTAACCGGTTACCCTGCATTAAGATTAACCAAAATTATGGGTAAAAGATTTAACCGGTAACCTTTTAACCCGATTAATCGGTCCCTGTGTTTATTAGATACCGGACTGTTAGTGCTTCGTGCGACGACGACGACGAGAGATGACGCTCTATAAAGTCGAAGCTAGCCGATTATCTCTCTAAAGCTCATGTGTAATATTTACTGCCAGATACTGTAAATGAGATTTGACAGCACATTTGCTAATCAGTTACTTGACTAGGCTTTTATAAACTGGAGTCAGTGTTAAAGAATAATAGCGCTTTAAGCGGTCTACACACCAAAGCCGCTGACCCGGCGGCACAGCCCGGCTTAGTGCCGGCGGGTTAACCCGGCGGCTTCAGAATGTCCAAGCCGAACGACTTTGCCGGCGGCACGACAGCCGCGGCATGTGGTGTATAAGTGATACGTCACTACTCTATGAAAGCCGGCGGGCAACGGACTGAGTGAGTGGAGAGGCTTCCCGCGCGGGCGCAAGCCGGCGGCATGACTGTACAAAATAAGGCCGGCGGGTTGGGCCGGCGATCCGTGCCGCCGGGTCAGCGGCTTTGGTGTGTAGACCGCTTTAAGTTAAATAATATCTACCTCGTTCCTTAAATATTGGTCGTAGTAAATTTCATACATTTTCCGAGCGCGTGTCCCGTGTTTAATATTATCTATGCTTCAATTTTTTTTTATTTTTTCTAATTCGACTAAAATATACTACTGAATAGTAGTGACCTCATGTTTCAAACATTTGTTATCTTATTTAAAAAAGGAAACGAAGTTAAAGAAGCCTATAGCTACATCATTTTTAGTGTTCCGTACCCAAAGGGTTTTACCCTTTGGGTACGGGACCCTATTACTAAGACTCCGCTGTCCATCCGTCTGTCACCAGGCTGTATCTCATGAACCGTGATAGTTACAGTTGAAATTTTCACAAATTTATTTTTGTTGCCGCTATAACAACAATTACAAAAAATTTAATAAAATACATATTTAAAAAACCGCAAACAAACCCATACAACAAACGTGATTTTTTTGCCGTTTTTTTCTTGATCTTAATAAAGGTTATAATAATAGTGTCTAATGTTGTATAGATAATGGTACGGAACCCTTCGTGCGCGAGTCCAACAAGCACTTTGCCAGTTTTTCTCTTCAACAATCATCAAATATGTAGCACATAAGTCCTTCCTCCTACGTTGACGTCGGGCGTAATCAACATCAGCGTAAGAGGACGACTGACCTTACACCTTTATAAGGTAAGAAAAAACCACTGGTTTCTAACGGCTTACATTTGCCTATTATGTCCCTACAGCTAGGACATACCCTCTGTGAGAAGGAGTGGGCCATTAAGAGCCATTTTACATTTTGTCACCTCTCTCGCACAGAACCATATTATTAAGACAGGTGACAAAACGTGAAATGGCTCTTAAGGCGATATTACACGGATCAACCGAATCGAAATTATTCCATTGAAAGACATTGAACGACTTTGCCTACACAACCGTATGTAATACGTCACACAATCAACATAACATAAATCATTTTAAGTATTATTTTAAAGCTTTTTACGACTTCATAAAATAAACCAACAATTTTGAACATTGCATAGGAACAGTTTGAAACTCATTTCAAAATCGATGCAACGAGCCTATTAATTGTAAAACTCACTATCTATAAAGTTTAAAATTCCTGCTATATTCAAAATTACACCGAAATTAGGACAGTTTTGACATAGTAAGGCCCCTCTTAAAAACCAGGGGTTAATTTAGTGTAAACTTTACCCTACAACTCAATTTACCCAAAAAATTATCTCTACACCTAACTGTAGTCGCATTTATCTAGCTTTTTTTCTATACTGTGGTTTGTCGAGTCTAAAGCCAAATGCGGCTGAATATCATTTACGAATGCCATCTGACGTGCTCAACTCATTGACTGGGCAATACTGAGTGCATTATACATTAGTACATAATCCCTGTCTGTGACTCTAGGTCTTGACATTGGTGCTGATTCTGTTGAACATCGCACTAAACTAATTTTAATCACACTATATATCTTTCTTACAAATATCATTGAAAAAGGACAGAAAATATTTAGAACTGTCAAATTAGTTTACGCCCTTGTCATTTACGGGAAAATAGTCATAACCTTTTGCGATTACGACTAAATTGACGTTAAAAGTATTCAAGTGGACTAATTTGACAGGATTAAATATGTGCTATCCCTCTCTCATGTTTTTTATTAGAAAGAGACTTAATAAGACTAAATTAGTTTAGTTCGTAAACAACAGAATCGCCACCATTCTATGCTTATTTTAGACTAACACTTGCCCGCGGCTTCGTCTGTGTCACACTTAGCGCCACCTATTGTCCTAAAGCAATCGTGACCGTCAGTTATACTTTCCCTCGGGACTAGTACTTTTTTTCTGGATGAAGAGTACCCTACAGTAGCGAAGGGTCCCTACAATACGATTCCTACCGGCTTCCCTTTGAAAAATAGCACAGGCAATATTGCCTACTTTTATTAATTAGCTTTTCGTGGCCAGGTAAGCATTTGTAGCTCCGGCTTACCTCTTACAAAAACTGACCCTTCGCCACTGGTCCCCTGTCCTTTTCTGTACTCCTGACAACTTATATGCAAAATTTCACGATGATCGGTTGGTTTCTTGCGTCTTCTATTCTATTCATTTATTTAGATAATGATTTTACCTAACGCGACTCAATAATATTAGAAAAAACGTATTTTTTTTTTAACTTTTTTAGCGGTAGTTGGCTTCCAATCTAACCAAATAACATAATCATCCTTATACCTTGAATAGTAGGCAGCGGTGCACATTTCGTCAGTTATCGGACATGACCCCGTAATAGGCGAGTATACTGACATTAACTAGCACAAATCTGGACTTCTGACCTCCACAACGCATTCTAAAGTTAGACTAAAACCGTTGTACTACAAAAAAGATAAACATCTGTTGAACAAGCATAGCATATAGCATAATCGGCCTATAATGTTCCCACTGCTGGGACACAGGCCTCCTCTGTGAGAGGGAGTGGGCCGTAGTCCACCACGCGGGCCCAGTGCGGGTTGGTGGACGTCACATGTCTTCTAATTTTTGGTTTTAGGACATGCCGGTTTCCTCACGATGTTTTCCTTCACCGTTAAAGCAAGTGATAATTAATTTCTAATACGCACATGACTTCGAAAAGTCAGCGGTGCGTGCCTCGGGATCGAACTCGAACCATTCGCCGTGGGAGGCACATGGTTAATCCACTAGGCTATCACTGCACTTACCAAAAATAATCCTTGTCTAAAACAAGTGTGTATTATTTTTGGTATCATTCTTGTTCAACACAGGTTTATCTTTCCTGTAGAAGGCTTGTTTAATGTTGTTTGATCAACTCATAGTAAGGTTACACTAGTTTTTCAGAGCGCAATATGGCGACATGCGAGTCCTATCCCTCGGTACGTCGTCTGTGCAGCCCAGCCGAGTAGCCGCCGCCCTAGAACCCCTCCTGGTAGGCCTTCGAGTCGAGGCGCGCCTGCAGGAGCTCGAGTTGTCGCCGCGCTTCGCACTGTGGGAAGTTGTTCAGCTCGTAGTACTGTGGGGCGATCTTTAGTAGCCATTCCGCTGTGGAAGAGTTGATAACGTTGTTAGATGATATCTATGTTACATTATAAATGTATATTTTTTGTGAATTTGAAACATATCAAAGCCATGTATGTTATGCTTCTATTAAAAGTTATTAAATATATAAGTGATTCCGCTCCTAAGAAGCGTATTACAAAGGGGTCTCAAATTTCAGATGAGTCGGGCGAGACCCGGTAGCTCAGTTGGTTCAGAGCACTAGCCACGGTGCGGGATTTGAACCCGCGACCTCTGCGCGGGTTCAAATCCCGCTGGGGTCATATGATTTTTGAGAATCACTTATATATTTAATAATCTATGTTACGATAAATGTGATTACATTTCGTAAAATATAGCTTGATCTCTGTGACAGATGTCAAATCCGTAAATTTTTAATGCATTTTGACATTATTTGCTCGTATTTAAAGCTATATTTTACGAACTAAAATTGAAAATTATTCGTAATTTTCGATCATTATTAATAACTAGCTTCTGCCCGCGGCTTCACCCGCGCTTTTGGGATAAAAAGTAGCCTCTGTTTCTTCCGGCTAATCTCCGAAACGGCTGAACAGATTTTGACGGGACTTTCACTGGCAGGTAGCTGTCGTTATAAGGAGTAAATTATGCTAGTGTATGGTACGCTACTCACGTTTGATGTCGGTGACGGTGCGGATGTAGTTCTTGGTGGTGAGTACGAACTCGTTGTAGATGACCCAGTCGGGCTTGTGGTCGAGGCAGGTGCTGGGATGCAGCTGGACCACCTGGTTGTCCTTCACTGTGAGATAGTGGCCTGTCCGCTCTAAGTGGGCCACCTGAAACGTACAGAGAATGTGTGTTAGTGTGTGCCTGCTAATTCATATAGATGAAATGATATTTATTCTGTAAATAGGTTACAGGTAACAGTTTTACACGTAAAGAAAATAGGAAAATAGTCATGACCTTTTGCGAAACCGACTAAATTCACATTGAAATGAAGCAAGTGGACTAATTTGACAGGATTAATTTTCGTCAGAAAGAGACATAATGAGACTAAATTAGTTTAGTTTGTAAACAACAGAATCGACACCATTGTCAAACAAAGAGCAACGTTGTCGAACAGAGCGCAACGTTGTCAAATAGAGTGCAACATTGTCAGATGGAGCGCGAATTTGTCAGATGGAGCTCCTATTTTGAGTGAGTCATGGTACAAAAAACTTTTTTAACAAAAAATAACCGACTTCGAAAATCCAAATTCCAAATTCAAAAAAAAATTTTGGTTTCGGAAGTCGGTGGCTTTGGTTTTTGTTTGCTTTTATTTGCCACCGACTTCTTTTTATTTTTCCCTTTTTAGTTCTTTATCCCGTGTTAGATTACTTTCACGAATTCGTTCAACAGTAAATCTTCTACGAAGTGTGTACATTTATGCATATAACTTTGTACATAGGAATGATTACATAATGTATTATATACTAAAACCTTCCTGAAAGTATGTAGATTACGTTAGTGAAAACCCCATCCAAATCGAATCAGTAGTTTTTGAGAAAATCGCGCACATACTAACATACATACATACATACATACGGGACGAATACAGAACCTCCTTTTTTGAAGTCGGTTAATAAAAACATATATAAACATAGTGTACCTGCATGAAGAATCCATTAACTAGTGCTTTCCTTATATTTATATAGTAGTCCTTGCTTGTGAACTCTGTACTTGTTCGCTTTAAGTTAAACCTGGAACAGACAATCGTAACATTGTTATTAAATATAATTATGATTTTTGATAACGACTACCACGGACGGGAATCGAACCTGGACCTTTGCCGTATGCCTTTGCCGTCTCGACCGTTGGTGACATCTGTCGGAGACTAATAGAGACTCCAACTCAACGCCTACAACTTTGCAGTTATAAAGACATCGATACGATGATATCGCCCCTTATTTCTTTGACCCGAGGTCCCCCCCCCCTCACCTGTCCATGATCCGGCTGAGCTGCTGGCGCACGTTGTCGCCGGACTTGAGCGACGTCCCCCCCTCCCCCTCGCTCCCCCCCCCCACTCACCTGTCCATGATCCGGCTGAGCTGCTTACTGGCGCACGTTGTCGCCGGACTGAAGCGACGTCCCCCCCTCCCCCTCGCTCCCCCCTCCCCCCACTCACCTGTCCATGATCCGGCTGAGCTGCTGGCGCACGTTGTCGCCGGACTGGAGCGACGTCCCCCCCTCCCCCTCGCTCCCCCCTCCCCCCACTCACCTGTCCATGATCCGGCTGAGCTGCTGGCGCACGTTGTCGCCGGACTGGAGCGACGTCCCCCCCTCCCCCTCGCTCCCCCCTCCCCCCACTCACCTGTCCATGATCCGGCTGAGCTGCTGGCGCACGTTGTCGCCGGACTGGAGCGACGTCCCCCCCTCCCCCTCGCTCCCCCCTCCCCCCACTCACCTGTCCATGATCCGGCTGAGCTGCTGGCGCACGTTGTCGCCGGACTGGAGCGACGTCCCCCCCTCCCCCTCGCTCCCCCCTCCCCCCACTCACCTGTCCATGATCCGGCTGAGCTGCTGGCGCACGTTGTCGCCGGACTGGAGCGACGTCCCCCCCTCCCCCTCGCTCCCCCCTCCCCCCACTCACCTGTCCATGATCCGGCTGAGCTGCTGGCGCACGTTGTCGCCGGACTGGAGCGACGTCCCCCCCTCCCCCTCGCTCCCCCCTCCCCCCACTCACCTGTCCATGATCCGGCTGAGCTGCTGGCGCACGTTGTCGCCGGACTGGAGCGACGTCCCCCCCTCCCCCTCGCTCCCCCCTCCCCCCACTCACCTGTCCATGATCCGGCTGAGCTGCTGGCGCACGTTGTCGCCGGACTTGAGCGAGCGGTAGTTGATGAAGTTGTCGTAGCACCAGTGGGGGTCCTCCATGTCTGCAATGTTACAAACACATAATTATGTTTTACTAGCTTCTACCTATTGAAGTTTAATTTTAATAACCAGCCAAAACCAGTAACACTTTTGGAGCTTGGCATTCGAACAATGGTCCTTCGAGCCGGAGTCTTGTTATTATAATGTGGCAAATCAGCTGGCTTTTATTATGCCTGTAATTAGCCCAAGAGGGGCCTATATTTACGAGGTTTTCATTTGCGGGCATAAGCTGTTCAATAGAAAGAGACAACCTTGTAGATTAATACAATTTAAGGCACGCAGCGCTGTGCGAGCTGAATTACACTTTATTGCGCTGTCGCAAGAGTCGCTTTAAGTTTAACTGTCTTTGCGGAGTCTTCCTTCTGTAATCCGTCTGCCTAGCCTTTTCCCAAACTAAATTGGGGTTGGCTTCCAGTCTAACTTTACGGCTGAATATCAATATTTCACGTGGAGCGACTGTCATCTGACCTCCACAACACAATTATTGGGTAATACCGGTATTCAACTGCCCAGTTGTTAGGCTTTCGGGCTCCTGACTACCCGTAACAAATGTCAAAGATATTTCTATGACAACCAGGACCAGGAACGTTATTAGCATAAGCATAGCATGCATAGCATAATCGGCATATAATGTTCCCACTGCTGGGACACAGGCCTCCTCTCTGTGAGAGGGAGTGGGCCGTAGTCCACCACGCGGGCCCAGTGCGGGTTGGTGGACGTCACATGTCATAGAATTTTTAGTTCTAGGACATGCCGGTTTCCTCACGATGTTTTCCTTCACCGTTAAAGCAAGTGATAATTAATTTCTAATACGCACATGACTTCGAAAAGTCAGCGGTGCGTGCCTCGGGATCGAACTCGAACCATTCGCCGTGGGAGGCACATGGTTAATCCACTAGGCTATCACTGCACGTCATTATTGTGTAGTATTTGTGGCAACACTCACTCTGTTTGAAGGCGTGGTACACATTGAGTAGCGTGAGGTGGTCACCGTCGATGTGCGCGAACCGCATCTTGGCCTCGTCGGCCGCCTTGCGCGCTTCGTTAGGTCGCACGAAGCATTGTTGTACTGGAATCAAGATCATTTCGTTATTTAAAATTGTAAATACCGTTAGATTATAATCTGTCTCGCGAGATTGTAAACTGTCGAAAGATTGTGAACAATTTAACGCATCATTTTTCGGTAGATTATAATCTATTGAAGTGAAACTGTTAAATCACAATCTGACGCGCGTTAAATTGTCAACTGTCCGAAGGCTGTCCCTGATTCGTCGGTCTACAAATATGGCGGCGCGGGGCACGCGACGTTCAACCAATCAGCGCGCGAGATGCGTTTCGGCGTGCCATTTCACAATTTTCATTTCATTTCACTTCACGATTCACTATCTTTCGACAGCGGTGCCATATTGTATACAGGTTTGAGTTGTTGAACAGGAATGTATGTAACTTGGATGGCAATAAATACAAAATAATTTCTGATGAAATGAAAAACGTGGGCGCACGCCATAGTAAGATGCGCCCCAGGCTTTTCATAAATTATTTAATACTTTTGAGTAAGTTTTAAAAATGTTGTTTTAAAAAAGATTTTTTTTTTTTTCAAGTATTTAATGTCTTCACGGAGAGTAAATAAACTGCAGCTTTACCTGACAGCATGGCGGTGATGGAGAGGATCTCGTTGGAACAGTTGTGGTTGCAGCTGGCGATCAGCATCTTGGCGAGTTGCGGGTCGAGCGGGAACTCCGCCATCACCGCGCCCAGGTCCGTCAGGTTACCGTCGTCGTCTGGAAGTGATGTTAGAAATTATAGGTTTTATAGAGGAAAAATCTTTAGAAACCTTCAAAAGATGTTGCTTGGGCCATTTCTAGATAAACTCAAAATTGTTTGGGACATTTTAGAAAAAAACAAAAATTGTTTGAGATATTTTCGGAAAAAAAAAAAAATTATTGGGACATTTTTGTTAGAACCTTGAAAAATTGTATGGGACATTTTTGAAAAAATATAAAATTGTTGTATGGGACATTTTCAGGTAAACTATGAATTGTATGGGACATTTTGAAAAAAAAAAACACAATTGTTGTATGGGACATTTTTGAGCGAACTAAAAATTGTATGACACATTCCTTGTAAAAAAAAATGTTGTGTGGGACACTTTTGGTCAAACTAAAAACTGTTCGGGACATTTTTGGGAAAAACTCGATTGTTTGGGACATTTTTGGAAAAATCCCTAAACATTTTTGTATAAGTCATTTTTGGAAAAACTCGAAAATTGTTTGGGGACATTTTGAAAAAAATGCTCAATAAAAATATGAGTATGTTCTTACCCAAAGCGGCTAGGTAGTTGAGCAGCTCCAGTGCCCGCATCAGCGTCTCCGGAGCGGGGGGGTCCATAAAATCGAAGTGCACCAAGTCGTCAATGCCAAGTTTTTTCAACTGCAAAACTACAGATCCTAAGTTTGATCTGCAACGGCAATTGGGCGGTGTGTTAGAGGGGTCACACTCGGTGCAGTCTTGAGTGGGTGTTACGTGCTCTATAAACATAGTACTGTTAAAAGATCTAGATATCAACACTCAAAGACAAAAAAATAAAATTACAAAAAAAAATTGGGTTCAAAATACAGCATGTAACAAAAATCCTGTTCAATCCCAAAGAAGGCCATTATATACTCTTCATTATGAATAATATTTTGTACAACACAACCCCGAAATCGCAAAAAAAATCTGCTATTCCAGATTTTATCGATTTATATTGTGAACAGCAATTATTTTAAGGTTGGATGTGAACAGCAATTATTTTACAAATTATTCATAATGATGAGCATAGTGGCCCCTTTTGGTATAAAACAGGGTTTTTGTTACATGCTGTATTTAGGGCTAATTTCAGCATGCTCTGCTTGCTAAATGCAAGTTAAGCATTTTGACGTACTGTTTCACTATGCAAAATTGTCGACATCACATCACAATAAATTATCAATTAGACAAATAATTCATAAATATCAGTTTTTCATTCATTCAGTCTCTGAATGTCTGTGATTCCAGCGTAAAAGTCTATGAACTATAGCATAGACAATTCGTTGTCTATAAATCATGGACAATTAATTACCTATGATACTGAATTCCGGATGTATTAGGCCTAAGATCCTAAATATGAATTGGTTTAAAAGACCTCCAAGATAATACCAAACTACTCGAAAGTTATTTTTATTACTTAGTTTGATAAACCTCATTGATTTAATTTGGCGGGAATCTGCTAGAGTCAAACTAAATGACCCCATAAGAAAATAGACTTAGGCCTAACTTCACCGACAACACAACAGTCCGTTATATTGAAAACCGCCGTTTAACAAGACTTTTCTAAAGGCCAGTGTCATGTTAAACGGGCCGTTTTCAATTCATCGCACTGTTAACTTGTCGGTGAACTGGTCAAAATAAAATTAACGAAATTTTCAAAATGCTTAAAACCGAAATAATAAAGCAAATCGTATACCACCAGTCACCTTAAAATCTCCGGATAAGTGTTATCTTGCATTTCATTTTTGTACGCTTTCTCTGTGTACAGTCTAAAGCATTTTCCCGGCCGCGTCCTACCGGCCCTGCCTGCCCTTTGTTGGGCAGACGCCTTACTGATAGGCGATACTAACAACGACTCCACGCGAATTCGAGGGTTATACACCTTCTGCTTAGCAAACCCTGGGTCTATGACAAACACAACACCGTCTATGGTCAATGAAGTCTCCGCAATATTAGTAGATACTACGACTTTTCGACCAATGGCTCCGTTGGCTCGATTTGGAGGTGCTGGCTCGAAGATTCTCTGCTGTAAATTTGGTGGTAACGTAGAGTACAGCGGTATGCATTTTAACTCTCCGGCGTCCGGACCTAAGTTGTCAATCTCCCTCTTAATTCTCTTACATGCATCTTCAATCTCCTCTTGTCCCGTCAAAAATAATAAGATATCTCCTGTAATTTCTTCGCAAATGTGAATTTGGATCACTGTCCTTATAGCTGCTTCCAAATAATCTCTTTCAGGCTGTGGTGTATAAAATATTTCTACCGGATGCGTTCTGCCCGGGACGTTCATAAGCGGTGCATTGTCAAAGTACTGTTGAAACTTCCCTGCGTCCAATGTCGCTGACATGATAACAAGTTTGAGGTCCGAGCGTTGCTTTATAACTTCTTTCAACACACCCATTAGAATATCCGTTGCCAACGTCCTTTCGTGAGCCTCATCAAGCAGTATAACTCTGTACTGTTCCAACATAGGATCTGACATCGCTTCTCTTAGCAACATACCGTCTGTCATGTATTTGAGGATTGTTTGTGGTCCGGAACAGTCTTCGAAACGGATGCTGTAACCGACTTGCTGACCTAATGCCACGTCCATCTCCTCAGCTACTCTCTGTGCTACTGACATCGCTGCCACTCGCCTGGGTTGGGTACAAGCCACGCCTTTGGATTTACCTGCGGTCACAGCAGCGAATTCAACGGACCATTGTGGTATCTGTGTGGTCTTTCCGGAGCCAGTCTCACCTACTAGGACCACACATTGGTGTGTGTTCAGGAGTCTCATGAAATCGTTTTTGTATTCCCATACGGGGAGGCCTAGACGGCGTCGGAGGAGCTCGTGGTAGCGTTGAGAGTGGGGGAGGCCTGCAACAAGATTAATATATTGAAATTATACACAAAATTATCAACAATGCTTCGTCAGTACTTGTTTAGTGCAGCGGTCCCTAACTGTTGGTCCACAAGGACTAAATTAAGGTCCGCAAGCAGATCTATATCATCATCAGCCTTTTCCCAAATTATATTGGGGTCGGCTTCCAGTCTAACTAGTTTCGGCTGAATATCAATATTTTACGTGGAGCGACTGCCATCTGACCTCCAAAGCCCAATTAATGGGTAATACTGGTATTCGAATGTTAGACCAGCTGTCAGACTTTTAGGGCTTCTGACTACCCGTAACGATTGTCATAGGAATATCTTTGACAATCGTTACGGGTAGTCAGAAGCCCTAAAAGTCTGACAGCCGGGACCGACTGCTTAACGTGCTCTCCGAGGCACGGAGGGGTCTCGATGTGTAAGGAACGGCAAGCAGATCTATATCCCATAATTATATTCTATGTAGGTATACTAATATTATAAAGCAGAAGAGTTTGTTTGTTTGTTTGAACGCGCTTATCTCTGGAATCACCAGTCGGATTCGAAAAAATATTTTTGTATAGGTATTATGATAGCCAGGTTCATGAAGAATAGTATAGGCTATTTAACATCACGCTACGACCCTTAGGAGCCGAGCAACGGGGGTGAAACCGCGGGGAACAGCTAGTCCTATTTCCTACTAATATTATACATGCAAAAGTTTGTGAGAATGGATAGATTTACGTATGTGTCAATGTTTGTTAAGCCTGCAATACATGTTGGCCGAGTGTTGTCGAGTGAAGGCCAATACCAACATGTAGACGGTATATTTGCCTTGTCTTGCCATCGCTCAGTGTCACTTGCCTAGTTGGTTGAGTATAGACAAGCGCCAACGTGTATAGACCTCATTTGACGTAGCTTGCCACAACATGCAGTCGCTCGCGATCACTTGCCTCACTTCGGAGCGGTGTCGGTTTTCTGCACAAATCAAAGCGCGCTCGGACAATAGTGTTCACATGTTTGTCCGCGCGCTATTATGCGGTTGACGTCAAACTTGCCGAACGTGTAGACAGTAGCGCTTGCCTTGTGTCAATTTGTCTAGGCTCGCGTTGATCTAAGCTCGGCCAACATGTATTGCAGGCTTTACTCTATCACGCAAAAACTACTGAACGGATTTTGATGAAACTTTAAAGTAATACTAGACTTTTGCCCGCGACTCCGTCCGCGTGGACTATAATGAACTGACCAGTTTAAATGACCTCCGCAGTGTAGGTCTGCTAGTACTACCAAGAGGTCAAGCTGTATCTCTGGTTTTTTTTTGCAGAATCAGGTGAAACGTGGCTTAGATTTTAAGTTGGACCATAAGCTATCGAACTGTGAAAACCACATCAAAATCCGTTCAGTAGTTCTCGCGTGATGCGCGCACAAACAGACAAACAGATAAACAGACAAACAAACAAAAAAATAAAAAAAAAATATTTTCGGGTATAGTTACGTCCCAGGGGGTCTACTCTCTAAGCACGACATCCGTAGTTTCGACCTTAGTTACGGGCGTTTCTTACTCCGTATCACCTACGGACTTAAGATTAGTTCGGGGCCCGAACTAAGAATGAATGATAGCACGATTTGACAGTTGTCCCTACTCCCGATGTGTTTTTATCCGTTCGAAAAATTGAATTTGACACTTGTTTTGACGGAATCTTATGTCTATTGTAACTTTCGGACGGGCCCGTATCTTCGTTGACGGACTTACAGAGTAGACCCCCAGTACCCTATCCCGACTGTTTTTTCTGGAATATCTTCAATGTACAGACACGGCTGTTTTACAATTTTATAATAGTATAGATAGCTTATGCATCAGAATAACACATAGGCTACTTTTTATCCCAAAAGCGCAGACGAAGCCGCGGGCGGAAGCTACTGTTTTATAAGGTCTCCACTTGCCAGTGAACGGGTTGACGCCCGGCGTGCTGGTGGCTGTGGGGGGCATGATCGAGCCCAGCGACGACACCGCCGACTCCGACGACTCACCGCTGCCACCGGACTTAGCGGCTGCGGCCGCTTTCTCTTCCCTGTTGACAATAAAGTTGTAATCATTTAATCGTCTTATATAATGCAACTACCATTTTAGCACCCAAGGTTGACAGCCGGCCTAGCATGACCACAATAGAAACAGGTTTTGTTTACAGAATAGACAAAGTGACAAAATGTAGAAAGATTTCTACTGATTTATGCACAAAATGAGGAGAAGAAGTGTCTCTATTCTTCAGTAGACAAAATTCTGATAAACCAAGCACGGGTCGCCGCGTGCTCGGGCAGAAAAGATGATGATTTGATAGAAAGAACTTTGTCTATTCTTTGGTAGAATAAAGATAAAATTGAACATGCTAAGTGTGCTGGTAAAATAATAAATAAAGAAGAGAAAACTTTGTACTCCCTTTTATGCATATTGAGCAGAGATTTGACATACCTAGTTAATGTTAATATCGAAAACAAGTGTAGAAAGCAAAAATTTCGATTTTACAAAACATTTAACAGCTTAATTTGAATTAAATGTTTAATTACAGTACGTGGCAGTAAATAATGCACATCGAGCTTCAGAAAGAGATATTTGCTAGCTTCGACTTTATAGAGCGTCATCTCTGTCGCACGAAGCACTAACAGTCTGGTATCTAATAAACAAGTCGGCGACAAAACGTCACATAGGTGTGAGTGACGGATACGACGCTCTACAAAGCCGAAGCTAGCCGATTATCTCTTTCTCAAACTCGATGTGCATTTATTGCCGGGTACTGTACACAATATTGTAACTAATAAAGTGATTGGTAGTATTTTTACTAGGGTTGCTATCCCCAAATTATCAAAACCAGCATTTATAGGTGGGAATACCAGGACATTTCAATTTAATAACAGGATGCAGTATAAGAGCAGTAAGTAGGTGATGGTAGAATAGTTAGAAAATAGTAGTGAGAAAGAGACAACAAGCAGAGTGCATGTTACGTCTTTGTTTTAATAATGTGTGTGACCACATTTAAAAAAACAGGACCTTATGGAGAAGCTTTGAAAATTCCAGGATGCTACTTATAAACTATCCAGGACACCTCAAAAATCAGGACATATTCTGGGAAAACAGTACAGATAGGTAACCATAGTTTATACTAATTATTATTGTTTCTTTTATTCAACATGTTTTTATTTAATAATGATTATCTTTGACTATGAGGAAGTTGGTAAAATTAACTAGGCAATCATTTTATTGTTGTGATTAATTATCTAGATATTTAATTTAATTAAATATGACTAGATAATTACAGTCCAGTTTGATATGTAGCCTTAGCGCAAGATAACGAAATAACACAAGTTCCAAAATGTAGAAATTACTGTGAATACATACCTAGCTGTCTTTTACAGTCAAAATATCGCATGCTTAGTAAAACACTGACCGAACTCAAAATTTGGCCAAAATGAGTTATACTGAAATACCGACCTAAAAGAGCATGCTCTACAACAGGGATGCACAGACCACGGCCCGCGGGCCGCATGCGGCCCGCCGGTCGAATACTGGTGGCCCGCCGACAGCAAAAATAATACTCTCTCTACTCTCAAAAATCGAAACCGCCTTGCAAACGAAAGTTTGGAAGCAGTTTTACGTGTTGCTACAAGTAAATTTGAGCCAAATATAAAAAAGATTGTAAGCACTATGCAGTGCCAGGCTTCAAATTAATAAATTCTTTTTCAATTTTAATAGGTACATTATTATCAATTCTTTATTGTCTTTAATTACCTATACTTCTGGCGGCCCGCCATCAGTTCATAATTTGCCTGAGTGGCCCCTAGTCTTAATAAGTCTGTGCATCCCTGCTCTACAACCTAGTCAGAAAAAAACAACCCTATTCTTTGCAAAATAAGGTAAAAAATTAGATCAGTCTATACTTTTTGTTCCATGCGCACCTACAACAAAAAACTTTAAACGTCAATTGCCAAAAGTTAGCAATTTTGAATTAGGTCAGTGTTTGATTGAGCATGCAATATGTTATAACAACATCAAAGGGACCACTCATATTTGGTTATAAAAACCGATAGTCGTAACAAGCGGCAGTGTTTTTGAGGAAACAGTCAGTGAGGACCTATGATTTTGGTTATTATAACCAGTATGTTGTTCTAAATGATGTCGTTGTAAGCGGTTTTGACTGTAATTTATTTTTCATGTTATTTTCTCATGGTAACAAGGAAGGGTGTGGTTTCTTGTGTGTTTACAATAATCTTTGTATTGCATTATATTTTGTAATAAAAAATATTATGTATTGCAATATCTTATTTTTAAAAGATTTTGTATTTTTTTTATTATTGATTAATTTAAATGGACTGGCCTTGTGTGCTGTTTACAAATACGCTATAATTATGCATATATCTTTTGTGGAACCATAAAGATTTAAATATTTGGGAGAATCGAGACATGCGCTAAATTCGGCAAAGACAGTCCTACTCCTATGTAAATCAAATTCCTTCAGAAACGATTACTGCATATTTAATTTGGGTTACCGTATGTACCTGTTCTTTTTAACTTACGGATAACGAGCTGTGGTTAAGACTAAGAATGAAAATGGATAAAAGAATGCGTGTTGACCGGTGATAGAAGAAAATTCCGAAAAGGGATGAAGAAATTCCTATGGCCACGGTAAAATATTCCTAACCTTGTAAATATCTTCTAGAATCTAAAACTACAGTTTTACCCCGAAAATGAAAGCGTGGCACCATTACAACGGATAATTAAATTAAAGACAGCAAACAAAGGCATGTAAACGATGAATTAAAGCATGGCACAACAAACGTTTGAAAACGTGTCACTAACCTTTTCTTTTTGATAAAAGGATCCATCACTTCAATGCGGCGCTTAGACATTTTGGATTACAACACATAAAACACCAAAACAAATTATAATACGAGAAAATTCTTCGAATTTCCCAATAATTTTTAACATCCAACAAGATGGCGACTTCGCAGCTTTGAAACAAAAAAAGTTTGTTTTGTTGTTTATGGTTATTATGTTAAGGGTTGCATGTAAAAATATTTGCAAAAACTACAAAATAAATGCACAAAAGTCTACAATAATGTTCTAGATTGCTACCTACATCACTAAAAACGTGCATATTTGTCGTATTTCATCGAGTTAAAATCTTTTACATACATACTTTTAAAGAAATAATAATAAAACTTTTTACTCTATGGTTATAAAGGAATAATTTAATTAATTCCTTCGCTCAATACCCGCAAATAAAAAGTAACATCAATACCGGTTCGTTTTACGTAGAATATTTTCAATTTCAATACATGTGTTTTATCATTTTGACATTGTTTTTGTAATTTTATAAACCCATCTTAAAACTATCAAACTATTGTTTTGTGATGCTAAACCTGTGTTGTAAAACGATTCTAGTTAATGGATTTTATCGATCTTTTATTTTATACCCATCTGAATATATTGGAAAGAATAGTGAAATGGAACGAACTCAAACAAAAAAAAATGTTTACTCTGTGACAAAATGTCAGACAATGTCAGAAACTAACCGAGAACTGCGTATTTGTTGTGCTAATTTCATTAGAAATTATAAATTAAGTTTGTATTTGTAAATGTTAAATAATTCACACGTCCTTTTTTTGTGAGTAAATTCGAGTGTTTCTGTGATTTAAATCGGACCTTGTAGTGGACATGAAGTTTAATGATAATGTACGAACGAGCATCGAGTCTTTGTGATTTGGTTTAAAAATATTTCACAAAAGATAACAAATACCAAAGTAATTATTTCAAATAAACATAGACGTGAGTATTTAATCATCTACTGTAATCTATTCACACGTTATTTTCTAATGATGTAGAATTCCAAGATGGCGGAAGTATTACCTTTATTTTGATTATTTTGTTTATTTCTCTAGTTTAGCCGTCTACCGTTCGGTTTACACGTTTTGTTGTTACTTTAAATAGCTGCAATAAGTCTTGGAGATTAATTTTAACCGACTTTGAAAAGAGGTCGAATAGGGTTAATGAACTTGTTGAAACCTGTCCAAGTCTACATCAAACAAGTTGAAAAAAAAATTGTCAGAAAAAAGTTTTGTCTTGCGATATTTTACGATTGAAAAAAAGACACAAATGCTAAAAACCTAAACTTTTCAAGGTAGGTGTGCAATAAACTTTTGTAGATAAATACTAAATTAATATTTCTATGACTAATATGCTACCAGTTTAAATTACAAATTATCGCTCTTCGGAACTTCGGCGTGATCTATTGGTGAGCAAGACCGCTGGTACCCCAACAAGCCTGTGAGCCGAGGATATAGACCGTCAATGGAGCACCGAAAGACCGCAGCTTTAAAAACTGCGAGTCCTGACTTACTGGCCCCTTGTGCATGCTTAAAATCCTTAGTCCATCACTATGAAGACTCATAGCACAGTGTACAAAAAACTAATATTACATGTACAGTCAAAACTGTTTACGGCAACGTCATTTAAAACAACATACCGGTTTTAATAACCAAAGTCATAGGTCCCGGCTGATTGGTACCTCAAAAAATATCACCAGTTGTTACGACTATTGGTTTTTACAACCAAATATGAGTAGTCCCTGCAATGTATACCAGATTTTGACTGTTATGATTCAAATTTGTATGAAGCGCTTCTTTATATTTGCTTATATGAATATGAACCTTATTCTGGTATGTATATTGTTCATATTTTTATGAGTTTTTGGACACTGCGTTTGAGACCTCATAGTAATGATTGTGAATACTGTGAGTGTTCGGTTTGCTACCAGATCACTGACAAGAGTGGTGAGCCAATGAGACAACACATAATACCGTTTTCTCTCTAGATTGGCAATTTATCACCCACTTTAAAGTGTATAGCATTTTTTTTTTCCTTTAGGGGTGACGCAGACAACAGACTTTTTGTGCGATCGAGTCGGCAGCGCTTTGCAGCGCTCGAACAATCTGCGAAACTTTGTGAACAGATTGTTAGAGCGCTGCAAAGTGCGGCAGACTCGATTGCACAAAAAGTCTGTCATCTGCGTCGCCCCTTAATTTGCTAGCCAGTCCCTCAATAGTGATTTATGAAATGAGCATTCTTCATGGTGAGACGAACTGAAATTCGTCTTTTATCCTTATTATATTAGTACTGTGACTGTGGATCCCATCATCACTCCATAAATGGCAATCATAAGGCATAAAAAATAACAAGCTAATATAAACAAAAATTTATTTGATCTGTCTGTTGTGTTTGTGATTTATTTGTCGCAAAAAGGCATTATTGCACAACATTGCAGAAGATATCATACAATTTATAGGACATCAGTAGCCTAGTTGATATGAGGATGTTTTTTAAATTCTCTGTAGCTTATGCCTACGCTTAGAAATAAATTTGCATAGATTGTTCAGGCACTGCCGAATAGAATAGTTTATTAGGGCTCCGTACCTCAAACGGTAAAACGGAACCCTTATAGGATCACTTTGTTGTCCGCCGTCAGTCACCGGACCATAAGTGGAGCTATCTGCTCATAGATGACACCACTAGAAGTATGCAGTAGCGCCATCTATGATCATATTTCGGAACCCTTAGGGCACGAGGCATACTCGCACTTGTCCGGTTTTTTATTACCGTACTAGATTATTTATTAAAGGTAAGTACAAAGGTATTATACTGCAATATGCAGATTGTATGTAAAAAAGCCGTGTCTGTACATTGAAGATATTTCAGTATAAACAGTTGGGATATGGTACAGGAATATAACCAACTCCAAAAATATTTTTTTTGTACCTGTTAGTGCACGCATCACCCAAAAACTATTGAACAGATTTTGACGTGGTTTTCACAGATTGGTAGCTTGGGGCCCAACTTAAAATCTAAGTCACATTTCATATAATTTTGGCGGGATGAACCTGAGATACAGCTTGACCTTTTCGTAGTACTAATCACCCTTCACTAAGGAGGTAATTTAAATTGTTCAATTTATTGTAGACCATGCGGATAGAGTCACAAAAGCTTGTTGCAATATCAATTTATCACCCAAAAGCATTCAACTTCTTATTCTTCACGACATCGACAATGGTACCGATTCTGTTGTTTACGAACTAAACTAATTTAGTCTTATTATGTCTCTTTCTAATAAAAAAACATAAGAGAGGCATAACAGATATTAAATCCTGTCAAATAAGTCCACTTGAATAGTAAGTTTTAATGTCAATTTAGTCGTAATCACAAAAGGTCACGACTATTTTTCCGTAAATGACAATGGCGTAGACTAATTTGACAGTTTTAAATATTTTCTCTTCTTTTTTCCATGATATTTATAAGAAAGAGATATAGTGTGATTAAAATTAGTTTAGTGCGATGTTCAACAGAATCAGCATCAATGAAAAAGCATCTTAAAACAACCACAACTTAGCTAACCCCACAAAGAACAGACGTGTGACACAAATTCCCGCTGTTAATTCCAACGCGTTGACAACAAATTGTTACAATTAGACTCAATTAAAGAGTTTGCCATTAATTTTAATGACTGGGGCAGCTAAGTATAGACGCTGTGTTTAATCACACGCCCGATTTAAATTATTGTGTTGCTCGGGGTCTCATCAGCGGCTTAGCATGACCAATTCTATCTCTATTCTACCAAAGAATAGACAAAGTTCTTTCTATCCAACTCGTATCTCTTCTGCCCGAGCATGCGGCGACTCGTGCTTGGGGTACCAAACTTGTCTACTGAAGAATAGAAACATTTCTTCTCTTCATTGTATGCATAAAACGATAGGAATCTTTCTACAATCTATCACTTTGTCTATTCTTCTGTAGACAAAGCCCGTTTCTATCGTGGTCATGCTAAGCCGGCAGGAAGTAAGGAACATTTGTCCAAATAAACCTCAATAGATGGCGTTATATGTATCAATTTGTTATTGAAGTTTGTGTAAAATTCGGAACATGAAAAAATAGACCATGAAAATATTTTAATTAATTTAAAAAAAACCTTTTAAGCACGAAAAATATTATAGCTCGAGGATAGCCCGAGTTACGGTGGTCCCGTTTGTTACCCGACTGCGCCAGAAGAAGGGTTATTTGTATGAGATGAGGCATGAGGCATTTGTATGTAGTCTTCAGTGGCCAGAGCTACAAATGTTTACCTGACCGGGAAAAGCTATTTAATAAAAGTAGGCAATACTGCCTGTTCTATTTTTCAAAGGGAAGCCGGTAGGAATCGTATTGTAGGGACCCTTCGCCACTGCCGGCCTAGCATGACCACGATAGAAACGGGTTTTGTCTACATAGAAATAGACAAAGTGACAGATTGTAGAAACATTTCTACGTTTTATGAATGAAATCTGTTACTTTGTCTATTTCTATGTAGACAAAACCCGTTTCTATCGTGGTCATGCTAGGCCGGCTGGTAGTCTTATATTATCGTTCGTTGAATGAAGCCAACCCTCTGTCTCTATTTACTCTATGCTAGAGGTAAGCGTTCATGGAATCTTGTTAAAATGTCTTTGCTTTCAGATGGTAGTTCGCCGGACGAACTTTGCATGTGCAAGTTGAACAAACAACATTACACTGAAGATGGGTCAGCAGACGTCTAGGAAGAGTGAGTACTTTATTATTTTAACTAGTGTAGTCGCCGCGAGTTTGCAGCGAGCGCGCAGCGAACACGCCGCGAATAACTCCGTAGACGCCGTGGTGTACACTCATACGACAGACAGGGACACCTTCGCGACGTTGCGCGCCCTCGGCGTATTCGGTTTGCACTTGCTACGAACTCGCAGCGAGCTGCACTTTAAAATCGCTACTATAAGGCCCTTAAGTGAGCTATCTGCTTGTTTTACCACTCAGTCAGCCCTCGAAATTATCGTTATGTTTTCACGAAATAACCGTATCGTTCTTTCGAGATAAATCATCATCCGCCTAGCCTTTTCCCAAACATGATTGGGGTCGGCTTCCAGTCTAACTGGTTGCGGCTGAATATCGATATTTTACATGGAGCGACTGCCATCTGACCTCCACAACCCAATTATTGGGGAATACCGGTATTCGAATGTTAGACCAGTTGTCAGACTTTTGGGCTCCTGACTACTCGTAACGACTGTCAAAGACTGTTTTACCACTCAGTACTTGGCGACAATAACCACTTACCATCAGATTGTAGACGCATTTCTACCGTTTCATTCATAAAACGTAGAAATGTTTCTACAATCTGTCACTTTGTCTATTTCTATGTAGACAAAACCCGTTTCTATCGTGGTCATGCTAGGCCGGCTGCCACCCTAGTTGCGTAATACGATTTCTATCACCATGGCTTTTATTTTGACAGTTCAACATCCATTGCGGCGTTGAGCTAGTAACCGGGAGCATTTATGAAACATACAGCGTAATGGATGTCAAATCAATGCCATGATGATAGCAACTGAGTTACACAATTAGGGTGCAGGTCACTGTTGCCAATTTTGCGATTTTTCCGCTAGACATTTATGACTTTTGCATACATTTCTAGCGCAAAAGTCACATTATTTTTCCATGTAAAACAATGGTCACCACCTCAGATCATAGAAATAAGGGAGATGTGCCAAGGCGCTACTAAAATTGACGCTTTGATACGGTCACATTGACCGAATATAAAATGTACACGCTGCCGACGAACAGAACACGATCGATGATATAAATACAGTGTTTTAGTTTAGTGCTAGTGTTGAGTGACGATTAACAGTGTTAGATTGAGGGTGTGTGCAATTTTTAATACATGGGCGATCTTTATATTCACGAGGGGCGCTTGTAATTGTGTTGAAAAATGTACTAAAAGTGGCAACAGTTGTTCCCGTACTAATTTGCTATGATGACATATCTCCTTGTTTCTATGATCTGAGGTCACCACTGTTGCCAATTTTGCAACTTTTGCGCTAGAAATGTATGCAAAAGTCAGAAATGTCTAGCGGAAATATCGCAAAATTGTCCACAGTGGTGCAGGTGCTGCTTGTCTGAATGTTACAATGTTTGTCTGCATTAGGCGGCGAGTGCACGTGCGGGTGCGGCGCGTGGGAGCGTCGCCGGTACGCGGAGTCGCCCAGCAGCGTGCACCGCTACGTCAGCGCCGTCACTGATAGGTAAATATTACTTTACCATTGCTTTGTTTATGAGTGTGTAGATGAGCCAAAGTACATTATTAACCTTTTGAGCGCCATGGTCACATACGTGACAAGCGAAAACTGTCCCTGGACGCCAACGACACAAATACGTGACAGAAAAAGCGGGAAATTTATAGCTTGGCGTACAGGGCACGGCGATGCGTTTATGCCGTGGCGTTCAAAAGGTTAATCAGTGGATCCAGAAATTATTTTAGAGGGAATCGCATCCACATAATTTTGGGGGAAGGGTTAAGAGTTGAAATCAAAACACTAAGGGGCCTATCTCACCGAGACGCGTGGGCGGCGTCGCCAGCAGCGCCGTCAAACAAAACATTGAAATGTATGGCAGCTAACTGACTTGGCGACGGACTGGCCTCGTCGCCAATTTGTTTGACACAAGGCAAGCGCTACTGTCTACACATTCGGCAAGTTTGACGTCAACCGCATAATAGCGCGCGGACAAACATGTGAACACTATTGTACAAGCGCGCGCGAGCGCCTTTGACTTGTGCAGAAAAACCGACACCGCTCCGAAGTGAGGCAAGTGATGGCGAGCGACTGCAAGTTGTGGCAAGCTACGTCAAATGAGGTCTATACACGTTGGCGCTTGTCTATACTCAACCAACTAGGCAAGTGACACCGAGCGATAGCAAGACAAGGCAAATATACCGTCTACATGTTGGTATTGGCCTTCACTCGACAACGCTCGGCCAACATGTATTGCAGGCTTTAGCGTAGCCACTATCGACGCCCCGCTAGCAGCGCGCATGCGCCCTAGCACATATCACTCGAGATACGTGACTTGGTTACTCTGTTTGGCGACCTTCGGTTGCCAGAGATAGCCAAGTTTACGCTGCCGGCGACGCGGCGACGTCGCCATTGTGTCCCGGTGAGGTACGGCCCTTAATTACTAATCTAATCTTAAATCTATTGGAACTTAATTTGGGGGCTCCTATAGCCCCTTGGGTCTACCCTCAGATCATAGAAACAAGGAGATATGCCATCATAGCAAATTAGTACGGGAATAACTGATGCCACTTTTAGTACATTTTTCGACACAATTACGCGCATAATTAAGCGCTCCTTGTGAATAAAAAGATCTCATTCCGCACACCCTCAATCTAACACTGTTATTCGTCACTCAACACTAGCACTAAACTAAAACACTGTATTTATACCGTCGATCGTGTTCGGTTCGTCGCCAGCGCGTACGTTTTTAATATGAGCAATTTGCTCAAAATCAGGCATCAAGTTCGATAGCGCCTTGGCACATCTCCTTGTTTCTATGATCTGAGGGTCCACCTCTTCTTGTAATTATAGGTACTTAAGCATATAATCACAAATACATTAAGTGCATGGTATCTCGAGTGATTTTTACAAGCTTTTATTTAACTTGCCGTGTGTGTATGAGGCGAAATCTTGCAACTGAATTTTAGACCTGTTCCTCTCAACCGATTGAGCTGGAATTTGGAACGTATATCGTCGTATTTCTTTCTCAACCTCGTATCTGTAAAATCTTAGTTTTACAGGAACGAAAAAAAAACTGTTTATTATGTCAAAGTTGTTTTATATTTCAATAAAATAATTATTAAATAACTTAAATAAGGATTGGATGAATATGTTAAGGCGCTGATAACTGCCAACGGCCTTGAGTGATTTGGGTGGTATAGCTTGAGTGTTCTGCGCTGAGCTCAAGCAACGCGACATACGTCCAGCGAGCAATACGACTCGCCTATCAAGGAGCGCGCTGTGCCGAATTAGTATCTAAAGTATCTAAAATATAAAATAAAAAAAAGTAACAGGCAATATTATAGGTAGTAACATAGTCTTTTCACACAAAACAAATCATGAAAATATCTTAAGCGATTTGAAAGCTATTACGTTTTTATGTTTTCGGTAGACAGTAATTCATGAATTTATTTCATTAAGTATTTTACTACAATAGTTAAATATTCACAGGTATGATTGATGTACATAATATGTTTTAGTTTAACATAAAAAAATTGCACAACTAACCTGCATTATTTGACGGCGAAATAAGAGATTTAAAACTGGCCGTTACCATTTACCTTCGCCTTAAATGTGTTTCTTTACATAAACAATGAATGATTATTGAGTATTTTAGATAATTTTGTTCGTTCCTGCAAAACTACGATTTTACAGATACGAGGTTGAGAAAGAAATGCGACCATATGTCACTTCGATGATAATGCAATAATATGGTACCATGAAGAGCAGTGATAGCCCAGTGGTTTAACCATGTGCCTCCCACGGCGAATGGTTCGAGTTTGATTCCGAGGCACGCACCGCTGACTTTTCGAAGTCATGTGCGTATTAGAAATTAATTATCACTTGCTTTAACGGTGAAGGAAAACATCGTGAGGAAACCGGCATATCCTAGAACCAAAAATTCGAAGACATGTGACGTCCACCAACCCGCACTGGGCCCGCGTGGTGGACTACGGCCCACTCCCTCTCACAGAGGAGGCCTGTGTCCCAGCAGTGGGAACATTATAGGCCGATTATGCTTATGCTTATGCCATGGAAGTGGTCTCATGATGGAGCTGGGAGGTGGCTATATGAACTCTTCAAGTTCTCAACGTAACTCCGTCGTGTTTGGGCTCATTGGATTTGTCTTGACAAGTACTACAGACCTAGATGATGTCCAGGGTCTCATGATTCATGAGACCCTGGACATCATCTAGGTCTGTATCATCATCATGAGTCATGATGGAGTTGGGAAGTGGTCAATATAAAAGGTTTTGAAAATTATTTTTCAACGTAAAGCTTGTTTCCAATTCTTTATTTTATTTATTGTAAATAAGTGTCGATGTTGTTTTCGAACATAATTGTTGTGTAAAGTTGTACAAACTATTCCAGATGGAGCGGCCGCGAGTGCGCGTGTCGCCGGCGGCGGTGGCGGAGGCCTGCCTGCGTCTGCACCGCCTACCGGAGAGTTAGCGATGACAGGTGAACATTATTGATACCTATAAAACAGTACCATGAGTCCCATGACTGACAAACCGCCTCAGATTATAGAAACAAAGAGATATGTTAGCACTAGCTTCCACCCGCGGCTTCGCCCACGTTTTTCGGGATAAAAAGTAGCCTATGTGTTTTCTAATGTATATGCTATATTACTGTAAAGTTTCATCAAGATCCGTTCCGTAGCTTTTGCTTGAAAGAGTAACAAACATCCATACATACATCCTCACAAACTTTCGCATTTATAAATATTAGGAGGATTCAGTGGCGAAGGGTCCCTACAATACGATTCCTACCGGCTTCCCTCTGAAAAATAGCACAGGCAATATTGCCTACTTTTATAAATTAGCTTTTCGTGGCCAGGTAAGCATTTGTAGCTCCGGCTTACCTCTTACAAAAACTGACCCTTCGCCACTGGGATTATAATAGTACTTATAGATATACAGGGTGGCAGGTTAAACAGTGGAAATATTTTAAGGGGTCATTGTACTCATAATTATGAACAACTTTTACTATGGGACTAACCCAGAAATCGCGAAAAAAAAATCAGCTGTTCCATACATTTTGTTGAGATAAGTGAACATAAATGTATGGAACAGCTGAATTTTTTTTGGCGATTTCAGCTTTGGTCCCATAGTGAAAGTTGTTCATAATGATGAGTACAATGACCCCTTAAAATATTTCCACTGTTTAACCTGCCACCTTGTATTTGTTTGTACTTGCAGGCTGGCCGCTGTACTAACGCTGGGCGCTCGGGACCTACGGAGGGAGCTGGACGCGATTGTCATAAATACAGGTACGATATTACGAGCAACCTTACATTATTCTTATGGGATCGACCTCAGATCATAGAAACAAGGAGATATGCCATCATAGCAAATTAGTACGGGAACAACTGATGCCACTTTTAGTACATATTTCGACACAATTACGCGCATAATTAAGCGCTACTTGTGAATAAAAAGATCTCCCACGCATTGAACATTCCGCACACCCTCAATCTAACACTGTTAATCGTCACTCAACACTAGCACTAAACTAAAACACTGTATTTATACCATCGATCGTGTTCGGTTCGTCGCCAGCGCGTGCGTTTTTAATATGAGCAATTTGCTCAAGATCAGGCATCAAGCTCAATAGCGCCTTGGCACATCTCCTTGTTTCTATGATCTGTGGTGCCGATTCTGTAGTTTACGAACTTAACTAATTTAGGCCCAAGTTCACCGGCAAGATAACAGTCCGATAAATTGAAAACGGCCGTTTAACATGACGTTTTGTATGGAAAAAGATATGATAAACAGCCGTTTTCAATTTAACGGACTGGTATCTTGTCGGTGAACTTGGCCCTTAGTCTCATTATGTCTCTTTCTAATAAGAAACATGAGAAAGGGATAGATTAAATTTAATCGCACGTTAATTTGACCGCACGGTTGTCGCAGTGGCTGAGAGATGGGCTGCTGCGCAACGTGTCGCGGGTTCGATTCCCGCATTGCACATAGATCTGGCTGTTTGTGTATGTGAAATTTGTGTTTGTAAACGCACCCACGACACAGGAGAAATCCTAGTGTGGGGCAACGTTAAAAAAAAAAAAAAAAAACCTGTCAAATTAGTCCACTAGAACAATTTTGATGTCAATTTAGTCGTAATCGCAAAAGGTCACGATTATTTTTCCGTAAATGACAAGGGCGTAGGCTAATATGACGGTTCTAAATATTTTCTGTCCTTTTTCAATGATATTTGTAAGAAAGAGATATAGTGTGATTAAAATTAGTTTAGTGCGATGTTCAACAGAATCAGCACTATTGACTGCTAACCGGCGACTCGCGTCTGTAATAAAATGTAGTAGATAACATTTCTATTGACTTCAGTGGCGAGCCTACAGGTCATGATTGTGTTTTTAGGGTTCCGTACCAAAATGGTAAAAAAGGAACCCTTATGGTGCGACTTCGTCTGTCTGTCTGTCTGTTACACCTGCTTATTTGAGGAACTACTAAAGCAATCGACTTGAAATTTGGAACAGTTATAAAAAATGCTTGTTCAACTTTATTGCAAATAAAAAAAGTCAAAAAATATTTTTATTTTCATTGCAAAAGGGGCTGGAGTGGGGGTCTGAAATTTTAAAGTGGGGTTACTAGGTCAAGTGGCATATCATATGAAAGGGCTTGATCTGTACATTTCAAAATATATTTTCATTTTATTTTATGTCTCACAGTTTTTGACATATGATGAAAAATGTCTAAAAAAATACCATTCCCCCCCACCCTTATCTCCGAAGTTTGCGGAGCGAAAAATCTGAAATAATTAGAGTTGATAGGATTTGATCCAAATATTGCACCAAAAATAAAATGATGTTCCTAACTATTACAGTTTTTTCAAAATCATCAAAATTCCTTGACAAACAAACTTAGTTATGCGGTCCGGTTTTTTTCACTTTATACGTCCAAAACTGATTCGGAACTCTCGGTGCGCGAGTACGACTCGCACTTGGCCGGTTTTTTATTGTACGCTACTCATTTACATTCATGAAAAATTTAGAGATATATATTATATTTCTAAATTTTTATTTATTATACAGGGTGGCAGGTTAAACAGTGGAAATATCAGTGGACCCTTCAAATATTTCCACTGTCTAACCTGCCACCCTGTATAATATTTATTTATTATATAATTGTATTTCTGAGGTCACTATTATAAATGTAATAATGTTCAGACGGTGACACGGGGCGGGAGAGCGGCGAGCCGACCGCTGAAGTGTACGTGCTGTCTGTCGCGCCCAGAACGTGAGTATTAAGTTATTAATTTAGTACTATGACTGAAACTAGATCGAAACTATACAGGGTGGCAGCCGGCCTAGCATGACCACGATAGAAACGGGTTTTGTCTACATAGAAATAGACAAAGTGACAGATTGTAGAAACATTTCTACGATTTATGAATGAAACGGTAGAAATGTTTCTACAATCTGTCACTTTGTCTATTTCTATGTAGACAAAACCCGTTTCTATCGTGGTCATGCTAGGCCGGCAGGTTAGACAGTGGAAATATTTTAAGGGGTCATTGTACTCATAATTAAGAACAACTTTTACTATGGGACCGACCCTGGAATCGCGAAAAAAAATCTGCTGTTCCATACATTTATGTTCACATAACTAAACAAAATGTATGGAACAGCTGTTTTTTTTTTCGCGATTTCGGGATTGGTCCCATAGTGAAAGTTGTTCATAATGATGAGTACAATGACCCCTTAAAATATTTCCACTGTCTAACCTGCCACCCTGTATTTTGAACATTTTAATTAGGGGAATTGCCCTTCAGTTCTCTCTGATCTACTGGCAAATTCAAAGCATTTATTTCAATTACATCACCTACCAGGCAGTCTCTTTTGCGTAACTCTGTCTCTTCTGAGGGGTATATCCCATCCACCGCGGTCGTTCCGCCCCGTTAACGGGACAGTTGGAATTTAGTTTCATCGACCCCGGTAGTGCCGAACCCGTCGTTAAAGGCGAGGTATTCCCACTTTTAGCAATTATTGATGATTTTTGAACATCTGTATCTACGTTTATGTTAAGCCCCGAATTATGAAATTGGATCATATCAAAATTTAGCATTTTAATCTCGTTAATGTCAAGGCCGAAACGTGATTAGTAGTTAGTCGGCACTACCGGGGTCATAAAACAATTTTTTCCAACTGTCCCGTTTAACGGGGCGGGACGACCGGGGTGGATGGGATATACACTATTCTGAGGCAACGTAGACAACGGAGGCACAAGAGATAAACCTGTAGCTACTTATCTAAAGTATGTTGTACGTTAGGCCCTCAGATCATAGAAACAAGGAGATATGCCATCATAGCAAATTAGTACGGGAACAACTGATGCCACTTTAAGTACATTGTTCGACACAATTACGCGCATAATTAAGCGCTCCTTGTGAATAAAAAGATCTCCCACGCATTAAACATTCCGCACACCCTCAATCTAACACTGTTAATCGTCACTCAACACTAGCACTAAACTAAAACACTGTATTTATACCATCGATCGTGTTCGGTTCGTCGCCAGCGCGTACGTTTTTAATATGAGCAATTTGCTCAAGATCAGGCATCAAGCTCGATAGCGCCTTGGCACATCTCCTTGTTTCTATGATCTGAGGTTAGGCCTGATACATGTACACGTATTTTAATCCATTGTCGTTGTTTCAGAGCGGAAGGTGAGAGTTCGCAGGAAGGCAGGCGAACAGAACTCACACAGACTAATGATGCCATACGACTGCACCCGCACTTCCAGGTAAAGATATTATACACACATGTAGTATGGCATGTGATGAGGGGCTCGTGGCTAAATAACGGCCGCGCTGATCGATCGATCTGCGAGGTTAATCTGCGCTTGCCGCGGTCAGCCCTTGGATGGGTGACCGTTCTTTACACACCGAGACCCCTCCGTGCCTCGGAGAGCACGTTAAGCAGTCGGTCCCAGTTGTCATAGGAATATCTTTGACAATCGTTACTGGTAGTCAGAAGCCCTAAAGTCTGACAGCTGGTCTAACATTCGAATACCGGTATTACCCATTAATTGGGTTGTGGAGGTCAGATGGCAGTCGCTCCACGCAAAATATTGATATTCAGCCGAAACTAGTTAGACTGGATGCCGACCCCAATATAATTTGGGAAAAGGCTAGGCAGATGATGATGATGTAGTATGGCATGTGGTTAGTTTATGTCCCGTTGCTAAACATAGGCGGGACATGTCTCACGCTATTTGATGGATTTGATACGAAAAGTGGCAATATCATAAAATATTATATTGTTTCATTATCGTACACTAGCATTTTGCCCTTGACTTTGTCCACATAGAAGTTAATACAAACTTTATTATCTTTTTAGGGATCAAAGAACAATGGCCACTTTCCTAACATGCTTGGACTCGGAAAATCTTATAAAAGTTATAACAATGAAACATTTGTCATTTTATTTGCCTATTTATATATAACTACGTTCGGCATTCAATATATTTTTTAAAGCACGGAGAATCGAGAAATTACGTATAATGTTTTTTCTGGTTATGCGGTATATTTATTAAGCTGTAGCATTTTGGATTGAGAGGTTTTTCACATTGAGGTCTAATTTAAGTAGGTAGGTATATTAAACCTTGGGTTAAATAATTATTATGATTTTATCCAGTTGAATACAGCCTGGGATTTAATTTATATTCAGAAACAAAATCGATTTAGATTTTAGAAAAAGTATGGACGTCTCTAGGGACGTAAATAAATGTGGATGTGTTAATAAATAAATAAATATTTTATCCTGCGTTTTGTTTCAACCTTAAGTTATAATTTTGAAGACTTTTACCTATTATTTCCCAGCTTTTAAAAATAAACTGATGCCATCCATTAATTACATTAACAATGTACTACATTTTGCTGACATTATTATCTCTATAAGAATTAATGTTTTTTCCGAGGCCAAAATGGCCATTGTTCTTTCAAATATCCCTTCTTAACCCTAGGAATATTTCCTCCAAAAAAATTTCTAGGTCCATCGATTCAGGCTGTGCGTTGTTTGTCTGTCACGGTACTGGGGGTCTACTCTCTAAGCACGAAATCCGTAGTTTCGACCTTAGTTACGGGCGTTTCTTACTCCGTATCACCTACGGACTTAAGATTAGTTCGGAGCCCGAACTAAGAATGAATGATAGCACGATTTGACAGTTGTCCCTACTCCCGATGTGTTTATAACCGTTCGAAAAATTGAATTTGACACTTGTTTTGACGGAATCTTATGTCTATTGTACTTTCGGACGGGCCCGTATCTTCGTTGACGGACTTACAGAGTAGACCCCCTGTTTTATAGGTATATTGTCGGCTTACTGCAAGACCTCATCAACTGACAAAAACAAAACTGAGAAATCAATTATAATTACTTTTGATTCTATTAACTATCTGATATAGATATAGGGCGTTCAATAGAATCAAAAATAATTTATTGATTTCTGTTTTGTTTTTTTTTTCCAGTAGATGAGTTCTTGCAGCCGGCCTAGCATGACCACGATAGAAACGGGTTTTGTCTACATAGAAATAGACAAAGTGACCGATTGTAGAAACATTTCTACGTTTTATGAATGAAACGGTAGAAATGTTTCTACAATCTGTCACTTTGTCTATTTCTATGTAGACAAAACCCGTTTCTATCGTGGTCATGCTAGGCCGGCAGCACGGGGTCTCATCAGGAACAAAGTAACATTTGTTGGAATAACTCATAATAGATGGCGTTATATGTATCGATTTGTTATTGAAGTTTGTGTAAAATTGAGAACATGAAAAAATACATCATGAAAAATATTTGTTCAAATTTTGAAAAATGCTTTAAGCACGGAAAAATGTATAGCCCGAAGATAGCCCGCGCTAAATGGTCACATTTCTTTGTATGAGATGAGGCATCTGTACGTATAGTATTATATTATGTGTGCTTGCAGTAAGCCGACGATATCGAAGATTATAATAATTCATGTGATTTCAAAGTATGTTTGTTGATCAGGTGGTGTGTGGTGGCGAGCTGCGAGCGCTGCTGCTGCGCGGCCCCCCCCTGCCGCAGCCGCACGCCCCCCCCACCAAAGTGCACACGCAGGTACGTACTGCATCACCTAACCAGGGCTGCACCCATGTAACGCCTGCAATACATGTTGGCCGAGCGTTGTCGACTGAAGGCCAATACCAACATGTAGACGGTATATTTGCCTTGTCTTGCTGTCGCTCGGTGTCACTTGCCTAGTTGGTTGAGTATAGACAAGCGCCAACGTGTATAGACCTCATTTGACGTAGCTTGCCACAACTTGCAGTCGCTCGCGACCACTTGCCTCACTTCGGAGCGGTGTCGGTTTTTCTGCACAAATCAAAGGCGCTCGTGCAATAGTGTTCACATGTTTGTCCGCGCGCTATTATGCGGTTGACGTCAAACTTGCCGAACGTCTAGACAGTAGCGCTTGCCTTGTGTCAATTTAGTCTAGGCTCGCGTTGGTCTAAGCTCGGCCAACATGTATTGCAGGCTTAAAAAACTACATATTATGCTTGTCTGTGCTGTTCGCATAATTATTAATAAACGCCATTAATAAAATTAAAAGTTATTGTAAATAAAAAACTTTTTTAGCAAAAAATAACCGACTTCAAAAAGCCACTACAAAGAAAATAATAATTTTGGTTTCGGAAGTCGGTGGCTTTGCTTTTTGTTTGCTTTTTTTGCCACCGACTTCCGAAACCAAAATTATTATTTTCTTTGTAGTGGCTTTTTGAAGTCGGTTATTTTTTGCTAAAAAAGTTTTTTATTTTTCCCTTTCTATTAGTTCTTTATCTCGCGTTAGATTACTTTGACGACTTTGTTCAACAGTAAATCTTCTACGTAGGGTGTACATTTATGCATATAACTTTGTACATAGGAATGATTACCTAATGTATTATATACTAAAACCTTCCTTAAAGTATGTAGATTACATTAGTGAAAACCCCATCCAAATCGAATCAGTAGTTTTTGAGAAAATCGCGCACATACAAACATACATATATACATACATACATACACACATACATACATACGGGATGAATACAGAACCTCCTTTTTTGAAGTCGGTTAAAAAAATGACCTCGATTCCGAGTTAAACAAGCATAATAATTTCATAAAACAAAAAATGCAAATCAGGTTTTCTCCAAAATTGAGATCATGAAGTCGTGACACTCATGACTTCTGTCACCATTTTGCTTGTCCCATCTCAAGGGCTACTCAAATGAATCGAATCTTTGCGAAAATCATAGGAAATCGTCCTAAGATTTATTCGATTATCCTACGACTCTGTAATAAGATTCATATAACAAGAACATTTTTTCCCTTTTCCACATATCATTGATGCTAAATGTGTTGGTTGGCAGGTGGACTACATCCACTGCCTAGTGCCGGACCTCAAGGAGATCACGGCGTGCTCCTTCTACTGGGGCAAGATGGACCGCTACGAGGCCGAGAGGCTGCTCGACAATAAACCTGAAGGTAATAAGGAGAAGAGAGAGGAGGAGAGAAGGAGGAGAAGGTTACAATGGTATTAAATATACAGGGTGCAGGTTAAACAGTGGAAATATTTTAAGGGGTCATTGTACTCTTCATTATGAACAAACCAACCCTGAAATCGCGAAATAAAAATCAGCTGTTCCATACATTTTGTTGAGTTATGTGAACATAAATGTATGGAACAGTTGATTTTTTTTTTCGCGATTTCAGGGTTAGTCCCATAGTAAAAGTTGTTCATAATGATGAATAAAATGACCCCTTAAAATATTTCCGCTGTCTAACCTGCCACCCTGTACAAGACACTAGCTTCCGCCCGCGGCTTCGCCCGCGTTTATCGGGATAAATGGTAGCCTATGTGTTGTTCCAGACTGTTTACGCACAAGAATGGAATTTCTTTAAGAAAAACTCAGAACTTTCTTGAATTTCGTATAATAGACTTGAACTTAGAATTTTTTACAGTGGAGCCGAGATGATGTGCAGAAAATTTTGTAGCCGAAAAAAAAATGTACCTTCACAATTTTGATATTTAGAAAAAAATTCTGCATAAGACGCTAAACACAAATAAATGTCTGTTTGCTCTCGAAATATAAGCAGGCACTTGTACACAGACTATAATCTATCTGTGTGCCAAATTTCATCCAAATCCGTCCAGCCGTTTCAGCGTGAAGACGTAACAAACATACACACACACAAACTTTCGCATTTATAATATTAGTGTGATTCCCAAAAAATTATACCATTATACAGGATAAAATTAAAACCGGTGCGGATATTTTAGGTGAAAGTATTCATGAACATGATCAACTTTTATTATGGGACCGACACTGAAATACGAAAAATCAGCTGTTCCCTACAAAAATGCACTACAACACGAGCAAAATGTATGGAACAGCTGATTTTTTTTTTCATATTTCAGTGTCGGTCCCATAATAAAAGTTGATCATATTCATGAATACTTTCACCTAAAATATCCGCAACAGTTTTAATTTTACCCTGTATAATGGTATAATTTTTTGGGAATCACACTGATCACGAGTTATTTTGACGTATGATGGGTATTGTAAATGTCGCGATTTCAAGATAGGCTCCATAATAAAAGTTGATGATAATGATGAGTGGTCTCCTTTCAAGAATATCGCATAATGAGAGACATGTTGTTGTAGGACAGCTGCGAACTTTACCCTGTTTTTAACGTTTTGACATTTATCCGTTTTCGATTGTGACCCGTGCATATCAGCTTTTACGGGCGAGAATTGCGTGAGTCTATCAAATCAAATCAAATCATTTATTTGTGTGGTTCTTGGTGGTACAAAGATCTTAAACTAATGGCGTGTTACTCAAAAACCTGCCCAATGGGCCTACACAATTCATCGTTTTGATCTATAAAATTGGATCTTGTAAGCCCTTTAATGTAATCTTTCCCTTGCAGGCACGTTTCTACTACGCGACTCAGCGCAAGAAGAGCATCTATTCTCCGTATCGTTCCGCAAGTACGGGCGTTCCCTGCACGCCCGCATAGAACACTACCAGCACCGCTTCAGCTTCGACTCGCACGACCCCGCCGTCTTCGCGGCCAACACCGTCACCAAGCTCATCGAGCACTACAAGGTAATACTGACTCATCGCGCAAGAACACTACCAGGGGCCAAGTCTGTTAATACAATTGTCGTAATCGTGTCAGAATGGTCTATCAATGACATCGTTTTGACCAATGACGAAACAGATAGTCTTAAGCCGCGTCTCCTGCGCCCTGTTTTCGTGTTCGACAAACATCGAACAATGAACGAGAAAGGGGCGTGGTCTACGTGTTTTGACGAATAAAAACACTCAAAACACGTAGACCACGCCCCTTTATCGTTCACTGTTCACTGTTCGATGTTCGTCGAACACGAAAACAGGGCGCAGGAGACACGGCTTTACTCTAAGCCAATGAGCGCTTAGGTTTCGACCGTTATGGTGTCATTATGACACCATTCATACACTATTGCAATAGCAGAATTGGGCCCCAGCACCGCTTCAGCTACATAGATATCTAGACACACAATAGTGTGTCAACGGACGACAAAGACAAACAAAGACAACGACGAAAATGAAATGGACGACGCACCGCAGTGACCGTCCGAGCATCGTAGGGGCCTTCTCTGTGTAATCTACTAATTACATAATCAGTACCAGCCGGCCTAGCATGACCACGATAGAAACGGGTTTTGTCTACATAGAAATAGACAAAGTGACAGATTGTAGAAACATTTCTACGTTTTATGAATGAAACGGTAGAAATGTTTCTACAATCTGTCACTTTGTCTATTTCTATGTAAATAAAACCCGTTTCTATCGTGGTCATGCTAGGCCGGCTGTTCATCCAATTTACTTCGCTACTTTTTATTTTTTTTAAATATCGATTTAAAAATTACAAGGCTCGAAAGATCACGTTTTAACACAAATTTGGCGGAACTTGGGCGTAAATAAATGACATATTATGTAGTATGAAAATTCCAACGAAAGGAGATGTTTCATCCTGGAACTGGTATACGTACGCCACATAGAAAAATAGGGAAAAAATAGGGGATTTACATAAAAATATTATTTAATTCATTTGAAGAATAGTAAAATTATAAGAGAATTATTTGAGATGAAGTTTTTCACTATGATATCCCTATTTTTAGGGCGGCCATGACAGTTTTGTTTTATGACGTAACGTTTGAGTCGTTGTACGCACGCGTGGTGGTTTGAATGTTGCCATTTTGACTGACATTGACATAACAACAGTTGTCAAAATGACGTTTCACTTAATTCATTTGTTGATTGTTGATCCACCATATTTGTATTGTGTTGCTGTCCTTGACAAAGAAAAGAATGAATTACAATTCAACGAAGTAATATTATAGAAAATAAGCATTAGGAACCGGTTACTATCATGTATAGCTATAATACTTAATTGTGTACGTAGACCCCTCCCAGGCTCCATACATTTCTGAAACAACTCCTTTCCCAACCCCAAAATCCCCAACAAGCAAGGGGATGTCCATTAATCACGTGATGTTTGTTTTGCAACTCTTTTTGACCCCCCTCCCACCTGGTGATACGTGGTGAAGTTTTTAACTAACCCCTCCCCCCCTACCCAAGATCACGTGTATTTTTTGGTACAAATTATCTTTTTGTTTTCAGAATATTATCTTTAAATACAGCAATTTTTTCTTTTGGGTTAAGAAATCGCGCGTCCTACGAAAAAATAAATACACGTGATATCTCACTACACCCCCCTCCCCCCTTGTGATATTTCGTGATTTTTTCGACCACTGATAATATTTCTAATCTAAAAAAAATACCTACTTTGTAGTAAAATATTTATACGTAGCGAGCCCCCCCCTCACTCGAAGGCTGGATCCGCCCTTGAGTAAGTACCTCCCTCCGCGTGATATCTCGTGATTTTTTCCGAACCCCCTCTACCCCCCTTCCGAGCCTCACGTGATTATTGGACGGCCCCCAAGTAGTGTTGCATGTAATGTCCCGTGTCCGGCAGGACCCCGCGTGCGTGATGTTCTTCGAGCCGATGCTGACGGCGCCGCTGCCGCGCAGCGAGCCCTTCGCCCTGCAGCAGCTCGCCAGGGCCGTCATCGTCTCGCACACCACCTACGATGGTACGTCACTCTATGCCGTCGGTGGGACTCATCAGCCAGTAGTACATTATGGTACAAGTGTGTAATGCCGTGTATGTAGCCGAGGGCGGTAATCATCAATACACACGTGTATCAACACACTTGAGAATAAAATAATACTACAAAATCATTTTATTTAGTAATAAAAAAAGTTTTTTTATTACTAAATAAAATTATTTTTTAATATTATTATTTTTTACAAGTGAGTTATAGGTTATAGTTTTTTTTTTAAATCCTATAACCTATACCTCATTTGTGAATAATAGCAATGAAAAAGTCACAGTTTGATTACAGGTGTCATTACCTGCCTAATTGCAGTGAAATTACAGCCATTTTATGAGCAAGTGTGTTGACCGTCTAACACTGAGTTGCAGAAAAGGTCATTAAGTTTTAAAGGAGACTTTAACGATAGAAATTGTATGGTTAAAGTCTCCATTAAAATTTAATTATCTTTCTGCAACTGACTGTAAGTGTGTAAAGTCCTTTGAACCCTAATTTGCACCTAATTTTTGACATCTTATAAGTAAGTACCTATTATATGGTTTTCACTGATTACTTTGACTTTGGCCTGCGACTCCGGCCGCGTGGAGTACAGTTAATTTACCATTTTAAATGACTTTCTTAGTGTAGGGGCTAGTACTACGCAGAGGTCAAGCTGTATTTCTGGTATGGCCAAGCCACCCAAAATCCGTTCAGGGCGGTGATTCTCGCGGGTGATATATTGATATTGAATTCGATATATATTGCAACAACTGTCAAAATGCCTACCATTTTGACATTTGTTGCGATATATATCGAATTCGATATCAATATATCACCCCCCAGTACTTTTTGCGTGATACGCGCACAAATAGACAAAAAAAATTAAGTTTTTGAATATTATGGTCACATTCCAGCATCTATCATCAGCTATCCCGAATGTTTTTTCTGGAATATCTTCAATGTACAGACACGGCTTGTTTACAATTTTATAATAGTACTTATAGAGGTTTTAAAGGTTGAATAATCAATCTAATTATTTATTTATTTCGTCTCTAATTATATTCAACGTTATCTAACTCCTTGTCCTTTTCCAGGCGTGGAGAAGCTCCCCCTGCCCCCGCGCCTGCGGCTGTACCTGAAGGAGTACCACTACCGGCAGCGAGTGCGCGTGCGCCGCCTGGAGCCCGGCCTGTACGACCAGCAGCACTGCTAGGGACATACGCACATACACCTAGCGACCTACAACTACCTATGGTCCATTTCAATAGAACTTGTAAACTTTGTAAACAAACTTTCTATACAAATTCATCAAATTTTGACAGTTGGCCATACTGACATTGTTTACAAAGTTAACAAGTTCAATTGAAATGGACCCTACATCACGTACGTTTGGATAAGAATATTAATAAGATTACATACAGGTGAACACTGTTGCCAATTTTGCGATTTTTCCGCTAGACATTTATGACTTTTGCATACATTTATAGCGCAAAAGTCGCAAAATTGGCAACAGTGGTGTCTTCCAGAGACTGTCTGGAAGACACCACTATTGCTAATTTTGCGACTTTGTCGCCAATTTTAGCGCAAAAGTCATAAATGTCTAGCGGAAAAATTGCAAAATTGGCAACAGTGCAGGTGAAACACTATACCCTCCTTTTGGGCTTCGCCGCAGTCGGATAAAAAATAACTAGCTAATGATCGATTGCAGAAAGGTAATTAAATTTTAAAGAATACTTTAACCACAGATAATATAATACTATACGTACAGATGCCTCATCTCATACAAAGAAATGTGACCGATTTAGCGCGGGCTATCTTCGGGCTATACATTTTTCCGTGCTTAAACCATTTTTCAAAATTTGCACAAATATTTTTTATGATGTATTTTTTCATGTTCTCAATTTTACACAAACTTCAATAACAAATCGATACATATAACGCCATCTATTATGAGTTATTTCAACAAATGTTACTTTGTTCCTGATGAGACCCCGTGCTTTAACCATACACACCCTTACCACAAAAAAGATAGACACGCGTTCAACGCGAATGCTACCAAAAATAATACACACTTGTTTTAGACAAGTTAGTGCTAAAACAATTGCCTATTATTTTTGGTAGCATTCGTGTTGAACAGATGTTTATTTTTTTGTGGTACGGCTGACAATGTCTATCGTTAACTCCTTTTAAACTTAATAACCTTGTCTGCAACTCAGTGTAAGAGAAGATGGTGGCAGGTTAGACAGTGGAAATATTTTAAGGGTTCATTGCACTCATCATTATGAACAACTTTTACTATGGGACCAAACCTGAAATCGCGAAAAAAAAAATCTGCTGTTCCATACATTTACGTTCACATAACTCAACAAAATGTATGGAACAGCTGATTCTTTTTTCGCGATTTCGGGGTTGGTCTCATAGTGAAAGTTCATCAGTTCTTTTTGCTTACATTTATTTTGAAACTGTCCCACCTGCAGCTTCTGTAGATTTCTTCTGTAGATGGCCTTATAGAAAATTGAGTTTGACACACACAGCTAATGAGGCCATTTAAGCTCTAACTAAACGAACACTTCCTTAAATAGTAATTCCCTAAATGTCTATTTCCCATTTCGTCCACTTTCCCAAAACGACCAGTTCCCAAATATAACTATAAAATTAGCAAAAAATCTGCTAGAACTTTAAAATATCGTATTGCCCAGTCATTGGCGCCGATTCTCTTTAACACCAACTGAACTAATATTAGAGTATTGCTACCTTATTCTCTCTGATAAAATATGAAAGAGACGGAAATAAGAAATTTGAAATTTAGTTAAACTCTAATAGGGATGTTAACTACTTTCTTTTTATTGTGAATCTGTAAACTATTTGAAAAAAGACAATTAACACCAAAAAAACCGATGAAACATTTACAAAATTGGCAAAGTTATAAGCGTTTTAAAATGATTTGCTAGACACGGACGGCACTACCTACTAGTGACGTAACACCACCTACGTCCGCTTAGCGCGACAAAGACGGAGCGATACTCCCTCCAAAAACTTTAAAAGCGTCTATGTTTTCCATTTTGTGATAAATTATTATTTTTGCTTTTACTTTTTTGTTGTGCCTATTCCTTCTTTGAAATAAAATAATTTATTTGTACTTTTTTAATAGTAGGCCACTACCGTATTTTCATACAATTTTAGACGACACGTCGCTCGGTACGTTGCGGTTAAAAGTACACTGAAACTCATTCAAATCGTAATTTAGTTTGACAGCACTAAAGCGCCACTTTTCCTTTTCTTATCTACTATATAAAAATAAGTCGGGTTTTCCTTCCTGACGATATAAGTCCAGAACGGACGAACCGATTTCCACGGTTTTGCATTCGTTGGAAAGGTCTCGGGCTCCGTGAGGTTTATAGCAAAGAAAATTCAGGAAAATTTAAAGAGAAAAGCGGGAAAATCTTTTTTCACATACAGCGCCATCTCTGATACATAGCATGTACTACGGTGGCGAAACGGAGTTCCCCGGGTTTGCTAGTGCTGTCTATTAGAAAAACGATAACAATACTCTAATATTATTTGGTACATAAGTGAATCGGCGCCATTCTGTTGTGAAGGTCAAATGGCAGTCGCTCCATGTAATATACAGGGTGGCAGGTTAAACAGTGGAAATATTTAAAGGGGTCATTGTACTCATCATCATGAACAACTTTTACTATGGGACCAACGCTGAAATCGCGAAAAAAAATCAGCTGTTCCATACATTTTGTTGAGTTATGTGAACATAAATGTATCTGATATTTTTTTCGCAATTTCAGGTTTGGTCCTATAGTAAAAATTGTTCATAATGATGGGTACAATAACCCCTTAAAATATTTCCACTGTCTAACCTTCCACCCTGTATTGATATTCAGCCGCATGTTAGATTGGAAGCCAACTGCAGCATAGCTTAGTAAAGAATGATTAAAACAACCCCAAAGTTCGGGGGTACGAACTTGATCTTAAAAACCCCAAAGGGGTAGTTTATTAGTGGATACACTAATTAAATATAATTATATGCCTTGTTATAATTGTAATTTAGGATAATTTTTAATTATTATTAGAGAAAAGTGTATATTTTTTGGTATATCTGTAAGGTTTTTACATTCAATTTGGAGTTAGTACTAATGTCATTTCGTTTTACGATCTCTAAATCACACCTCCAAAGGGTTAATACTTAAAATTTTCTAATGGATAAAACCCAGTAACACTATCTGAGCTAGGAATCGAACTCAGAACCCTACACTTAGCAGTCACAGTGCTTGCGTAGTAAAGAGGATGTATCGTCAGAAAAATAATATTAGTATTATAACAAATTGATTACTGCTACATACATACCTGCGTCCTTATAAACGTAGATCAAAATGCCATCAACATCAAATAATACTGATTTCTAAATTCAGCAGGATAACCTACACTTAGGGCGGGTTGCTTCAAACCACCTGTATTCGTAAGTCAGTACGTAATCGTTAAGTCAGTATGAAATTGTCGTACAAGCCGCCATATTTGACGGTTACAGATACGTAACTGTAAGATGAAACAACATGGCCTTAGGGCGGTAACATACGTCCGGAATGCCCCGGAACTAAGAAGGTGAATGAGTGATTTTACGTCAAATTGAAAGATATCGTCACAAATAATATAATACTATACGTACAGATGCCTCATCGCATACGAAGAAATGTGACCGATTTAGCGCGGGCTATCTTCGCGCTATAAATTTTTCTGTGCTTAAAGGATTTTTCAAAGGACGTCGGCAGTTTTAGGCTTGATATGGTACAGTAATAAAAGCTTAACCAAAAATAAAAATATATTTTAATTGTTCTTTGCCTAATTTATCTTAGATATTAAGAATTGGAATCAAAAATCGAAATAAATAAGAAATAAAATGATTATGCCATTGACATTTTGAAAAAAACACTAAAACAAAAACGGGTGCATGCTGGCTGGCGCACGCGTGCCTCCACAGAATATCATGGTGACAGCAACCTAAAAAAACCTTTGTAAAACCTTTGAATTGAGAACTCATTAGTCGGGCTGTACTTCACTGGATCATTCACACCATACTTAACCTCACTGACAGAAATAAGAATATTTCTCTTTAACCCAATTACGTACAAAAACAAATAAAAAATGAATTTAAATACTCTTGAAATACTCGATCACACCAAACTAATTTCATATCTGTACCGATTTACACAATCTGAGGCCCAGCGTTCTATGGGCGTCTGCCAGTGCTAGGGATTTCGGTCTCGGAAGCATTTTCAGTCCCGGGACCAGTCTCGAACCTCGGAAGCTAGTCCCGGGACTCCCGGGAAATTCGAGACCCACGTGTTTTTTTATATTAGAATGGTTTTTTACGGATACGTTACGTTATGGATGGAGGTATTGCAGGTGTGCAAGAAAATGGTGATTTTAATATTGTTTTGGAAGGTAAACTAGACTTCTTTTGGTAAAAATAAAAGAAATGGCAATGACATAGTTTGACTTAGTAAATGATAAACTATAAGAGGGTGAGGGTAGTAGTGAAACTGACTGAAGTGAGTGGTGGTGAACTGTGAAGTAAATGATAATTACGATTGTAACTGTTTATAAATCACATTTATTACAAATTTACTCTGATCAATCTGACCAAACCAAACATTACAATAGAATATTATAACAAATAGAAAAAAATAAGATAGCAATATTTGAAGTACCTAATTCAGACTTTCAGGTTATTACTTAATTCTTTATTCTTAATTCTAATGTTTAGTCTTTTTTAATTAGGAACTTTGGTAAAAAAAGCTTATATCTAAGTAGTCGTTTTATTAACCGACTTCAAAAAAGGAGGTTCTGTATTCGTCCCGTATGTATGTATGTATGTATGCATGTATGTATGTATGTTTGTATGTGCGCGATTTTCTCAAAAACTACTGATTCGATTTGGATGGGGTTTTCACTAACGTAATCTACATACTTTCAGGAAGGTTTTAGTATATAATACATTATGTAATCATTCCTATGTACAAAGTTATATGCATAAATGTACATACTCCGTAGAAGATTTACTATTGAACGAATTCGTGAAAGTAATCTAACACGGGATAAAGAACTAAAAGGGAAAAATAAAAATCTTTTTTAACAAAAAATAACCGACTTCAAAAATCCACTACAAAAAAAATAATAATTTTGATTTCGGAAGTCGGTGGCAAAAAAAAAGCAAACAAAAACCAAAGCCACCGACTTCCAAAACCAAAATTATTATTTTTTTTGTAGTGGATTTTTGAAGTCGGTTATTTTTTGTTAAAAAAGATTTTTATCTAGTAAAATATTAAAAATATACCCTTTCCTTAAGTTTCGGTAATTTAGGTATAAATAAACTTATAAATGTCGATTGACCTGACCAAACATTTAAACAAAACAAAACGAAAACTCTATAATTCTTGCACTAGAATCTCTAGAATCTTGCAATAGAATAAGTTCGGGTCTCGCTCGGGCATTGTCGGGACGCATTCGGCAAGCGGCAGTGTCACTAGGCGGTACATAGTGCGCGGCGGAAAATTTATAAGTATAAAATGTACAAATAAATTCTGGTGTTAAGAATATTTTAATGTTTTTTCTACCGAAACATTTGGTCTCGAAATTCCCGGGAATTTTTATTAAGTCTCGGTCTCGGTCTCGATGATAAAAGTGGCGAGACTCCCGGGATTTCGAGAATCGAGACTCCCGGGGCGAAATCCCTAGCCAGTGCCCTTTGAACAAATATTTTTCATGATGTATTTTTTCATGTTCTCAATTTTACACGAACTTCAATAACAAATCATTACATATAACGCCATCTATTATGAGTTATTTCAACAAATGTTACTTTGTTCCTGATGAGACCCCATGATATCGTTCATAAATTGAACGATTCCAGCCGCAGTCGTTCAATTTGACGTAAAATACCTCATTCACCTTCTTAATTCCGGAGGGGCATTCGGTTGTCTGTTGCCGCCCTTATGTAATTGTTGTCACATCGCACTAAACTAATTTTAGTCACACTAATTTCTTACAAATATCATTGAAAAGGGACATAAAATAATAATAACTGTCAAATTAGATACCATTAGATGTAAAATAGTAGCCACTAAATTCACGTTGAAAAAAGGGTACTAATTTGACAAGACTAAGGGCGGGTTGCTTCAAACCATCTGTATTCGTAAGTCAGTACGTAATCGTTAAGTCAGTATGAAATTGTCGTACAAGCCGCCATATTTGACGGTTACAGATACGTAACTGTAAGATGAAACAACATGGCCTTAATATCTTCTATCACTTTCTGATGTTTTTAACCGACTTCAAAAAAAGGAGGAGATTCTCAATTCGTCGGAAGATTTTTTTTGTTAAAAAGAAATATGATGAGACTAAATTAGTTTTTAGTTTAGTTTATAAACAACAAAATCGGTACCGATGTCCGTTTGTTGCAATTTTAGTAAGGTCATTCACTGCAGTCTTTAGAAAAAAGTATATTTAAGATTCAAAAATGTCTGAAGTTAAAAATTCAATATTGCGTGCATATTATATTTTAACCGAGTTCAAAAAAGAAGGTATTCGAGCCGTTTGTATGTATTTTACTACTAAAAAAATAGAATTTTCATTCACTGCAGTCTTTAGAAAAAAGTATATTTAAGATTCAAAAATGTCTGAAGTTAAAAATTCAATATTGCGTGCATATTATATTTTAACCGAGTTCAAAAAAGAAGGTATTCGAGCCGTTTGTATGTATTTTACTACTAAAAAAATAGAATTTTCTAGCCGCTGGATTCGATTGGAAGCAACACAATTTATTTGGAAAATGGCTAGAAAAATATGTTGTCTATTTTAGGCATCCATCTTGAGTCAAAGAATAATTGCATTTTTCTGATAGCGTCTCAATTTTCTGAATATAATAACTGCCGTAGAAATAATAATAATAACAATATCAGCCGTTTATAAACTGTCCCACTGCTGGGCACGGGCCTCCTCTCAGAATGAGAGGGGATAGGCCATAGTCGGGTGGCAAGTGCGGGTTGGCAGACTTCACACGCCTTCAACAACTTTATGGAGAACTCTCAGGCATACAGGTTTCCTCACAATGTTTTCCTTCACCGTTAAAGCAAGCTATAATTAAATTCTAATACGTACATGACTTCGAAAAGTCAGCGGTGCGTGCCTCGGGATCGAACCTTTCGCCGTGGCAGGCGCATGGTTATACTAGGCTATCACTTTTTACATTGAACTAGAACTGCCCGTGACTTCGTCCGCGTTATCCACAGGAACTGTCCATTTTTCGGGATAAAAAGTAGCCTATAGCACTCAGGAATAATGTAGCTTCATATTAGTGAAAGAATTTTCAAAATCGGATCAGCAGTTTCGGAGAACGCATACATACAAACTTTACGATACTTATTGCTTTGTCTACATTCAAAATTATACTTATAATATGCATGTAATATTGATCATAAACTTTTAAAACCAGTTTCGTTGTATAATTTAATAACTATTATTTATGTGGTAACAATGTTTTGATAATAACATTTGTAGTGTGAGCCCATCATTATTACATTAATATGTTGATTAGGGGCAGTATTAAAGTGTGTCCACTAGCGGACATTTGGAAGTTTTATAATTGAAAACCTCAGTTTCTTTACAAACAGCTTTAATCTTGGATTTCTTGATTTTTACAATGATATTTCGTTTGTTAGTTACAAATCGAGGCAGCCTACTCAACATTATAGAAGAAGTAAAAGAAAGTAATAATAGTTAAAATGTGCGGGTGTGAGTAAAAAATCACGAACAACAACAAACTAGCTATGGCACCACTTGCTTGTGCAACAGGATTCTATTAAAAAAATAGTAAATTAAAAATTAAAAAAACCCGACTGCCAAAAAACAACTAAAAAGTTCAAAACAAGAGCACTTTTCAAGCAGTCTGATGCAGTTGGTGGCAATTATTTGTGTTAAATCTTAGATTTTATGCCACCAACTGCATCAGACTGCTTGAAAAGTGCTCTTGTTTTGAACTTTTTAGTTGTTTTTTGGCAGTCGGGTTTTTTAAATTTTTAATTTACAATTTTTATTTTTCACTTTTTAGTTTTTAATGTATGTTTTCGTAATCTTCTTTTTTGTTTGTATATCGTTAATACTTGAAATAAAAACTTAAATCAATAAATAAGAATTAGCGAGAATGATTGCTTTGTTAAACAACTTTAAATCGTTATATATCCTAAACTATTATTTAAAATGAAAAATGATAAAAGGAACCTAAAGATGATTTTAAAATACCTATTCAACGACACCCCACTTGACATAGTTTATCAACTTTTTTTTTTTTCATTTTGACAATATGGCGTCTGGTTGTCGCTGTGGTGAATTTTGATTACTGTTATGTCTTTAGTGACACTCGCAAGGTTAAGACGAATCGATTGACGTAAGAATTATCAAAATCGGCCTACGCATTTGGTCTCTAGAACGCCACATAGAAACAAACATACATACATACATACATACATACATACATACATACATACATACATAGACTGATAAACACATTACCCTCCTTTGCGTCTCGCAGTCGGGTAAAAAGACGTCAGGCGTAGATGAGGCGCAGACATCTTCCCCCCCGTTGAAAGACTCCTTTCAACTTCTTCAGTCGTCATTCGGTGAAGAGGTAGGCAAGGGACAGATCCGAGTGAGAGGCCTCCTGCAGTAGCCTCTGGTAGTTTCCACGTCTGCGACTCGGGTGACGCCGTCGGTTCCAGGGAACACGTAGATGAGGCGCAGACAAAGTGTATCTCGTTGAAGTACCTCGTTTCATTTCTCGCTAACACCATACCTCCCTACATGGCGACCCTGCCAGGATTTTTTATGCTAAAAATTCTTTGCACCAATCATGTTTGTTGCGAAGATTTTTATGAAATTATCTACAGAAAAAAAACTAAATATTATTATCAAAACATTGTAACAAAATGTTTTAATTAATTAATGTACATTGTAAATTACTGTAACATAGATTATAAATAAATATAATTATTATTGTTTAAGATGTATTTTTGGTGATGGCAATCGGTATGAGTGACTGACCAACTCATTTTAGTAATAATTAACTAATTAGGAGAAAAAATAAAGACAGTTGTCTACTTACCACAAGATATACAGGGTGGCAGGTTAAACAGTGGAAATATTTTAAGGGGTCATTGTACTCATCATTATGAACGTCTTTTACTATGGGACCAACCCTGAAATCGCGAAAAAAAATCAGCTGTTCCATACATTTTGTTGAATTATGTGAACAAAAATGTATGGAACAGCTGATTTTTTTTTCGCGATTTCAGGTTTGGTTCCATAGTAAAAGTTGTTCATAATGATCAGTACAATGACCCCTTAAAATATTTCCACTGTCTAACCTGCCACCCTGTATAAATTGTTTTGCTTGATACACACATCACCTTTAATTAGGTACTTGAATTTAGTGACTCGGACAGTGTAAACTAGTTTAGTAATTAGTTATTAGCCCAGTGATTGTTTATATGGCTCGAGTCACTAATATTCTTGTAATACACAATCTACTTATATGTGTATCTAAACGTATTTAGTATTGCAGCGAAAGCGAAGCAAAATGTTAGCGAATAACGAAACTTGTCTAAAATAATGTAGATGATCTTGATTCGCTAGTTTCCCGTGCTGAACTTGACCCGTCATTCAGGAACTTCGCTATTCGCTAGAGTTTCGGTTCGCTTTCGTTACAGAGTAAAATCCCTTAATGTTGATGCGGTAGCTATTCGTTCAGTTGCCCATCAGTTGCGCCACAGTCGCGTGATAGTTGCTCGTCTCGGTTGCCGCACCAGTATACAGTTATGACAAAATGTATTATTAGCACTCCGTGCGTACAAAGATAATGAAATAAAAATAAAATATATTTTAAAATACATTTTTGTGGTTTTTCTGCTAGGTATTTGCGCCTTGAAAGCTACTGCCTGTGATGTCATCGGCGTATGGAAACCGACTACCAGCGACAAAGATACAATACGCGGCGTAAATATTACACGATCAAGTTTGAGAAAGATATCGGCTAGCTTCGGCTTTGTAGAGCGTCGTATCCGTCACTCATACCTGTGTGACGTTTTGTCGCTGACTTGTTTATTAGATACCGGACTGTTAGTGCTTCGTGCGACAGAGATGACGCTCTATAAAGCTGAAGCTAGAGTCTGGCTTGGAGATTTATTCGAAACTTTCTACATGGCAACATTCTATAAAGTGTTATTTTACCAGATAATATAGTTTTGATACTTATACTTAAATATTTCGAATTGTCATATTTACCTTATTCGCATAATTTTGTAATAAATGGTTTATTAATATATTATATAGAATCTATATAAATTAATCTAAGTAAAATTAAAACCAATTAAAACAGAATTACGTACCTATTTTACTTACGTTCGATTTTTCAATCGTCAGTTAACTTTTTCTGAGGAATAGATGTTGTTGTTTGGCATCTTTTGTGTAGAAAATATCGCTCACTGAATGCAAAAGGGCCACAATGTCAATTTTTTTATTGCAAAAATTAGGCCTAAATCGACAAAATTTTAAGTTAAAAATCACACATTATTTTTTTTTATTTGTGGCCCTTTTGCATTCAGTGAGCGATATGTCAAACCAACCACCGCATTTATTTTTCAAACAATTGAAATATCCGCCCCTAACATTATTTGTTGTCAAGTATCAACACAATTTATTCCTACTGTTCTTAGTGAGACCATGTTTTTTTTTTAATTTGCCGCGCTTTTTCAGTACCAGCTTTCGTTTGCCAGACTATAGCCGATATCTCTTTCTAAAGTTCGATGTAGAATATTTACTGTAGGTACCTACTGTAAGACCCTACAGTACGCGGCAGTAAATATTACCGGCCGGTAATATTACTGCGTGTCGCAGACGCCTGATACGCTATTTTAGGTCCATCTCAGGACGTCCTTAGGTGCTCTAGCCAACTTGAACCATAATATGAATAGCATGGCCCATGATGATGTGTACAGAAATTACGCCAGAAAGGAAAGGTAATTAAAACTCGGTATTATTGTAATAAATAATCCTTTATATACAAATGTATTGCATCGATTTATTTACATCGCTCGTACGTAACCTGTGCTAAGAAAATGCGTAATATTTTTCGAGACAGAATAGTTTTAAAGTTATTTGTTTACGAAACTAATCATTTTTATACAACTAAGTCCAACGGTTTCACCCGTCGTTTAATTAAAAAAAAATCGGATTAGTTACTCACCCGCGCTATAACTTCGTTTTCGCCTAGATAATTATCATTGTACGTACATTTTCATGGCAACAATCTTACATTTTGATTTTAACCTCATTTTCAGCATGGACATCCTCAAAAACCATGGAAATGATGTGTAATTCGTAAACTTCGGAATATTGTACCACTTTTGACCGTCTCCTTTTACAATGATTATGAATTAGACAAGGAATAAGGTCAGATTTTTCAATATTCCCCCGGGGCCTTATCCACGCGGCCAGAGTCGCGAGCAAAAGTTAGTATTCTAATATTACAAGTAACATAGACACATTTTCTTTGCACAGTTAATATCAATTCACACTATCAGCGATATTAAGGGAAAAGTAACAAGAATTATTAACCCAGCATTAATTTCAGCTTCAAAAATTGCTAAAAACAATTCACAGTAAGGATAAGGGTGCGTTTCCACTGACGCAGAGCTGGGCGAAGAGATTTCCGCCAATCACACAGTTTCCACTGATGCAGAGTGGAGATTTCAAGCACTGTAATTGGCCAATTCACGGTCCGCTCCTCTCCACTCCGTCCAGCTCTGCGTCAGTGGAAACGCACCCTAAACGTCGCCTAAAAATGATTTTGGATATCAAACTAATGTGTGAATTTAATCTAAAGATAATACAGTCGTATTTATGTTCTGAAGTCCGCATTCAGTCAATAAAGTATTGCTAAAATCTAGTTCTTTTTTAACCGACTTCAAAAGAGGGGGTGACAATTTTATTTCATAAAAATGCATCAATTATTCTAATTGTATTCAGTCCTCTACAGCAGGGATAAGGGAAGAGCAGGGAAAAGGGGTGCCCTTTTTACTTTTTAGGGTTCCGTATCTCAAAAGGAAAAACGGAACCATTATTAGGATCACTTTATTGTCTGTTTGTCATGACCATGAGTGGAGCCATCTGCTCATAGATAGCGCCACTAGAAATATGCAATAGCGCCATCTATGATCAAGATATGATATATCTGATGTAATAGCGGCATAGATGGCGCTATTGCATGTTTCGGAACCTTCAGGGCGCGAGTCGCACTCGCACAAAGATTTTTTTTATTGGTAGGGACAACATAAAAGCATAATTTTCACTACAAATTATTCCTCGATAATAAGAAAAAGCAAGTAAATTAAAACTTTCGCGTTCACTCTTATGAACAATTAAAGTAAAAGATAGCATAATTTACGAGTTACTTCAAATGGATTTTTCAGAATATCCGAACATATTGGTACTCCCTTATGATCTTTTTACACCCCCCTAGGAAAGCCCTGCTCTACAGAATCGGGACAGTTCTTTTCTTAAGATTTAAGAAAAATAATATGCATTAACTTTGCTAGATTATTATGTTAGCTTACATCATCTCGAAGAACATAAACAACATCTAGGTAAAACTAACAAGTAAATATATAAATAATTTAACAAATATTTGTATAACAGCAGTACCTATTATGATATGGTATTATTATACATTGCTTTGGATACATTATTATATTGTCCTAATACAAATACTTTTACATCCTGCCTAGCTATAGTAGCCGAAAATATAGGATGGAAATTCCTTGTCTCGTCTGATCATGAAGTATAGAAATAGCTCATGTCATGGTGAAACATATTATAACAAGTTATTTTATACTTAGGTAAGTCTATATCAATAGAAATTGTGAACTATGTAAACAATATCAGCACGGCAAATTGTCTAAAGGACAATGCCAGTCTTTGTGTCACGAGCAAACCTAGTGTTGTATTTGGAGAATGAAATGCTCTTTCTATATTGCTATTTTTTAGATGGAGACTCGCAATTTGTATTTATTTGTAATTCAGTTAAGTTCGAGGAAATAACTAATTCGAAGTCTAGTTAGTGTTTATGTCAGAAACCCGGGACTCTTTTCTCATTACAAATTAAATAAAACTGATTAAGTATATAAAAACGAGTAATTGTATGAATTAAATTTGGTTGTGTTGTGAGTGTTGTGACACTCCGCGGCGAATTGGTACGGCCCCCCGGCATCGTTCTTTGATGAATTCGTAAAGAAAGTTCGTTAAGTTCATAATTTCTATTGACATGGAGTTTTTTCGCCAGTCATTCGCGAGTCCCAAGTGACTCTATCATCAAAAACTTTTATGAAATTCTAATAACATTTTGACAGTTCTTCAAAAATGTAATGTCAAATAAAAGTGATTTATTAATATGAGCCGATTTTAATCTAATTAGTCCCAAAAATATTGTCTCGAAATTTTTTTTGGGATCAGCAATCATTTTACAAATTTTCGTCACTAGGTTCTAAATTTTATTTAACTTGATCTATCTAACTGGGGATTAAAAAATATCTTACAGTCTTGGCGGTACCTAATATTTAGCGGTACCATAATATACCGCTAAAACACCAGTAGCTAAAACTAGTGGACCAAACATACTTCCTTGAGGCATACCTCAATATATTTATTCTACATATACGTCCCCATCTGCCAATAACAATAAAACGCTATCACCAATCCTTCAGCCGACCGTAGTTATTATTGCTTTATCGCCTTTTACTGAGAAACCCATGTCCAGCAGTGGAAGGTTAATGGTTTACCTTATAAAACGCCTTAACCAGGTCTGTTAAAGAAACTGGTAATGTCGAAACCAGCTCCTCTATCCAAGTTAAAAGTCTTTAAGTAAATCAGAGAAAAGAGAATCGCAAAATCATGATAGATCCACATCCGTGAAATCTCTCAACGGATCTGATATGCCGTCACTCTTTGAATCCAAAGACTTTGGTTTCAAATCACTGCTCGACGCTTCCGTAGCTTCTGTGTCATCAAAAATCTCATTTATAATCTCTTCTTGAGTTTTGACAGCTTGACTATCAAGATTTTCCGTATCACCAACTACTTTTACATTCAAAGCATCGTTTTGAATCAAATTAGCATCAAAATCGTCATCTAAACCCAATTTAGAATCGAAGTCATTCTCCAAATTCAATTTAGAATCGTTCTGAACTCCATCATCGTACACATGATTCGATTCAAAATCATCATGGCTGTTAGCATCAAACTCTTCGCTGTAATCATCTAAATCTCTTTCTGTTTCCGTTGGCGTCATTTCCGATCGACACCTTGTCGGGGATAGGTTAGCTACTGCGTTTTTCGATACAGTTTTGAATATTTCGTCTATATTTGCTTCTGTAGCTATTTTTAAAGCGTGTTCCCATCCTAGGAGAGTTTGCGTGTGCAAGTTAACCTGCCTGTCTGCGAGATCTAGGAGTAGGGTCTTGATTTCCGAACGAGTCTTCGGCACCCAATCTGATAGTTCGGAGCGTAGGGCTTCGGATGCTTGTTCTAGCCTGTGGACATAGGAGGATTGGAGTTTTCAACATTGTCAAATACATAATAATAAAGAAGGTACATCTTTCGTAGGGTACGGAGAGAAATGATACGTTAAATACCTTGTGATGTGTAATCCTACTAATATTATAAATGTAAAGTTTGTGAGGATGGATGGATGTATGGATGTTTGTTACTCTTTCACGCAAAAACTACTGAACGGATTTTGATGAAACTTTACAGTAATATAGCTTATAGTATCAGAATAACACATAGGCTACTCTTTATCCCAAAAACGCGGGCGAAGCCGCGGGCGGAAGCTAGTTAAATTATAAGTTTAAAAGTTGTAAATTTTGCGACTAAGCATATTTAAGGCGCAGATACATGATTTTAGTGATAAATGATAATGATAAATGATATTTATTTTGTAAATAGGTTAAAAATAACACTTTTACACGTCAAAACATTTTTTTAAGCTAGATGAGTTCGGTGTTTCCTATATGACTACCTTTGAGAAGAAACACCGAAACAAACTCAAAGGTTGATGTCTCTTTTAAAGTCCAGACAATTAAGATAAATTGTGTAAGAACCATGCAGGTTAGTCTGAAATGGCCTTTAGAGGAAAGAGCCATACAGATTTGAGTGGACCTGACCTGACTGCGCGCATGTGCGCAGGTATCGTGGTAGCTCAACCCAGACTTAGGGAGCTCAACGACCCGACGAACATTACCATCAGAAAGGACATTTGGGTAGGCCCCCTAAAGTACTCAAACTGTCAGACTGAACTTGAGATCTATAACAGTAACATAATAACCCACATAGTACTCACATTTACAATAATTATAATCAATATATTACATAGTGACTTTGAAATCTGTAATTACGCCTTCAAATACTGCAGGTAAGTTATGCAATTTTTATGTTAAACTAAAATGTATGAATATTTAACTATAACTACTTAATAGTAAAATATTTTATGAAATAAATTCATAAAGCTCTGTCCACCCAAAACATGAAATAGCGCTGCAATTTGCAAAAAAACCGGCCAAGTGCGAGTCTTACTCGCGCACCGAGGGTTCCGTATCAGTTTTGGACGTAGTGAAAAAAACCGGACCGCATAACTAAGTTTGTTTGTGAAGGAATTTTGATGATTTTGAAAAAACTGCACTAGTTAGGAACATCGTTTTATTTTTGGTGTAATATTTGGGTCAATTCCTATCAACTCTAATTATTTCAGATTTTTCGCTCCGCAAACTTCGGAGATAAGGGGGGGGAATGGTATTTTTTTGGACATTTTTCATCATATGTCGAAAACTGTGAGACATAAAATAAAATAAAAATATATTTTGAAATGTGCAGATCAAGCCCTTTCATATGATATGTCATTTGACCTAGTAACCCCACTTTAAAATTTCGGACCCCCACTCCGGCCCCTTTTGCAATGAAAATAAAAACATTTTTTGACTTTTTTCATTTACAATAAAGTTGGGCAAGCATTTCTTATAACTGTTCCAAATTTCAAGTCGATAGCATTAGTAGTTGCTGAAATAAGCAGGTGTGACAGACAGACAGATAGACAGACGAAGTCGCACCATAAGGGTTCCTTTTTTACCATTTTGGTACGGAACCCTAAAAACGTAAGTTTTGAATTTCGCGCGCTACCTTGACGGATTCCCCTACAATAACCAATCGTATAAATTGACAACAGATTAAAATGAGTAGTTTCAAACTGAGGTCAGTCTGGCTTGTTTAATCTTAAAACACTAACACGACCTCGTGAATCATGACGCACGCGCTATACGCGTGCAAGGTTAAAAAGGACGTGTGACCTTACGATGTTTTTAAACTAAAGCCGAGGTTGACATATTGAAGCTATCTCAATTTTTATTGTTTTATACTACGACTAGCATTTTGCCCGCGACTTCGTCCGCGTGACCCACTGTGCATTTTTCCGGGATAAAAAGTAGCCTATAGCACTCAGTGATAATGCAGCTCCCTATTTGTGGAAGAATTTTCAGAATCGGATCAGTAGTTTCGGAGATTACCACCTACATGCAAACTTACAAACTTTACCTCTTTATAATATTAGTATAGAATACGGTACCGGACTATTTTTTTTTATTGTGAATCTGTAAACTATTTGAAAGAAGATAATGAAGACCAAAAAAACCGATGAAACATCTACAAAATTGGCAAAGTTATAAGCGTTTTAAAATGATTTGCTAGACACGGACGGCACGCATGATAAGTGACGTAACACCACCTATGTCCGCTTCGCGCGACAACGACGGAGCGATACTCCCTCCAAAAACTTTAAAAGCGTCTATGTTTTCGATTTTGTGATAAATTATTTTTTTTTTACTTTTTTGTTATTCCTATTCCTTCTTTGGAATCAAATAATTTATTTGTACTTTTTTAATAGTATTCCACTACCGTATTAGATGGTGGCAAACAGGCGCATGGCTGTGCGGACAGCTTAGGACACAAGCAGGTCAACTGTCAACCCAGCGCATCCTCAGCAGCTCTGGCGACCTTACTCACCACAGGAACACGACACTACCGAACAGTAGCGCTATTTGGCTGCGGTGACTAACTTCCGCTCGGCCAATGAAGATCATCAAAACAATATTAATTTTAATCATGTATCTTACCTATTATGAAGGTCATCTGTCGTGTTTGTCCCAGCGACGTAGGCAGCTACAACAAAAATAACATTTCATAATTATCACACTTGTAAAACCAGAAGGATTTTTTTTTGCATTTTTTTTACAGGAAATACAAATAAAAAGTAAGTATCTCCACGGAGGAAAAACAGAAGGGATCTCTAAGGAATTTAAAGGGTTGTTTAAAATGATATTTAAATAAAAATCACGAATCAAGTCGCGAATAACATACCTAACCCTTTCCTTGCAGTCGGGTAAAAAAGAACTATTCTTTCCAAAGATATGCAATCATAATTCACATTTTACCAAAAATTAAATTAAAAACTGCCCAATATTTTTTTGCAATAGCGTTGTCGTTTCCGAGCAACTCCACGAAATTCTTACCTACGAGTTAATTAGGGTTCCGTACCAAAATGGTAAAAAAGGAACCCTTATGGTGCGACTTCGTCTGTCTGTCTGTCTGTCTGTCACACCTGCTTATTTCAGCAACTACTAATGCTATCGACTTGAAATTTGGAACAGTTATAACGAATGCTTGTCCAACTTTATTGCAAATGAAAAAAAATATTCTTATTTTCAGTGCAAAAGGGGCCGGAGTGGGGGTCCAAAATTTCAAAGTGGGGTTACTAGGTCAAGTGACATATCATATGAAAGGGCCTGATCTGGACATTTCAAAATATATTTTTATTTAATTTTATGTCTCACAGTTTTCGACATATGATGAAAAATGTCTGAAAAAATACCATTCCCCCCCCCCTTATCTCCGAAGTTTGCGGAGTGAAAAATCTGAAATAATTAGAGTTGATAGGAATTGACCCAAATATGGCACCAAAAATAAAACGATGTTCCTAACTAGTACAGTTTTTTCAAAATCATCAAAATTCTTTCACAAACAAACTTAGTTTTGCGGTCCGGTTTTTTTCACTTTATACCTCCAAAACCGATACGGAACCCTCGGTGCGCGAGTACGACTCGCACTTGGCCGGTTTTTTTTTTAACAACTTTTATTGTGCCAGTTATGTTAGAAGTCCCATGTGGTAAAGGGTATACAAGCGTATTGCCTTGCCATTGACTGTGTACAATTACAAATTAATAATAACTAACCAAATAAATAATGTTGAATAATTCCTATCCAATTAAGGGCCGATTTCACCAACGTCAGATAACATTTATCCAAGGAATAAAGTTGAGATTTGACAGTTGTTCTATACAAAATCTGTCAAATCTCAACTTTATTCCTTGGATAAATGTTATAGCTGACGTTGGTGAAATCGGCCCTTAATATATTAATATCATTTTATCTATACTAATATTATAAAGAGGAAAGATTTTTTGTTTGTTTGTACCGAATAGGCTCTGAAACTACTGGACCGATTTAAAAAATTCTTTCACTAATAGAAAGCTGCATTATCACTGAGTAACATAGGCTACTTTATATCCCGAAAAAATGCTCAGTTCCTGTGGGACACGCGGACGAAGTCGCGGGCGAAGTGCTAGTCAAAAAATAAAGCAGGATGAAACGTAATTGTGCCCAATTAGCACACTATCAAAATTATTTGAATCAAAATACAGAAATCAATAAAAATCCGGCCAAGTGCGAGTTGGACTCGCACTATGGGTTCCGTTCGGATTCTGTGGGGGCCTCTCTTAGGTTTTTATTGTTATCATTTGCCATGATAGCGACCATACTAATTACGACACGTATTCTGAGATTTCAAGTGGCTAGCTATTACGGTTCATCAGATACAGCCTTGTGACAGACGGACAGACGGCTTAGACCTAGTAATAGGGTCCCGTTAGCACTTTATCGGTACGGGACCCTAATAAAAACAATAAAACATTTTATCGATAAAACACGTCACATCTCAAACCAAGGCAAGGCATGCGCGATCGAACTAGACAGCTGCTATCTCTCTCACACCCGCGGCCATATTTTTACAACTTCGGAAATATTCGGCAGTTCGGATTCGGCTATCTCCGCTCCGCCATGGTCACATCAATGGCGCCCGGACGAAGGCGAGTTCAATGAAACGCGTCAGTCTTGTAAACATTGTCATTTACAACGACGTTTTTGTAAATAAAATTCTATTTAACACTCATTTCTAGTAATTTTTTGTAGATGTAACATCTAATAATGTGATTTACAAGTTTACGCGTGCGTGATTGTTTTTTTGTATTGTCTTGATACGGAACGTAAATAAGCAAGGTTGTTGACAATTTGACATTGAAATCTAACTTGGTAATTTTGACTATATTTACCTAATTATTCTGCTCAAAAACAGTGGATTCGTACGCGAATACGGATAAATCAGTGACTTTGTGTGTATTTGTGGACTATGATACAGTTTTTGACGTTAAATTATCCGCAGAATCGCGGATTTTAAGAGGGGTCAATAAACTCGAAAATGTTATCATGTTTTTTGTGCGAAAAATCGGGAATAGTGAAGAAATTTACAAACGAAAGATTGCAGAAATGCCGCAAAATACTGGCATTTCGAGAAAAAAGGAATTTGAAATACAAAGAGGTTGTATTACCAGCCAGTTTGCAGCAAAAGGGTTATCACATACAATGCTTTAACAAATTCCTAGTGTTAAAAAGTACTGATAGAAAGGAATTTGACTCTATGCCCGGTAATACCGCCGATATTACTAGGAATGGACAGGTAAATACAGTGAATAGTATACTTCCTACCATCCTATTAATCCAATCCTACTAATAGGTACTATGCGGATGGACAAATATACTTATTTGATTTGATGGATGTTTGTTAATCTTTCACGCAAAAACTACTAAACGGATTTTTATACAATTTTACAGTAGTAGGTATAGCTTACCCATACATTATAATTACACATAGGCTACTTCTTATATCAAAAACGCGGGCGAAGCCGCATGAAAAAACTAGTATTATAAGTGCGAAAGTTTGAGGATAGATGGATGTTAGTTACTCTTTCACGCAAAAACTACTGAACGGATTTTAATTAAACTTTACAGTATATATTTATTGTTTATTTTATTTATTCTTTATTTTATAGTAATATAGCTTATACGTTTATCTGTCGAGAAGCCTCCCGGAGGTCAAAATCAATTGTGTTTTTCAAATTCGACAGACGAAGGAGGTACATTAGAATAACACATAGGATATAATTTACAAACATAATTTGTAAAAATATAGAAAATTAAAAATTTTATAAAAATCCGACCGCGGTCTGCCCTACGTCTTATCTGGTGTTCGTTCTCGTAATCGCCTTTTTAAGCCCTTCATTTTGATATCCCACATGATGTAACAAGAAAATAAAAATCATTGTTTTTTTTAAATAAGTAAATGTTTCTTTTTTATACTTAAATGTTTTTTTTAATGTATAAGATATATATATATTCGTAATCGTCTCTTTGAACCCTTCATTTTGATACCCCACATGAACATGTCAGATTTTTTTTATTTTTTACGACTTCATTTATTGGCGATTACAATACGCCATGTTGGTTTTTTTCATAATCCATATAGCCTATGTTACTCGCGACGTCAATACGAATCTAATGATATGCCATATATGTTAAAATCCATTCGCTCGTTTAGTCTCCAGGAGGGAACACAGAAACGGAAACACATACATACCCACATACATACTAACAGACAGGTGAAACACTATACCCTCCTTTTGGGCTTCGCCGCAGTTGGGTAAAAAAAGCGGCGGGCAGAAGCTAGTTTTTTCTAATAACGAAAACTTTATACTAAACCTCCTTGTGAAACAGTTTGAGGAAGGAAGTAATGCCCACACATAAGTCTATTTGCAAGTGTCTGCAAGGCTGCCCAACCAATTTTGAAGATGGGCCATAATTCTAATTCCGTATCTAATTTTGATTTAAAAGAGTAACCATGGAGTTTCTTGCTCGTTCTTCTCCATAGGAATCTAATCTTTGGAAAGAGCATCTAGCTTCATCTTGCTTACTGACTATAATCCATTTATTATAACACTAGCTTTCGCCAGCGGCTTCGCCCGCGTGGAGGTCGGAAATAAAGCTAAGCAAACACGTTTTCCCATACAAACTTTGCCACCCGTTCTCACCCTCTTGGGAGTGGAATTTCTGGAAATCCTTTCTTATCGGATATCTACATAATATAAGGAATACATCCTCCAAATTTCACGTTTCTACGACCACCGGTTTAGGCTGTGCGTTGACCCATCAGTCAGTCAGTCAGGACAAAGAATTTTATTAATATAGATTAGACAAAAAACGGTTATAACTGTTTCGTTATTTGGATGTAGGCGTCTATTAAGCATCGTTATTTTACGATATATTTAAAACTATGTTATCTACTATTTGCAAGCAAATTTAAACACAAAAACGCAGTCATTACAACAATATAATACAATAACTATCGTTATTTCGCCGTTATTTCTCTAATGCTATAGTAAATGGAGTATAAATCCTTGGGAATTCAAAAGCACCTGTAATCTAATATTGAAATAAATACTTTGACTTCCGTGTCAGCCGGCGGGCTATCTAGTAGGTAAATTAAACTTGCCTACAGCTATTGTAGATTGATATTTAAATAAAAAAAAACATGCTCATTCTTTATTTATGAAAAATGAACATAGGTAAATACCTCAGATCATAGAAACAAGGAGATGTGCCAAGGCGCTATCGAGCTTGATGCCTGATCTTGAGCAAATTGCTCATATTAAAAACGTACGCGCTGGCGACGAACCGAACACGGTCGATGGTATAAATACAGTGTTTTAGTTTAGTGCTAGTGTTGAGTGACGATTAACAGTGTTAGATTGAGGGTGTGCGGAATGTTCAATGCGTGGGAGATCTTTTTATTCACAAGGAGCGCTTAATTATGCGCGTAATTGGGTCGAAAAATGTACTAAAAGTGGCATCAGTTGTTCCCGTACTAATTTGCTATGATGGCATATCTCCTTGTTTCTATGATCTGAGGTAAATACTCTATAAACTGAAAAAAAAAAATGCGTTGGGCTTGCCCAGTGCCGGATTTAACCTTAGCGCCGTCCTTGGGCACTAAAAATGCCGACCCATTATGGAAATTTTGCATAAAATGGGTAGAGTTTCGATATCTATGCAATTTTTAATTAAAATTGAGTACCTATATAATATTTCTATTATATTTTTTTTGAAAAATGCAAAAAACTTATAAATATTTTCAATTTTTAAAAAAAGCATTTTCGGTAACGCGAAGACATTAACTGACCCTCCGAATTTTGCCGCCCCTGAAAATTTGCCGCCCTGGGCACTAACCCCGAGTGCCCCTAGGGTAGGTAAATCCAGCGCTGGGCTTGCCCTCTGGGCACGCCACTAATCAAAAGGCCAATTCTTGTAAAATATTTAGCATTATCACTAACAGTTGACTGAATGAGATTAGATTTTAAATTGACCATGGTATTCTGGTAATCAGTTGTGTCGTATATTTTAACCACAAGATATCTTTTTTGTTATTTATGCGCCAGTTCAGAATGATAGCGGAATGTCCGTTTTGGTTTTGAACAACTTTTGGTCACAATATTCGATTTCATAGAAGATTATCATTTAAGAAATTTTGACACTTTAGAGTTGACCGGAATTTTATTTTGAACATTTTAGTTAGGGAAATTGCCCTTTTATTGCCCGCGGTTTCGCTCGCATTCTAAGGGAACTACACTATGTAGGTAACACCTAACTATTCCCCGCGGTTTAACCCCCCTTGCTCGGCTCCTAAGGGTCGTAGCGTGATGTTAAATAGCCTATACTATTCCTCATGAATCTGGCTATCATATAAAAAAAGTTTTTTTCGAATCCGACTGGTAGTTTCAGAGATTAGCGCGTTCAAACAAACAAACTCTTTAACTTATTAGTATAGATTGACTAACTGTTTTTTTAATTCTTTACAGCAGGGACCACAGATTAACAATAGACTTACAAGAATGAATGCATTTAGAAACGCGCCATCAACAAGTACCACACAGAACGGTGTGAAAAAAGAAATACCGAAACTTGCTGAAATGGATTTGATTGAGGCTAAAATAGAGTCTTCACACGACTATAAACTAGAAATACCGGAAGAGACATATATCAACGTACCGATAAAAAAACCAAAAACATATGAAATGGACGAACCGAGCTATGTAAACCCAGACATATCAAGAGGTGTGATCCTAAAATCCATTTTGACACGAAAAACTCCCGTCAAAAGGGAAATGACGAATGATTCAATGTCATTCAATGGAATGGATTTATTCAAATACGGGACTGGACCGATCGACGATGCGAATCAACGGAATTTCAACTCTGCACCTGAAGAAATTGAACCCAAAATCATTAAAATAACCTCTTTGGCAGTCTGTTTAATCTGCAATAAGGAGCAAAGAAAAATAGGTACGCTGATCGAGTTTCCAGAGATTTTATCAAAAGAAGATGCTCACACTAAAGTGATAGCATATGCCAAAGCAATGGATGACAATGATTTGATAGAGACATTCAAATTAACTAACACGTACCCAATCCACCCGCTATGCAGGATTGAATATAGAAATAGGCACGAGAAAATAAATAGAAAAAACTGTGATGATGACGACTGGGCCATATTGAAACGCTTACACGACGAAGCTTTTACAGGTCTATGCGCGTTCATAGACGAACAGATCATAGACAAAAACAAAACCTACTTCTTATATGATCTCTTTGAGCGTTACAAGGCTTTGCTGTTCGACATTCAAAACAGCTCAAACCCTTTCGACTTTGAAAATTATAGAATCTATTATTTGCAAGAGAAAATTGTCAGTCATTATTATGGTATCATTGAAGTAACTACCCCAAAATTGTTAAAAAAGAAGGTAGTTCATAAAAATGGGACTACAGATTTCGATAGCGCGATCGTCGCGAACGAAGATTTTAAATGCGAAAAACTGGCTTTTGATTTGCGTAACGACATTAAATCTATGAAAAAGACATCTGATAGTACTAAAGATGAAATTCCGGAGAAGTTGATACGTTTTGTTGGTTCTTTGATCCAAGGGCCAGACGGCAGAAGGAACTCTTATGAGAATTGTGTGAAAATAAACTCTGTGTGTGCTGACATAGTGGCGAGAATCAATATGGAAGATTAATTTGTAAATTGTATGAGCCCACCCCAATAGGTCGGGAAACAGTCTGTCCCGGCTATCATAGGCACAGATTTAGATTCGGCTAGATACCGCATGTTCACTAAATAGTATGAAAACGAGCGAGCCATTTTTTCCAACCTATTATGTTGTCGCGCAAGTCATTTAAGGCGAAGGTAAATGGTAACGGCCAGTTTTAAATCTCTTATTTCGCCGTCAAATAATGCAGGTTAGTTGTGCAATTTTTTTATGTTAAACTAGAACATATATACATCAATCGTACCTGTGAATATTTAACTATTGTAGTAAAATACTTAATGAAATAAATTCATGAATTCGTGTCTACCCAAAACATAAAAACGTAATTACTTTCAAATCGCTTAAGATATTTTCATGATTTGTTTTGTGTGAAAAGACTATGTTACTACCTATAATATTGCCTGTTACTTTTTTTTTATTTTATATTTTAGATACTAAAAAGTAATAATACGTCTAATTCTGCACAGCGCGCTCCTTGATAGGCGAGTCGTATTGCTCGGTGGATGTATGTCGCGTTGCTTGAGCTCAGCGCAGAACACCCAAGCTATACCGCCCAAATCACTCAAGGCCGTTGGCGTATACCGGGGCCTTAAAGGCCTTGGGCAACCCTATAAGAGTTTTTACAGTTATTATTGGTACAATTTGGCATTTGTATGTCTTCAACGACACTATTTGTCAAGTTTCACCGGCGCGTTTGAAAGTAAACTCGAGTAGGAACGCGGCAAGTTTGTGCATCGCACAAACTTTGCACGCTGGGACGGACGGTTTGCGGTATCTAGTCTACTCTAACTCTGTGATCATACGGCATCTGACAGTCGTTGCGGATAGCCAGAAGCCCGAAAGTCTGAAATAATACCGGTATTAGCCAGTAATTGAGTTGTGGAGGACAGATGGCAGCCTTTTCCCTTGCTAGATTGGGGCCGACTTCCAGTCTAACTGGTTGCGGCTGAATATCAACATTTTACGAGGAGCGACTGCCATCTGACCTCCACAACACAATTATTGGCGAATACCGGTATTCGAATGTTAGACCAGTTGTCAGACTTTCGGGCTCCTGACTACCCGTAACGACTGTCAAAGATATTCCTATGGCAACCGGGACCGACGGACTGTTTAACGTGCTCTCCGAGGCACGGAGGGGTCTCTTGTAAATATTTTTTATTGTGTTAGTAATAAATTATTTTGTGTAATGTGTGTTGTATTATATGGATTTTATTATCAGTCGTTTTTAATTGTTTAATTTAAGTGAAGGTGAGCCCCGAATTTGAAGGTTTTTTAGGTGGGTCCAGTCAACTTTGGGAACCACTGATCTATACAGTCTATAGTGTAATAACAAACTCACCATGTATATGGTCTCTGGCGCTGATCTTTTGCACATGCGCGTGCGCATACGCAGCCAACAGCGACGTCACAGTCTATAGTGTAAGAACTAGTTCACAACTCACCGTGTATATGGTCCCTGGCGGTAATCTTATGCACATGCGCGTGCGCATACGCAGCTAGTAGACCGTAGACGCAGCCGCGCACGCCGACGTTACAGTCTAGTAAGAACTAGTTCACAACTCACCATGTATATGGTCCCTGGCGGTGATCTTCTGCACATGCGCGTGCGCATACGCGGCTAGTAGCGGCAGTTGCGCGCGGTGCTGTAGAGGCGCACGGCGGGACGTCGCGGCGGCCGCGCCGTATGCACCCGCCGCGCATGCTGACGTGCCCAGGGCTGTGCGCCCTGACGCTTGAGACGTCCACGCGTCGCATGCGCGCTTCATGCTAAGGGGAGGGGGGATAAAGAATTTGGTGAATGGAGGAATTTCGATGTTTTTAAATCAGATTGATAGTTCCAAAGATTAGTCTACTCCACCTGTATTTTAATGTAACCTACATTCATTACAAATAAATGTTTTGATTGATTGATTGATTGAGCACGTTTAGGAATATCTTTGAAAGTCGTTACAGTCAGGAGCCCGAAACTCTGACAACTGGTCCAGTTTTCGAATACCGGTATTCCCCAATAATAGGGATTTTAACTCTTTTTTTTTAATTGTGAATCTATAAACTATTTGAAAAAAGACAATTAACACCAAAAAAACCGATGAAACATCTACAAAATTGGCAAAGTTATAAGCGTTTTAAAATGATTTGCTAGACACGGACGGCACTACCTACTAGTGACGTAACACCACCTACGTCCGCTTCGCGCGACAAAGACGGAGCGATACTCCCTCCAAAAACTTTAAAAGCGTCTATGTTTTCCATTTTGTGATAAATTATTATTTTTGCTTTTACTTTTTTGTTGTGCTTATTCCTTCTTTGAAATAAAATAATTTATTTGTACTTTTTTAATAGTAGGCCACTACCGTATTGTGTTGTGGAAGTCAGATGGCAGTCGCTCCACGTAAAACATTGATATTCAGCCGCAACCTGGAAGCCGACCCCAATCTAGTTTGGGAAAGGCTAGGCGGATGATGGGGGGGGGGGGGGGGGATTGTATCGTAACAAAATTGAAAAGATTAAGAGTTAAGAAGGTCTTAGTCCACTCACCTAGCGATTGGCAAAACGTGTCACTGAACTGAAAAGAGAGATACGTATCTGTATTTTTAGTTCAAAAGATACGTATCACTCATTCGTATCAGTAGTTCATCTATCTGTATCTGTCTCTCAGTAGTTCAGTATAGTTCATCTATCTGTATCTGTCTCTCAGTAGTTCAGTATAGTTCATCTATCTGTATCTGTCTCTCGCTCAGTGTCTCAGTGTTCACGATCTGTATTATTGTTTGTTGCAAATTAAGCCTTATCTCTGAAGTCACAATGATCATTTTACATTGCCTATATTTTTGTACGTTTTTTTTTTTTTTGAGGATGGGAAATCATCAAATGACCCCTCCCGCTCTAGGCGGAGCGGAAGGGAGTGTCAGACTCTTACTGACTAAAACCCACCCGTGTTTCTTCCTTAGCCCTTTATGTTCCGGGTCAGCGGTATCCCTTTCGGACAATCCCGCTTTCCAATATTTTTGTACGTTACGTACCTATTTGTAGTATTTGTTTCGTTTAGCTCACTGAGCCAGTGATACATTCGGATACGAAGATACAGTTCGGAAACGGGTTAACGAGTGATAGAGAGATAAGCCGCGTCTCCTGCGCCCTGTTTTCGTGTTCGACGAACATCGAACAGTGGACAGTGAACGATAAAGGGGCGTGGTCTACGTGTTTTGAGTGTTTTTATTCGTCAAAACACGTAGACCACGCCCTTTTCTTGTTCACTGTTCGCTGTTCGATGTTCGTCGAACACGAAAACAGGGCGCAGGAGACGCGGCTATAGATAGCTACTGAACTAGTTCATTTTTATCTTTCGTTCGCGAACTACCCATCTCTACACTTACCCCATAAACTCGCTGCTCAGCGCCACAGTGCTCTTATGTAGCTTGGTAGTCAGCGCGCATAACGTGGTCAGTTTATGTTGTAAGGACTGCAGGTAGTCAGCGGCCGACGTGAACTCCGGGTCTTTGACTCTGAAACAAATTATATTATTATAAGGGATGTAGCTACTTGGATAAAAACTGGCCGGCATTGTGTGTAGGAGCCTTAAGAGCCATCGCAGCCCCCAGGAATTCACTCGGCTCCTGGGAATTTACACGGTTCCCAGGAATTAACACGGCTCCTGGGAATCCACACTGCTTCGAGAAATTCACACGACTTCTAGAAATTCACACCGCTCCTGGGATTTCACACTTTTCCTAGAAATTCACAAGGCTCCTAAGAATTTACACGGTTTCTAGGAATTCACACGGTTCCTGGGATTTACACGGCTGCTGGGAATTCACACGGCTCCTAGGAATTCACACGGTTCCTGGGATTCACACGGCTCTTGGGAATTCACACGACTCCTAAAAATTCACACGGCTCCTAAGAATTCACACGGCTCCTAAGAATTCACACGGCTTTTGGGAATTCACACGGCTCCTAAGAATTCACACGGATTTTGGAAATTCACACGGCTCCTAAGAATTCACACGGCTTTTGGGAATTCACACGGCTCCAAAGAATTCACACGGCTTTTGGGAATTCACACGGCTCCTAAGTATTCACACGGCTTTTGGGAATTCACACGGCTCCTAAGAATTCACACGGCTTTTGGGAATTCACACGGCTCCTAAGAATTCACACGGCTTTTGGGAATTCACACGGCTCCTAAGAATTCACACGGCTTTTGGGAATTCACACGGCTCCTAAGAATTCACACGGCTTTTGGAAATTCACACGGCTCCTAAGAATTCACACGGCTTTTGGGAATTCACACGGCTCCAAAGAATTCACACGGCTTTTGGGAATTCACACGGCTCCTAAGTATTCACACGGCTTTTGGGAATTCACACGGCTCCTAAGAATTCACACGGCTTTTGGGAATTCACACGGCTCCTAAGAATTCCCACGGCTTTTGGGAATTCACACGGCTCCTAAGAATTCACACGGCTCCTAAGAATTCACACGGCTTTTGGAAATTCACACGGCTCCTAAGAATTCACACGGCTTTTGGGAATTCACACGGCTCCAAAGAATTCACACGGCTTTTGGGAATTCACACGGCTCCTAAGAATGCACACGGCTTTTGGGAATTCACACGGCTCCTAAGAATTCACACGGCTTTTGGGAATTCACACGGCTCCTAAGAATTCACACGGCTTTTGGGAATTCACACGGCTCCTAAGAATTCACACGGCTTTTGGGAATTCACACGGCTTTTGGGAATTCACACGGCTCCTAAGAATTCACACGGCTTTTGGGAATTCACACGGCTCCTAAGAATTCACACGGCTTTTGGGAATTCACACGGCTCCTAAGAATTCACACGGCTTTTGGGAATTCACACGGCTCCTAAGAATTCACACGGCTTTTGGAAATTCACACGGCTCCTAAGAATTCACACGGCTTTTGGGAATTCACACGGCTCCTAAGAATTCACACGGCTTTTGGGAATTCACACGGCTCCTAAGAATTCACACGGCTTTTGGGAATTCACACGGCTCCTAAGAATTCACGCGGCTTTTGGGAATTCACACGGCTCCTAAAAATTCACACGGCTTTTGGGAATTCACACGGCTCCTAAGAATTCACACGGCTTTTGGGAATTCACACGGCTCCTAAGAATTCACACGGCTTTTGGGAATTCACACGACTCCTAAGAATTCACACGGCTTTTGGGAATTCACACGGCTCCTAAGAATTCACATGGCTTTTGGGAATTCACACGGCTCCTAAGAATTCACACGGCTTTTGGGAATTCACACGGCTCCTAAGAATTCACACGGCTTTTGGGAATTCACACGGCTCCTAAGAATTCACACGGCTTTTGGGAATTCACACGGCTCCTAAGAATTCACACGGCTTTTGGGAATTCACAAGGCTCCTAGGAATCCACGCGGCCTCTAGGAATTTTTGCAGCGCTATCGCAATCCACATTTTATCAAGCATTCCTAAATGCTTAACAAAATCTAGTTTACTATAGCTAAAGAGGCAAGTTATAGTATGTATACATACCTAGGTCCGTTAGCAGTCTTAGATTCTCCTGACCCGTACAGAGCGCTGCTCAGCCCCCAAAGGTTTAGCGCGCTGTTTTCACTTTTGAATACCTACAACAAATAAATTATAAGTACCTGCCGGCCTACCTGCCTAGCATGACCACGATAGAAACGGGTTTTGTCTACAGAAGAATAGACAACGTGACAGATTGTAGAAAGATTTCTACCGTTTTATGCGTACAATCACGGAGTCTCATCAGGAACAAAGTAACATTTGTTGAAATAACTCATAATAGATGGCGTTATATGTATCGAATTGTTATTGAAGTTTGTGTAAAATTGAGAACATGAAAAAATACATCATGAAAAATATTTGGTCAAATTTTGAAAAATACTTTAAGCACGGAAAAATGTATAGCCCTAAGATAGCCCGCGCTAGATCGGTCACATTTCTTTGTATGAGATGAGGCATCTGTACGTATAGTATTATATTATCTGTGGTACAATGTAGAAAAGAAATGTCTCTACTCTTCTGTAGACAAAATTCTCATACAGCAAGCACGGGTCGTAGCGTGTTCGGGCAGAAGAGATAACGATTTGATAGAAAGAACTTTCTCTATTCTTTGGTAGAATAGACATAGAATTGGTCATGCTAAGCCGGCTGGGCGACCGAACGAAGCTCGGCCATTTTGAAAATATATTTTTTTGTTTTAAAACGGATTTTGACAGAAATTACGCTTATGTATAACTAGCGGCAGCAGTTATGATCACAAACGTCACCTGCGCATTAGCTGATTTTTCGTTGTCTTTGGCGGAATGAAGAAGACGGGGGGCGCCGAGGCTGCACGCGATTGGTTCGTCAGTCGATGCTCGTCGTCTAATTGGACCATTCTCTATTACGTATTGTCAACTGTCTATTGTCTATTGTGCCGAAAATGTACATGCGCGATCTGTGATCATAATTTACGCCGCGATAGGTAAACTTGGAAAGTAAAACCAATCAAAATTGCTCGCTCACAGAGATAATACGTAAAATATAACCTTAATTTCACGATCTATCATTATGCCTTACGTTACATAGTTTTCGAGAAAAACCTGTGTGACAGACGATACTTCATTAATAAGAAAGTGAATTAATGACTTACTTTATCTAGTTCATCGTCTGGTGTGGTCAGAAATATTCTGAAATCGTCACTGTGTGTCAGGATAGGGTGCTTCGCCACTCGCTCTGTCAACAATACATGTCAAAATTAAAATACTTCCTTTATGAAATCGGTTAAAAGTCTAGTAAGATCGATATCTACAGGGTGGCAGGTTAAACAGTGGAAATATTTTAAGAGGTCATTGTACTCATCATTATGAACAACTTTTACTATGGGACCAACCGTAAAATCGCGAAAAAAAAATCAGCTGTTCCATACATTTTGTTGAGTTTTGTGAACATAAATGTATGGAACAGATGATTTTTTTTTTGCGATTTCAAGGTTGGTCCCATAGTAAAAGTTGTTCATAATGATGAGTACAATGACCCCTTAAAATATTTCCACTGTCTAACCTGCCACCCTGTATATTGCCTGCCTTTTGCCATACTTCAGGCTGCTACTGGGAATTTCCTGGCAGAAAACTCATTAAAGGCGCGTACGAACGACCCAATTTCATGCCCAATTTGGTCCCTAAACAGCTAACTATTCATACACTTATACTATGTGACGTTTTTCGCTGACTTGTTTATTAGATACCGGACTGTTAGTGCTTCGTGCGACAGAGATAGACGCTCTATAAGCCGAAGCTAGCCGATTATCTTTCTAAAGCTCCATGTGTAATATTTGCCGTCGCCTACTGTACAGGGCCCCAATTCTGCTATTGCAATTGTGTATGAATGGTGTCATAATGACACCATTACGGTCAAAACCTAAGCGCTCATTGGCTTAGAGTAAGACTATCTGTTTCGTCATTGGTCAAAACGATGTCATTGAGAGACCATTCTAACACGATTATGACAATTGAAATAGCAGACTTGGGCCCCAGGTATTTGGATTGTTTGTGCGCGAAAAATCTCGATAAACAGTATGTATTAAATAATCAGGTGTGACAGACAGACAGACAGACAGACAGACAGACAGACGAAGTCGCACCATAAGGGTTCCTTTTTTACCATTTTGGTACGGAACCCTAAAACCCTGTTCGATCCCGAAGCCCCGCCATTATACTCATCATTGTGAACAATATTTTGTATGACACAACCCCGAAATCGCAAAAAAAAAAGCTGTTCCATACATTTGTGTTCACATAACTCAACAAAATGTATGGAACAGCTGATTTTTATTACGCGATTCGCGATTTCAGGTTTGGTCCCATAGTAAAAGTTGTTCATAATGATGAGTACAATGACCCCTTTTCGTATAGCGACTGGCTAAACTGTCACCCCGTAGTTTTACGACAAACTTACCTAGGAAAGCGTTGAGCGCGCAAGTCCTCAGCGCTACGAAGGAGGGCGAGTACCTGTCCAGCTGCTGCCGCGCTGCATGCAGCGGTGGAAGCGCCGGCGGCGCCAGCAGCGCATGCGCACCGCACAGCTATACTTGGACTTTTAATTGTTTGCAGTGACTTGACAGTTCCAAGCAAAATAATGATACCATTATTTACATTAATAGTGTTGGGGCATTGAACGAATTTTCAAAAAGAACGAATGATAAAAAGAGTCGAATTAAATAAATAGTAACAAATTTATATTTTTGTGAATTTTAAACATGCCAAAGTCATGCTTAAGCATGTATTTTACCTTATATATGCGTATCGTATTTAAATCATAACAAATCAATGAAAAGTACGTTACATAAGTACATAATTCAGTTCAATCAATTTGGTTCTTTCTTTTTTTCACATCACCACCTTTTTTTTGTTAAGAAGTGGTATCCCTCCAGTTGTCAAGTCACTGCAAACAATTAAAAGTCCAAGTATAGTAACTATTGTTAATAACAATCATATGACACTTACCCAGGAAAGCGTTAAGCGCGCAAGTCCTCAGCGCTACGAAGGAGGGCGAGTACCTGTCCAGCTGCTGCCGCGCTGAATGCAGCGGTGGAAGCGCCGGCGGGGCCAGCAGCGGGTGCGACAAGCACAGCCGCTTGTGCAGCAGCTAGAGGGAGAGACAATTATTAGTGAACTAGACTGTCTCATGGCCATAACACAATCAGCATTTTTAGGGTATGCTAACCCTAAAAATGCTGATTGTGTTATGGGACAGGCTATTGCAATGAAATTAAATGATTATTTATTATATCATTACATCATTATAACTGCTGCAGCAACAAGACCAGCCTCGCTGTCCACTATTATATCTCACTAGCTCAGTTCTACAGCCACAAATTCTTGCACTTATACGAACTAAGCATATGCATAATCGGCCTATAATGTTCCCACTGCTGGGACACAGGCCTCCTCTGTGACAGGGAGTGGGCCGTAGTCCACCACGCGGGCCCACCATGGGTTGGTGGACGTCGCATGTCTTAGAATTTTTGGTTCTAGGACATGCCGGCTTCCTCACGATGTTTTCCTTCACCGTTAAAACAAGTTATAATTAATTTCTAATACGCACATGACTTCGAAAAGTCAGCGGTGCGTGCCTCGGGATCGAACTCGAACCATTCGCCGTGGGAGGCACATGGGTAAACCACTAGGCTATCACTGCTACTATTTTTAGGGTTCCGTACCTCAAAAAGGAAAACGGAACCCTTAAAGGATCACTTTACTGTCCGGGATTTTTACGATCGATATAAAAGTGCATTCCTTAGTAGCCAACACCTGAACGCAAATAAAATATACCTGCGATCCTATGATCGGAATATTAAATTGGTCGATCCCGGAATCGCGAGATTATTCGGTGCAAAAGTGCATTCTATAATAACCTAATTCTATAATAAGCCAACACCTCAATTTTAAGTAAATATGCATCCGATTATCCGATCTATACCTTTAACATCTATGTCTGTTTGTCTGTTTGTGCGCGCATCACGCAAAAAGTACTGAACAGATTTTGATGTTGTTTTCACAGTTCGATAGCTTGGGGTCCAACTTAAAATCTAAGCCACGTTTCATTTAGTTCTGATGGGAGGAACCAGAGATACAGCTTGACCTCTTGGTAGTACTAGCCACTCTACACTGCGGAGGTCATTTAAACTGGTCAATTCATTGTAGTCCACGCGGACGGAGTCGGGGGCAAAATCTAGTACCGTACTGTAATATAATAAAGCTGAAGAGTTTTTTTCTTTGTTTGTTTAAACGCGCTAATCTCTGAAACTACCTAGAAAAAATATTTTTGTATATGATAGCCAGATTCATGAGGAATAGTATAGGCTATTTAACATCACGCTACGACCCTTAGGAGCCGAGAAACGGGGGTGAAACCGGGTATATAGCAACCATAATAATATTATAATTTTAAGCCTTTTCTTTATTTTTTTTGTTTGGTCTGTGTGTCTTTGTGTGTTGCCAAATAAATGTTTTTTCTTTCTTTCTTTCTTTCTTACAGCCAATAGTTGATAATTTACCTTAAAATGGTTGTACCGCCTCCTAACGTGCGGAGGCGTCGGCCACCGTGCGCACACGCACCTCACTCGGTACGTCACAAACGTTTCTAGTGTTGACAGCTGCTTCATTGGCGCGTCCACCTGCAAGTAGTACAACGATTACATTAACTAAAGGAATAAAATACAGTACACCATCGTTTCGCGACCCGGTACCAGGCCACGAAAATAAAATACCGGGTCGTAGAATTGTCTCCTTGTGTTTTATTCATACTCGCAAATGACAAGACGCTCATTACCGGTTATGTGTTTTTAGGGTTCCGTACCAAAATGGTAAAAAAGGAACCCTTATGGTGCGACTTCGTCTGTCTGTCTGTCTGTCTGTCTGTCACACCTGTTTATTTCAGCAACTACTAATGCTATCGACTTGAAATTTGGAACAGTTATAAAGAATGCTTGTTCTTATTAATATTGCAAATGAAAAAAACCAAAAAATATTTTTATTTTCATTGCAAAAGGGGCCGGAGTGGGGGTCCAAAATTTCAAAGTGGGGTTACTAGGTCAAGTGATACATCATATGAAAGGGCTTGATCTGCACATTTCAAAATATATTTTTATTTTATTTTATGTCTCACAGTTTTCGACATATAATGAAAAATGTCTGAAAAAATACCATTCCCCCCCCCTTATCTCCGAAGTTTGCGGAGCGAAAAATCTGAAATAATTAGGGTTGATAGGAATTAACCCAAATATGGCACCAAAAATAAAAAAATGTTCCCAACTAGTACAGTTTTTTCAAAATCATCAAAATTCCTTCACAAACAAACTTAGTTATGCGGTCCGGTTTTTTTCACTTTATACGTCCAAAAATGATACGGAACCCTCGGTGCGCGAGTACGACTCGCACTTGGCCGGTTTTTTTATACACCAAGTGAGCAAGTGAGCATCTAAAAATTAGTACTTTAGTCTTTTTAGCCACCTGAGCGGGGGTGGCTAAAAAGGCTCCTCACCCGAAAATCATATAATTGCAGTAGGTCATGAAGGCGAGGCGTAAAAGGGTCGGGGAAAAAAAGTTTGAGAAACACAGCAGTACCCCCTTTCTTTGTAAACAAACTTAATCCCTTCAGACTCACTCAAGCAGTGGTGTACCTATAGGGTGGCATGACTGGCAAAATGCCGGAGGCCCCGGACCAACCACTTACGGCGAATCACACACCGCCCCGCGCTACGCTGCGGGGTGCGTGGCGACGGAACAAAAATCCCGCGCGTGAATGCGTTTTCAGTGTGTTACACCATGCGTGATTTCTATACAAATACAGGTACTTGCAAACAACGGAACATCACGCACCCCCGCGCTATACTGTGTGATGCGGGGCAGTGTGCAAATAGCCTTAGAAAAAAAAAACTAGGTAAAAGAAACCGGCATTGCAACGCATGGAACAACTAGTTCACAACAGTTGCCTTCATCTGTCCTTTAACAACACAAACACACCTTAACAGCGATATCATATCCATGTTCCATAATGAGTGGTATCCCCTCGTGCAGGTCATCTGTCACCGTGGTAGCCTCCGTGTCCTCTGTATCAGCATCGTTTAGCTCCAGCACTGCGGAACTGCTCTCACTGGCCATGGTGCTGTAAGATAAGTGAGAATCCTGATATAAGTAGATCTATAGTAAAACTGAGGTAGTGAAAAGAGAAATAAAGAAAAAATATTTACAGTATTCCCAAATTAATAATGCGCATGCAGATCTTCGCTAATTGTCTCTGTAATTTATCTCTTTTAGCACAAAACACATAATTCTACTAAATTATGCATGAAGAAAATGCACTTAATCACTCTATATACATATCCCCCACTCTATATACGTATTCCCCGAGCGTCGGAAGACGACGCTCAGGGAATACGACCGTTGCCGAACAGTGACGAAGATTTCTATGCGCATTATAACTTTGGGAGACCTGTATTAGACCTGCACAGGATATTACAGACAGAAAATAAAACAGTTTAGAAAATAAAATCAAAAGTTAAACTTGGTGTGAGGCCAAAAGGCCACTAAAGTATCTCAGCATAATGCTGTGACATAAAAATGCCGCAGCGCTGATATTCTGATGGTAGGCAGCTTGATCAGTGACGTAGCTAGGGGGACAGCAGACACCCAACCGTGAAATAAAAGACTTACACAAACCATCACAATTGTTCATTGTGCAATAGGATTTTACAGAATCTCTTCATAGTCTTATGAAATAACTGGCTGTTCCCTGCGGTTTCACCCACCAAGTGTTTGTACATATAATATTTTTTTGGAATTATTGTCTGTTTGTGCAGACATCATGCAAAAAGTACTGAATGGATTTTGATGTCGTTTTCAGTTTGGTAACTTGAATTCCAACTTAAAATCTTAGCTACTATTCGTCTAATTCCGGTGGAATGAACCAGAGATACAGCTTGACCTCTTCATAATACTAGCCACTCTACACTAAGGAGGTCATTTAAAATTGTCAGTTCATTGTAATCACGGGCATACGTCTAGTAATCAAATAAAAGAGACTAAAATATAATAGGTATTACAACAAAGTACAGTTCTTTGTTTTATTTTGCATAAGAAGCCTTAGAGATGTGTATGACTGACTCATGCACACCTGTAATGTTATTAACACAAAGGAATATAATAATTATAACTGTCTTGGAAACTGATTCAGATTATGCTAATTTAATTTTGTATTCAAAAGAACTATACAAAGTATAATGATAATTTGTTATTTCAATCAAGTTTTATTTATGAATATACACAGTACAGTCATAGTCCATCCTAGACCGACCTAGTCCTAGACAGACCTAGTAAACTTGATCTAGAATAGAAATAGCGAAATTGTAGAGGAAATTGTAAGAGATAAATTGAAACTGTTCCTATCTGGCGCGGTTTTGCATTTCAGTCTAAATAACACTAATGATAATCTAAAATTCACAATAAAAACTTCTGCTGAACTCGGCGGCAATAAATTTATTGTACATCTCAATGTTTGTTTACCTGATTTTCAACGGCTAATCGGCTAATAATAACTTTTACTTCACACGAAAAAGGGGGCGTACTCTTTTCACAATTTAGTCCACATTTAGTTAATTAATAGCAACGCCCGTTATCGCAGGCACTTCGTTGAATTTAATGATACCGTTATCGGGCGCCTAAATTTAAGTTTTGATTTCGAAAACTTGCAAAAATATTTGCCTCAGATAATTTTAGTACGATCGATATTGACGTAAAATAAACTTTAAATATCACTTTATTTACACAATTTTGTAGCGAACATAGTTATCTTGATTGAATATTTGATTGTTAATTACCTTTTTGTCGAGTAATTTAGGTAAAGTTTATGTTATTTTCATCTAAAAACAATAAAATACGAATAGGCGATGGGCGAATGACAGACAACAAATCAGAAATGACGTTCCATTTATGGAAAGTAGAATTGATGATGTGACTATTTTTTTTGTTTATTACAGTTTCATGTAACGGTTTATGCGTGAAATGGAAAGTATGGGATAATGCAGTGCACAAGCTTTAGTTTAATGTTTAGTCGACTATTTATATTTAGTAACCTGAAAGAACACCTAGCTAGTAATGGAATATTTATAGATAATAAAAAAACCTACAAAAACAAGAAAGAAATGTTTCAAACAATTCCAACATGTTTACCTTTCGTTTAAAATAAAGGTAACCAAGATGGAATTTATTTTTATTTAAAAAGAAAAGCAGAAGAAAAGAAGAAAATCTCAAGAGTCAATGAGTCAGGTGCTGATTCTGTTGAACATTGCACTAAGCTAATTTTAATCACACCATATCTCCTTCTTACAAATATCATTCAAAAAGGACAGAAAATATTAATCGCTGTCAAATTAGTCTACGCCCTTGTCATTTACGGGAAAATAGTCGTGACCTTTTGCGAAACCGACTAAACACTAACTGACAGGATTAAATATTTTCTATCCCTTTCTCATGTTTTTCATTAGTAAGAGACACAATGACACTAAATTAGTTTCGTTTATAAACAACAGAATCGGCACCATTATGTAAGAGTAATTTGAAAGCTAGCTAATATTAAATGGAGACAAGATTGAGAAACAGTCTTAATATATATTCTGCTCCTTCCCGATAAAATATTACTAACGAGTTAGGAAAATGGAATGACAACATTAATTTACTTTTGCTCTGTGGAAATGTCACTTGTGCTTGTCAAATTGCCCCTTTATGTCAGTTTGAATTTGACGTTTGCTTTCAGCGAGAGTTGCATTGCGAAAAGGAAAATAGTGATTGTTTGCACCAAAAAGTGCCACGAGTGTTCTCCATAACACAAAACCTTATTATTTTCCCAGGGTTTAGTAAAAGGGCGGCAAAATTACGTCCAAAATGCAAGGCGTCAGTGCTCCGCGGGAGCCTGCGCAGCCAGTCATAAGCACAAGTTCAACCATCCTAAACATGAGGGAAAAAGAGAAATACATCGAAGATTTCGACTTCCCCTTCTGCGACGAGTCGTCAAAATACGAGAAAGTCGCAAAAATCGGGCAGGGAACCTTCGGAGAAGTGTTTAAAGCCCGCCAAAGGAACAGCAACAAAAAGTTCGTCGCTATGAAAAAAGTGTTGATGGACAATGAAAAAGAAGGGTTTCCGATCACAGCTCTACGTGAAATAAAGATCCTACAGCTCCTCAAACACGAGAACGTCGTCAATTTGATCGAGATTTGCCGCACGAAAGCGACATTGCACAATAAATACCGATCAACATTTTACCTTGTTTTCGATTTCTGTGAGCATGATTTGGCTGGTTTATTATCAAATGTAAACGTTAAATTCAGCCTGGGAGAGATTAAAAAGGTCATGCAACAGTTACTGAATGGTTTATACTACATTCACAGTAATAAAATCCTTCACAGAGACATGAAAGCTGCCAATGTACTTATAACTAAAAATGGTATACTGAAACTGGCTGACTTTGGCCTGGCGAGGGCCTTCAGCGTGGCTAAGTCAGGACAAGTCAACAAATATACCAATAGAGTGGTCACTCTGTGGTACAGGCCTCCAGAACTGCTGTTGGGTGAGAAAATTTCATTTTTAGATTGTTTTTACAGTTTACACCAGGGATTTCTAACCAAAGGGCGTGCCTCCCAAGGGGGGCATGTAGAGATCATAAGGGGCCCGGTATCATGTATTGCCCAGCCGGCCTAGCATGACCACGATAGAAACGGGTTTTTTCTACATCGAAATAGACAGTAACAGTTTGTAGAAACATTTCTACCGTTTCATTCATAAAACGTAGAAATGTTTCTACAATCTGTCACTTTGTCTATTTCTATGTAGACAAAACCCGTTTCTATCGTGGTCATGCTAGGCCGGCAGGGTCATGTATTCAGAAATTAAGAAAAATTCATTAGATGTATTTACTTGATTCAGCTGAAAAAGTTGGGAATCTCTGGTTTAAACATTTTAAGAGAGGTGAGGCACAGCAGGATATCTCTCAAATCTAGAGCAGCCCGACTGGGGAAATAACTCCACCTTATAGAATACCACAGACAAATAATGCTACTTTTTGTCTACTCAAGTTCTTGAACACTATGAAACTATAAATTTTCTCTTGTGTCCGGTGACATGTTGTTCAAGGTGTTAATAAGTAGCCAAATAAAAATCTCAATATTTACAGGGGACCGCAACTACGGTCCTCCCGTAGACATGTGGGGCGCGGGCTGCATCATGGCAGAAATGTGGACCCGTTCACCCATCATGCAGGGCCCGACAGAACAGCAGCAGTTGATCCTCATCTCACAACTATGTGGCTCCTGCACCCCTGACGTGTGGCCCGGAGTAGAGAACTTAGATCTTTATAACAAAATGGAACTACCTAAGGGCCAGAAGAGGAAGGTCAAGGAACGCTTGAAGCCCTATGTTAAGGATCCGTATGGCTGTGATTTGTTGGATAAGTTGCTGCAGTTAGATCCGGCAAAAAGGTGAGTTCATGGTACTGGAGCTATGCATAGTCACCCAACTCCATGTCACATGACTTTTATCCGTAGTGGAGTAGATTAGAGGTCCCATATAAATTTCGTCAAAATCAAAATAACTGGAATAAATATTAAATAAGTATGTCATCCAAGTAAACGAAATTGCGTATTTTTTCACAGCAAAAAGTGGTATGAGGGTTGCTTTAGTGGTAATGTATTCAGGCTATTGCTGTAATCGGGTGTGTTTATGTCACTCAAAATAGAAAAAATTAATTCAACTTGAAAAAAAAAACATAATAAGTAATGTTGTGTGAAACCATTTCAGAAGTCGGTGCTGAAACAAAATATGAAGCAAAAACCAAAGACATGACTTCCGAAATGGTTTCACACAAAATTATGTTGATTTTTTTGAAGGCAGTTTTAACTTTTTTAAAGGTTTTTTATTTTTCTTCAAAAATGCATTCATAATAAAGTCACAACTACCCTCATTTCCCTTAGATACGATGCCGACACAGCATTAAACCACGACTTCTTCTGGACGGATCCCATGCCGTGTGATCTCGCCAACATGCTGGCACAGCATACGCAGAGCATGTTCGAGTACCTGGCCCCGCCCCGGCGGCCGGGACACCTGCGGCATCACCACCACGTCGCCGGGGCACAGGCTAAACCCACGCAGCCTGTGCAAGACTCGGGTTATCAGGATCGAGTGTTCTAGAGGAGGTGCTAGGAAGTGGTATTCTGTGACTATTAGTGCTGTGAGGAAGCAAGACCCTTCAAACTGGTTGTAATTAAGATTTATGCTAAGTTAGCCTGCAGGTCTCATCAGCCGGCCTAGAATGACCATGATAGAAATAGGTTTGTCTACAGAAGAATAGACAAAGTGACAGATTCTGGAAAGATTTCTACCGTTTTATGCATACAATGAAGAGAAGAAATGTCTCTATTCTTCAGTAGACAATAGTCTGGTATGCCAAGCACGGATCGCCAAATGCTCGGGCAGAAGAGATAATGATTTGATAGAAAGAACTTTCTCTATTCTTTGGTAGAATAGAGATAGAATTGGTCATGCTAAGCCGGCTGGTTGGGTGATTAAACCTAGGTATTTTTAGGGTTCCGTACCTCAAAAGGAAAAACGAAACCCTTATAGGATTACTTTGTTGTCCGCCGTCAGTCACCGGACCATAAGTGGAGCCATCTGTTCATAGATGACACCACTAGAAGTATGCAGTAGCGCCATCTATGATCATATATCGGAACCCTTAGGGCGCGAGGCATACTCGCACTTGTCCTGTTTTTTTTTATTTGCATGAAATCCTTTGTAGCGGATTTGGCTTTTTTACATATAAGTATAACACTGCCGTGTCTAAATACTGCTTTTTGTAACTATGTACAGGCAGTTCTATAACTACGTAACTGTACAGGGTGTGTAGAAAAACGTAATAAATTATACAGGGTGTAAAGTTTAACAAATGACGTATTCAAGGATAGTATTCTATATTATAATAATGTCTTAGGTTTTCGCGATTACTACACATTATAATAAAACAAGTTTGAACGGATTAAATCGCGTATATTACTGATTTTTCCTGACGTTTCTGACGACTACACGGACGGACAGTCGTCCTGCGACCACGAACGCTGCAAAGTGTTCGAAACGTCCGGAAAAAACAGTAATATACCTACGCGATTTAATACGTTTAAACTTGTTTTATTATTCTATATTACTTAGTTCGATTACACAAAAATATCCATAATTATCACTTACACAATTTTTACATACACAACATAACAAGAAGCGGCGAAACAAAAGTGCGCGGTGAAATTAACTTCGAGTCACACTAACTAAATGATTACGGTACACCAGTGTGCTGCGGCACACCCTCTGCCAAACACTGACTGTACCGACACGCCGCGAGAACTGCCAATTTGTTTGCGAACGTTCGAGGGAGAATGTCACCGTGACATTCTCCCTGAATATACAGGCGTTTATTTATTTAAACTTTATGCAACATAAAAGGTACAAAGACGGACTTAGGCATTCTCTACCAGTCAACCAAGGGTGGTGGAGATAACATGGCAGGTGCAGGTGGCAGGCGTTTATCGAACGTGTATCGAATACTGAATACATCTCTTATTTGACTTTACACCCTGTATGCCTAACAGTGGCAAAGGGTCCATTTTTGTAAGAGGTAAGCCGGGAGCTACAAATGCTTACCTAGCCACGAAAAGCTAATTATAAATATTTGACGATAGTAGGCAATACTGCCTGTGCTATTTTTCAAAGGGAAGCCGGTAGGTGTCGTATTGTAGGGACCCTTCGCCACTGATGCCTAACCCAAAAAAAAGATAAGACTAGGTATATTGAATGTAAATATTGTATTATAAATATGTATAATGTATTTCTTAGTTAGGTTGTGGAGGTCAGATGGTGAGTGTCATAACTACAGGGTCACATGACTGGCAAACTATCAGGGGCCCTAGAACCCGAGGAAGCCCCCAAGAGGTCCCTTTATTCTTTTTTTATATGCGTCGCTTAATTCTACATATAGGGGGCCCAGTCATTTGCCAGGGGCCCCGGATCCTAGGCGGCCCCAAAAAGTCCCTTTATTCTTCTTCTATATATGTACATATACTTAGCTTAATTCTGTAGGGGCCCAGTCATTTGTCATGGGCCCCAGACCTTAGGGGACCTCTGAGAGGTCCCTTTATTATTCTTCTACTTCTCTATGATTACCTAGCTTAGTTCCGTAGGGGCCAGTAGCAAAGTGTGACGGGAAGCTGGTGCAATAAAATAGTAACAAATTATTAATAACTAGCACTTTGTCCGCAACTTCGTCCGCGTAACTCAGAGAAACTACATTTTTTGGCATAAAAAGTAGCTTATAGCACTCAGGGATAATGTAGCTATAGCTACCTATTAGTGGAATAATTTTCAGAATTGGATCAGTACTTCCGGAGATTAGCCTTACACAAGCTCACAAAATTCGCACTCTCTCCATAAAAGTCTAAAAAAATAGATTCCGTTTTACTTATAGTTGTTTCTATTCGTTTATTCACTGTATTTACATATTTCGAATAGTCGAATAGGTATGACATAAGTAAAATAAAACCATTTATTTTGTTACTATTTTGTTGTACCGGCCGGCTTCTCCTCACCCTTCATCCGTAGGGGCCCCAGTTATTTGCCAGGGCCCTAGGGAGCCCTAAGAGCTCGCTTTGCCACATATTGTGAGCAGTAGTTACGCCACTGCAGATGGCAGTCGCTTCATGTAATATATTGATGTTCACTTTTTAGCCGCATCTAGACCACAACTTAGTTGGGTAAGGGCCTTATCATAGTAGCGATTTTAAGACGAGACGAGAGCGTAGCGAGTGCACACCGAATACGTCGCCGACGCGCGGCGCGCAACTCTATCGCTGAAGTGGGGCGGGGTGGGCTGTCTATCATACGAGAGTACAACATGGCGTCCACGCTGCTATTCGCGGCGTGTCCGCTGCGCCATCGCTGTGAATTCGCTCGCAAACCGCCACTTTGTGTGGGCCTTATGGCTGGAAAGGTGTTAAATGTAAGATTATTCGTTAAAATATGTTGTAATAACTATACTTTATTGTCTTCCAAATCCTCTATAAAAAATACATAGCCCGTGATTACCTTTGCTTTGCCGCAGTCGGATAAAAAATGGTTAAGTTACTTCCTTTAATTAACTAGAATGTGTACGAATTATATACCTACTTAGTTTATAAGATGCAATTATTTTATAAATATCTCGACTGATAATTTTGATGCTACCTACCTATACTAACAGTGTATTTTTTTAATAATTGGGACAGTATGAGAAAATCCTAATCCATAGGATATACGGGAAAACACTCATGGAAATAATTTTGCCACATTTTAATTTATTAACTTAGTGCGAGTTATCCATAAAAATCAGACTTTAAAAAATAACATGAAAAGTAAGTTTTATTATATTAATGAGCTTATTTGTATTCGATGTGGTCATCGATATAATTACTATGCATATATGATGTAAAAATGTAATGTTTTTTGTAAATAAAAGTATAATTTTATACTGTATCCAGACAATTTTATTTATTATCCATTTGTTCATTTATGTACAATACCTACTCATTTATTTACAGTGGACGCAACCAACTGTGTACTCATAGATTAGTATACGCTTATGTGTACTCACAGACTATAATATTATACATAGAGATACTACGTATTGTGTACTCTACCAGCTTATAATGTTGCCACTACTGAGAGATGTGCCCAGTAAATGGCAATAGTGGGAGTAGAGCAGTGATCCCCGATAATTACAATCTGGGTGTCTTCAAGTCGCGAGTGAATCTCTTTTTTTCTAGGCAAGCGTGCTCCATCGTAGATCGCATCATCGCATAACTATTAAATCTATTTTTATTGCGAGCTAACCGCTAACGAGCCAAGACTCAAAGCAAGAATTTAAAAACTATTTAAATTCAGATTCAAAAGCCGAAAGACGACCACAGCTGGCCGAAATGGGGAAAGCTACCATAGATAACCTGCCGCTTTCTTTGCCCCACGCTAGGCTATTGCAATAATTTGTTGTCCTATGATGAGAACGAAAACTTTAAAATTTTGTCAGTTTGAGCATATTTTATAAAATTTAATCTTCGATGGAATGTACCTACTTACTTAAAACGTCCATGACTTATTTTAGTTAGATTTAAAGCACAACATAAAACAGAATCGATCGATTTATATAGCTTGCCAGTGCCACCTCACCTTGTGAACGGCGCAACTGGACATCACTAGTAACCGTCAAATAAAACTATAAAAGCAAAAAAATAAAATTAAAAGAGAAATTAGGATATTTAAGTTTTCTATAAGAAATGTAATTCTGTTTATTTAAAATACAAATACAATTCAACTTATAAAGGCGAGATATTAATCAATTAAGCAGGTTAGTACCTGGGTACAATTTAAAGGAAACAACTTGTAACTTTGTATCAAGTTAGAAAATTGCTAAATTAACACTTCTGTTTTAACTTCTCTACCTATATTTATTTTGAGATAGCCTGAATAAATTCTATTGACTATTATAGCATGTACAATATTTGATTGTACCTAAGTAGGTACCTAGTAATAAAGTGTTTTTTTTTTCAGTGCTTTATCCATAGAAAATTAAAGTGTTTTTTTTCTACTAAGTACTAAACATTATGATAGCACTGTCATCATTTGAATACTTGCTTTAATGTGATGCACATTACTTATTGAGAAATTAATTAATGCCAATCGGTCAAAATGGCCAGCAGAATACTATTCGAAAATGATATTACTGACCAGACCCATAACAAAGTTGACGGACAAGAGTCCAATATAAATATGCCAATAAAAGAAGAAAATATAACAGATGAGGATAACTACGATCAGGAAAATAATAGTTTAAGTGCCGGTCAACTATGTAGTTCAGTAAACAATAACGACTGTAGACAACCAATGGAGTTTGAAAAAATATTGAATCCTGTTCAAGAAAACACTAGAAAAGATTGTTCAATTGATACTGCCGCTACTCCATGTTCTAGTAGCAGCTATGATATTCAAATTAACCAAAATGATAAGCATCAAGATGAAAATGTTATGGTTAAAATTTGTCCAAGTCTGGTAGATGGAGATGGTAAGAGTAACAAACCTAAGGGTAAGAAAAAACCATCCGAATTAGAGCTGCTTGGAGTAGATATTAAAAAGATCAATGAAGATTCTGACAATGAATACGATGTGTATGGAGATGACAGTAAAATATTTAGGAAGTATAAATTAAGAAAAACTGAGCTGCAGTAAGTATATTTTTTTTATTTTTCCTTTATTTATCTTATACATACAAAAGAAGTTGATTAAAAAAATATAAGAAATAATAATCATACCCACCGGGATTGGCACCAGGGTCCAGAGAGTGGAACCTCCTTAGGAATCTATAGGGTAACTGGTACCTAATTATTAACAGATATTTATACACATGGTTGTACTCATGATAACAAACAACTTTCCCAAAGAAACACTTTTTTTTACTGTACATGCATGATCTTAACCAAGCAACAAAGTATACCTAAGCATTCAAATTTTTAAGAGGATTTAAGTTGAAGAAGAAGATTGCCTACCAAATCTTATTTTTTACTGTTAATATGAAAATACAAATCAAATCAAATCATTTATTGCAGCAGATATGGTAGGTACATGGATCTTAAAATATTAGCTAAGTTTCACATATTTGAATACAAGAATGTATTTTGGGTAAATCCTTTCCCGGGTAAATTGTTCCAGTCACTGTGTCCACTTTCCGTATTTGCCCTGTGAGGGGCAAAATTCTATAAATATTTCTCGCTGCTACAGCCCTTTTTAGGGTTGCGTAGCCAAATGGCAAAAACGGAATATATAGAGTTTTTTTTTTTGTTTATTTCTTATTATCATAATCATTATTAATAAAATTGTTTAAGACAAAAAAAAATATGAATAAACATCAATCGAAAATTGGGACATTTGGTCTCATTAATTTTGGAAGTTCACAGGACCTTGCAATTTCTTCTCAATTTGATTCTTCTGCCAAAATACACAACCTTAAATAATGTGTTGTTACAGAATCTCCTACAAAGAGCCCACGGATTGGAAGCCCAAACGCCGCGTCAGCTCAGACGACGAACCAAAGTCTTTGATCTGTCCCGTATGTGAGCGAGAGTTTGAATCTAACCGAGCGCTGCAATCCCATGTGCGATGCCACGAGAACACCGTAAAAGAATACACCTGTTCACTATGCTCTGAAAAATTTAACAAAAACGCAGACTTAATCGCCCACAAGTCTACGCATAACTCAGAGTCTTTTCTCTGCAAGCAGTGCAAACTAGCATTTTCTGATCACTGCGATTATCTGCTACATAACTTCACGCATACGACTCAGTCGCATCTCACGTGCCCCGAATGTGGCCTACGCTACCGGAGGAACAGCTACAAAATACATATTGTCACTCATTTTGATAAGAAAGTGACTTGCCCCATATGCTCCTTTGTCACCAATGGCGAGTATAATTTACAATGCCATTTAAATCAACATAACTATAAACTAACCTGCGTAGAATGCGGTAAAATTTGTAAGGATAAAAGTTATTATAAATACCATATGAGTGTGCATACCGGGGTGAAAAAGTGTCAGTGTCTTTACTGTGGAAAATGTTTCCGCACTCACAATATGCTGCGAGTTCATACTAGAATACACACAGGGGATAAACCTTATACGTGTGATATTTGCGGACATAAGGCTACCCAATCAGGTGACATGAAACGGCATAAAGTGACACACGAAACTGTGAAGCAGTTCACCTGTGACGTGTGTGACAAAAAGTTTTTCCACAAAGAATCGCTGGTCAATCATAGAAGATGTCATACAAACACGTGTTTGTATGAGTGTCCTCAGTGCGATGGCAAGTTTATTACCGCGGCGGGATTGACTGTTCACACGATGTACAAGCATTTGAGTGAGCGCCCTGTAGAATGTTCTTGTTGCGATAAAAAGTTTATCAATCACAATCAGTATAGGAAACATACTAGGTCGAAGAACCATAAGAGGAATGCGTATGGCCAGTTGATGAAACAGGAAAAAGCTTAAACATTTTACCTACTGGGAGTAAGATTCGAAAAATTTACCAAATTCTAATTGACTCACATTTGAGGTACGAGGGATAGCAGCATCTTGCTCATAGATGGCGGTATTGGCTATTTCTAGTGGAATATTTTATTTTAAGGATGAACTATCCACATAATTAAGTTTATACGGAACCTTCAGGGCGCGAATCCTACTCGCACTTGCCCAGTTTTTTTTTTAGAATTATTATTATAGTCAATAGCAAATTGCATTCTTTTTGTTTAATTAGTATAAAAATAATTATTACCTACCAATAAATGTATGATTAAATTGTTGAATTTTATTTATCCTCTTTTTCTATTTAGGATTTTACAGGTTGATTTTACCATTTATTCGGTTCAATTTGACTCTTCGGGGAATGGAGAGTATTTGTTGAAGTTTCTCGACTTCGTAAGCGACCGTTTAGACTTAAGACGACGCGCGACGCCGCCACCGCGCCGCGTACCTGTGTTCACGATATCGCTGCCGCACCACCGCCGCCCCGCTACCGCAAAATTATTGGTAGTTGTTAATGTTACATTGCTGCTCATAAATAATAGAAGGTCATAGCAGCATGGGCGTAGTCACGGTGGGGAGAGTGGAGCGCTTGCCCCACCCTGGCTCTGACTTGTAAGGTACCTAACCACCAAAATATTTAATTATCTAGGTGTACTAACTACAATACTTAATATCCGTAAGAAAGTTCACACTCGACAGTCGATACAAAAAAAATAACCGGGGTAAGACCGCGGGTATAGTTTGCTAGTTACATATTATTTTAGACTGATGCCGCACCCTGAGCCCATGGCTGGCTACGCCCATGCATAGCAGCAATGTACCTAACATTAACAACTACGAACCACCAACCTACCAACACCAATCATTTTTCGGCAGTGGGGCGGCGCACGGGGCTGAAAAACGGCTTTCATAGAATTAGGGATTTCAATTTGCAAGATTTTTTTTACCGGATATCGCTTCTATTATTTATAACGTTATACAAAAATTACACCCGAGTTCATTCTGCACAAAAACGAAGAAATTATATATTTTTAAGAAAAAAATGTGTGAAGCTAATTTGAAAAATCGATTTATGTCTTAAATGGCAAGGAAAACCGTAATATCCTTACAGGTGGTTATAATACTAATTATTTATGACTTTTTGTCATACTCTACATAACGGTCGCGGTTACCGCTGCAGATTTTTTTTTTAAATCATTAAAATATAATTATTAGTTTTTACATATAAAACGGTTCCTTTTAGTGTTTAAGTTAAGGTTTAAGGAACATGAATTTTAACAACACTTAACATAAAATACCATCTCCCAGGGCCGTCTTAACCATAGTTGGCGCCGGGGTGCGAAAATCATCCTGCGCCCCCCTTGGCAACAGAAATTTTTATTATTATTTCATTTTTTTTTATTTAATACTTAGACGTCATACAAACTGCCTCGCACCTCGCGCGTGGTGCGTGGTTTGTGGAGACCTATGCGTGGCAGCGATCACGCGGCCTCGCACGTATTTTCTCGCGCCCCCGCCGGGGGCGCCGGTGATGAGTAAATAGGTGCCGATGATAGAAGGCGCCCAGTGATGAGCGCGAGGGGCGATATCATAAAAGATAGGTAACGATTATGAAAGGCGCCCAGAGATGAGCGCGAGGGGCGACATCATAAAATATAGGTAACGATTATGAAACGCGCCCAGAGATGAGCGCGAGGGGCGGCTTCATAAAAGATAGGTGATGATGATGAAAGGTGCCCAGAGATGAGCGCGAGGGGTAACTTCATAAAAGACAAAAGAGGCGCCTGCGAGGGATGGCTTCGCCGCCCCTTGCATGCTGCCGCCCCGGGCCATGGCCCCCATGGCCCTAGGCTATAGGGTAAATACGCCACTGGCTCCACAGCAGTATCTACGACGCCTAAGGCGATCGGCTTGCGCCCCCTAGGTCTTTGCGCCCGGGTGCCACGCACCCCTTGCACCCCCGGGTAAAGACGGCCCTGCCATCTCCCCTATATCCCCGAAGGAGTAGGCAGAGGTTTATAGTAGGTACACCCACACTTAGACTTATCTTTGAGCTAGATATTTTTCAACACAAAATGAGATTTAAAACTTTGCATACAAAATACCAAATAACAAATTGTTTAGAGGCCTAAGTTCACCGAGTCTTCTAATAAGTCTGAATCGGTGATTAAATTATTTGCAATATCGCGCAACAATGCCAACTATGGACTACATACACCTTTTCTGATAAGTAGGTAAGCTAATTTGTTGATTAGTTGTGCTATGAGTTCTAAAAAATGGTTTTGACGATTATAATTTTTTGCCGTTTATGAGATAAATCGATTTTTCATACTAGCTTCATAAAATAAAAAAAAATAAATTATAATTCCTTCGTTTATGTGCAGAATGAACTCGGGTGTAATTTTTGTATAAAGTAATAACTAATAGAAGCTATATCCGACTGCTGTACATGTACACAGCCTACAATGCACTTTGGCAGAGGGGTTACCCGGCTTTGGCAACTCCATATGCTAAATACTCAAAGATTTAGTAGTAGTAGAACTAGTACTAGCTACCTAGTATAGGTCTTTCATAAAAAAAAAAGTACTGTTCTCGAGCGAATAAATTAACGCGAGCAAATGTGTTTGTTACTTCTTCGCGTTGAAATGGTTGGAGTCGTCTGGACGGATTTGGATGATTCAAGACAAAGGTAGCCTGAGACATGGAGAAACACATCGGCTACTTCTCATCCATTTTCACGCAGACGATGTCGCGGACGAAAGTTAGTAGGTATGTAATAAATGCCTTGAATAACAGAACGTTCAATGTTCAAGCATGAATCTCCTCGATTCAAAACTGAAAGTTAATGATCATTATGCTATCGCGCCACATTTGATTGTGAGCACCAACATATGTGTGAAATTGACTCAAAGTGTTTTATTAACGACTGTCCTAATAAAATTCATATTTAAAAACCATTTATAAATCATAATATTTTATTGAAATCTATAATCGATCGACTAAAGACTAATAACAATTTATTTTTAATCTGTGCTCTAATGCTGTGTACGCACGTTTGTTTGCAGTTTTGCACGTCACTATCAATTGTCAAAACTGCGGAAAAAAAATATCGAGTAAATATTTTTCTGAGCGGAAATTGAATAAATACACCGGGTATTATGAATATTTCATGTGAATATGCGTGCAATGCAAGTTGAATAATAATAATTCTACCATAAAACAACACCAAATTGCGTTAGACGCGTTACAAGCACAGGTAAGCCGTAATCATTTTAATTTGTATTTCTAACCTTTGTGGCGATGTTTTCGCGCGTAAAATCCCATATGAACTGTTTACAAACATTGAATCGCATATTTTTATTGAATTTCATGCGTTTAACAACGGTTTTAAAACTCATTGCATTAATTATCGGCGCGGTGTTATTCTGGAAATCGCTTCGTGAACGCGATCGAGCTCGTTGCATTTGATATGGCATTATGAACTCTATGCTGCGAAGGATTAAGGTCGACATTGTATGTTCGTTATTGCTGCGATGTAACTCTCGGAATAGGGCTGTGCGACTGGTTATTGCTTTTCGGCTCTACGAACCTACCTAGTCGTTAGGGTTGCCAGCTTTGAGTAATTTACATTAATTTTGGGAAAATATTTTTTTATTTGTTATTAGTTTAAAAGTTATTTTATTACTTTAGAAGTTTAAAATGTGATGTAAGGATGTTTTACATAATAAATTATACACAATTTTCGCGCCACCACACATGGTGGATTGGAGCAAGGGACTGTAATAATTTCTATATTATTGTTATTTTATTAGCGTAATATTTAAGTGTAGTCAAGCCAAAATGTTTTTCCTTCCCTAATGAGTAGTATTACCACAAGAATATGTAGGTACTTAAATACTTTTGGAGAAGGGAAACATTTTTATAAATTCTTCATCATACTACTAGGTATTATTAATGTGAAAGTTTTATGTGTTGGTTACTCCTTCACGCTAAAACGGCTGGACTTATTTGGATGAAAATTTACAAAAAAGTAGCCTAGGAGAGACGCACACAGGCTACTTTTCGTACATTTTCATGCAGACAAAGTCACAGGCAACAGTTATCTTCTATACTATTATAAAATTGTAAAAGAGCCGTGTTTGTACATTGAAGATATTCCAGAAAAAACAGTCGGTATAGGGTACTGGGACGTAACCATACCCAAAAATGCACCCCTTTGTGTGGGGTATCGTTAGATAGGTCTTAATGAAAATAACTTAGAGTTTCCTAAATTACTTTTTTATGTAAGTCCACATTAAGTGAACTAGGAGCTCTGAAAGTCGTTAACAATGTGCCCCCCCCCCCCCTGTAATTTTCCAACCGCGTAATAAACCAATAAATACTCTCGATTATGGTTTGAACAAGATACGTCAATAACTTTTTGTTATATTCACTATTTTCAGTTTTGAGTTCGATAACCGTAAAAATAGCGTTGTATTTCATAATAATATTATAAAATACAAACTAATATTTGCGGTCGGTAGACTGAAATGTTTCTTGCTACGGAACCCTACACTGGGCGTGGTCTGACACGCCCTTGCCCGGTTTTTTTTTCTTATAAAAAAAAATCAAGTTGTGGAGGCATCTTTCTTGTGGAGGCTCCTTTCAAGTGGAGGACTAGAGCCCCTGTTGCCGTGCTCTAAATACGGCCCTGCTTATGAAACATCTCTATATATAAAATTCTTTGTCCTGACTGACTGACGGATCAACGCACAGCCTAAACCGCTGGTCGTAGAAACGTGAAATTTGGAGGAAGTATTTCTTTTATGATGTAGGCATCCAATAAGAAAGGATTTTTGGAAATTCCACCCCCAAGAGGGTGAAAAGGGGTGGCAAAGTTTGTATGGGAAAACGCATTTGACAACTTTTTATTACCGACCTCCACGCGGGCGAAGCCGCTGGCAAAAGCTAGTTAAAAATAAACTCCTAAAATCATCTACCATGGATGTTACAAGCAAGCTGCAATTTTTGTAGGGCATTTACAAGCCCTATAACAAATTGTAACTGTCTAATAATTACATGCCTATATTTATATTTTCCTTGCAGATAGCTACTTCGCCATGGGCCCGTGTTGTGTAGAAGGTTGCGATGTTTCAACTGAAGACACATACTATTTTGAGTAAGTTTTAAACTTAAAATAAGTTTTTATGGTTCCTGTAATATAAGATGCTATGTTACTTAGAAGGAATTATTTTTTCACATTTGGTCAGTTTGATTCCCTAGCAACAGTGTAGGGCGTAGTTAACTACAATGTTGTAATCTGATTACTAACTACGATTAAAAGTAGTTAACTACATGTAGTTAACTACTTGTAGTTATGATTACATGTAACTTAACTACATGTAATCAAACTACATTTAGTAGTTGTTAGTTTGATTGCTGCAATCTAGTAGTTATGATTACTGATTATTTAAGTTTTATGAACTTATATTTTGCAATTAAATAAACATGTAATGTGTAGTAATCAGTGGCGAAGGGTGAATTTTTGTAAGAGGGAAACCGAGCTACAAATGCTTACTAAACCTGGCCACGAAACCGAATTATTGTTTACCTAATAAAATGTCTATAGACCGTTTCATTCATCATCATCATCATTGAAATAATTATCATCGAAATCATCATCATTGAAATCATCATCATAGAAATCTACATCATCGAAATCATCATCATCATCATCGAAATTGAAATCATCATCATCGAAATCATCATCATTGAAATCATCATCATCATCGAAATCATCATCATCATCGAAATCATCATCATCATCGAAATCATCATCATTGAAATCATCATCATAGAAATCATTATCATCGAAATCATCATCATCGAAATCATCGTCATCATCGAAATCATCATCATCATCGAAATCATCATCATCATCGAAATCATCATCATCATCGAAATCATCATCATCATCGAAATCATCATCATCATCATCATCATCGAAATCATCATCGAAATTGAAATCATCATCATCGAAATCATCACCATCGAAATCATCATCATAGAAATCATCATCATAGAAATCATCATCATCGAAATCATCATCATCGAAATCATCATCATAGAAATCATCATCATAGAAATCATCATCATCGAAATCATCATCATCGAAATCATCATCATCATCGAAATCATCATCATCATCGAAATCATCATCATCATCAAAATCATCATCATCATCGAAATCATTATCATCATCATCGAAATCATCGAAACGATATCGCGATTTAGAAAGTAACAATGCCATCCAGTTTATTAATAAGTACCGTACATGAACTTTTATAATGACGCAACATCATTTTAAATCTGTAGTTATAAAAAGTAATCAAGTAATCGTGATTGCAACTACAATTTGTAGTTAGTAATCAAAATTTTTAACTACATTTTTCGATTTTTTTATGTAGTTAGTAGTTATGATTACTAACTACTTTATGTAGTCGTAGTTAGTAATCAGTAGTTAGATTACATTTTGCCCAATACTGCCTAGCAAATAAAAAAAACCGGCCAACTGCGAGTCGTACTCGCGCACCGAGGGTTCCGTATCATATTTGGACGTATAAAGTGAAAAAATCCGGACCGCATAACTAAGTTTGTTTGTGAAGGAATTTTGATGATTTTGAAAAAACTAGTAACATCGTTTTATTTCTGGTGCAATATTTGGGTCAATTCCTATCAATCCTAATTATTTCAGATATTTCGCCCCGCAAACTTCGGAGATAAGGGGGGGGAATGGTATTTTTTTGAACATTTTTCATCATATGTCGATAACTGTGAGACATAAAATAAAATGAAAATATATTTTGAAATGTGCAGATCAAGCCCTTTCATATGATATGTCACTTGACCTAGTAACCCCACTTTAAAATTTCGGCACACCGGCCCCTTTTGCAATGAAAATAAAAATATTTTTGGACTTCTTTCATTTGCAATAAAGTTGAACAAGCATTCTGTATAACTGTTCAAAATTTCAAGTCGATAGCATAAGTAGTTGCTGAAATAATCAGGTGTGACAGACAGACAGACAGACCAAGTCGCACCTAAGGGTTCCTTTTTTACCATTTTGGTACGGAACCTTAAAAATCAACCAAATATTCGGCAAAATAATACAAAAGTAGCTAGAATGTATGACAATTTGTCGAATTTTTTTCACGATTCGGTTATGGGTCTCATAGGGAAAGTTGTTCAGTCCTGTATTAGTATAGATAAAAATAATTATTACTTCAAACTCTGGTTAACACCCACCGCTACCCTTAGGTTCCCCACCAGCCGGCTACTGCGCCGCAGATGGCTGGAAGTGATTCCTATCCCCGGCAAGCTGCCCATAGGCACGGTGGTGTGCAGCCGCCACTTCAGCGCGGACGACTACGAGAACGTGCGCGGGAAGGTGCGACTCAAACGGAAAGTCGTTCCGAGCCTGCTGTTGGATCAGGTGAGTCATCGCTAAACTGACCTTTAGGTTCGGCTACTGTGCCGCAGATGGCCGGCTACTGCGCCGCAGATGGCCGGCTACTGCGCCGCAGATGACTGCAGGTGATCCACATCCCCTGTTATTTCTAAAATCTATGTTGACGTTCAAAAAGTGCTAATCATTTAGCCCACTTTGAATAAATGACTTTTGATTTTGATTTTTAAAATTCAAGACATTGCAGTCGGGACCCTATCGGCCTTACCACAAAAAAGATAGACACACGTTAAACGCGAATGCTACCAAAAATAATACACACACATATTTTTGGTAGCATTCGTGTTGAACGCGTGTTGAGCAGATGTTTATTTTTTTGAGGTACGGCCGTATAGGATTATACGGGCTTATGCATATTGCCCGGAAACGGTCCCGACTGCAGTGTCAAGACATTCAATTTTTCTTTTTAGTGGTTTTATTTACACCAGATAAGATAAGGGCAAACCTAGGTCGGGTTTAAACATTTTTAACCGACTTCAAAAAAGGAGGTTCTGTATTTTGAATTAATTTATTATGATCTGATACTTTAATATCCCATTTCTCTTTCAGATGTCGATTTCGCCGAAAGATACGTGTAAATCACCTATCCCCCCAAAATCGCCCACCCCACCAAAGTCGCAGAAATCGTCAAAATCACCAGTATCGCCACCGAAGCCGGTAGATACGTGCGATTCGACCACAGTGTCCGTACCATCGCCCGTCGACGCGGAGAAAATGATCGATGACGTACAAAAAAGTATAGTTCTGTCTAAAAAAGTTGTACGTAATAATATACAGAATGGAATGAGCGGTGATAGTGATAAAATTTCGAAAAAAATGTAAGTGCCTTGATTCTTTTTAACCAACTTCAAAAAATTAGGTATACTGCTGTGATTGATCAAAAAGTTCATAAAGATCGAAATAATGTGTGAAACAGTTCCAGAAGTCTTTGATATTTTTTCTGAAACTGTTTCACAAAACATTATTTTGATATTTTCGAAGGTGGTTTTAACTTCTTTTTAGTGTTCCGTACCAGAATGGTAAAAAAAGAACCCTTATGGTGCGACTTCGTCTGTCTGTCTGTCTATCACACCTGCTTATTTCAGCAACTACTAATGCTATCGACTTGAAATTTGGAACAGTTATAAAAAATGCTTGCCAAACTTTATTGAAAATGAAAAAATTAAAAAAATGTTTTTATTTTCATTGCAAAAGGGGCCGGAGTGGGGGTCCGAAATTTCAAAGTGGGGTTACTAGGTCAAGTGACATATCATATGAAAGGGCTTGATCTGCACATTTCAAAATATATTTTCATTTTATTTAATGTCTCACAGTTTCCGACATATGATGAAAAATGTCTGAAAAAATACCATTTCCCCCCCCTTATCTCCGAAGTTTGCTCATGTTTGCTCATGTCATGCTCGCTTAAATGTACCGCTGATGGTGGCGTGTGTATTGGATCGTTCGATTCCCTCCAAAATGGTTGAGTTGAACGGTGCTGATGCGCACGTCATGTCCGTGAACGGGCGCTGTCAGTTGGTGCTGGTCATCTCTTGACTGCCTAAACAATGTTTTTTCACTTGTCTAGTTGATATTATTATTATTTTGTACCTTACTAAACATAGTTCTCACATATTAGGGCATCACTGTAATCAAAGAAATTGTAACAGAATTTATTGAAAAAGAGTAACCATGGAGTTTCTTGTCTGTTCTTCTCCATAGGAATCTACGTTTTGGAACGGACAACTAGCTTCAACTAACGGATAAACCGACTGACAACTATTGTAATATTGTTTGACATTTCAAAAGTGCCTGTAAATGGTCTAATTGAAATAAATGTTTTTGACTTTGACTTTTTGACTTTGACTTTGCGGAGCGAAAAATCTGAAATAATTAGAGTTGATAGGAATTGACCCAAATATTGCACCAAAAATAAAACGATGTTCCTAACTAGTGCAGTTTTTTCAAAATCATCAAAATTCCTTCACAAACGAACTTAGTTATGCGGTCCGGTTTTTTTCACTTTATACGTCTAAATCCGATACGGAACCCTCGGTGCGCGAGTACGACTCGCACTTGGCCGTTTTTTTTGTTCTTATTTTTCTATTTTGCTTGTTAAAAAAAATAACAATAAAAAATATTTATTTTGTTTTCAGTCTTCCCCCAACCATTGACCATAAAGAGGACATAGAAGACATGATCACTAACTACCAAATAAAGAACAAAGTGCCGAATCCCGCCCTATTGGCCGATCTACTGCCCGCGCCGAGTGACGTAGTGCCGGAGAGTGCGCCTGCGCAGGACGACGAACCAATAGAGATCGAGGACGTGAAGGAATCGGAGCCTGTGTTCATTGAGATATCTGTTGATGCAGGTATGTTAGCATTCCTTTATAAAGCTTGCATGATGTTCGGTAGGCTGATTCTGTACGGACACGCCGTGATATCACCGCGAGGACTGCCAGTTTGTTTGCGAACGTTCGAGGGAGAATGTCACGGTGAGACAAACAAATTGGCAGTTCGCACGGTGATATCGCCCGGCGTGTCGGTACAGAATAGACAAGCGGTTCAGTGGTTTAGGCGTGGAAAGGTAACATACAAACAAACTTATTTTCGCATTTATAATATTTGTTAGGACTAGTTAGGCTTAAGGCGTATGGTACTTTGGGGGATGGAGGAACGAGGTGGAATGTCCCTCCATTGAAAAGGGAGGATTCTCCTACCAGACCGGGTGATATTGGTCTGGCGGGCCACTGCCCCCCAAAGTTGATGTAGGGTTTCTGTATATATGCAAATCGCTGTGAAAACTCTGCTTGCGCGATGTAGGATTCAGCCAATAGTCGTTATGTAGTGCCATTCACTGTTAGCTGTCTAGCTGTGTTGGTAGTCTTCGCTGTTGTCGGCAGATGTCGCTACAGTACCCTCAAAAAGATAAATTCCGTCGCCGTTGTGGTCCTACTACTCTTAAACTTACTAACATAAAAATCTAGAAAAAATATGTAATAAACATTGATATGTTACCTTTATTTCGAACTTATAAAAATATTGTAGCTTAAAAATTACTGTTTGAAAATAATTATCGAAATGGGGTCGTTTTTAGAGCTAAACTCGCTACTGCTTCTAAATTAAAGGTGATAATTTTTCGGTTTTTGCTGGAGAATATAGGCAATCCATTTATCTTGAATCGGAACTTGTCTCATTTCAAAATACGTTTTGTACTATAAGCAGGAAATAATTTTGCTAATTGTCGCTGCGTCTTTGCGTCTCCGCCCAAAGGCCCTAGACAAGTTGCTTTTCTGTTAGCGTTCACGCCAAACGCTACGTCCAAAATGTATGGCAATGACATTACCTGCGGAAAAGTCACGTGACTCACAAATGGCATTTCCATACATTTTGTCCGTAGCGTTTGGCGTGAACGCTAACAGAAAAGCAACTTGTCTAGAGCCTCAGATCAGCCACTATAGCCAAGGTCTTTAGCGTTACCACGCGCCTTAAAATAAAACATGAAAAAACGTAGGCGTATATGCGCTGCTATCCGTTCGAAGCCAGGACGTGTCAAGCTAGTGTGATAAGTAATAATCATCGGTTCTTCCTATTGGTCGGTGTACGTGTTCGACAGCGATGCGCCGGCGCAATTGTCGCGCGAAGCGTGGGTCGCGCACTAGCGTTGCCGATCATCCATAGTTCCACTGTCGATAGTTTTTATAGTATCGATACTATCGATAGCTATAATGTGACAATACTATTGTTGGATTGCAATACTATTTATAGTATTGCTGCTCATAAATTATAAACTATCGATATACTATTGATAGTATCAATTATATGTATAATTGATCAATATCAATAAATATCAATCAAATCAATATCAATAGTACCTATCGATACTATCAATTATACAGGGTGGCAGGTTAGACAATGGAAATATTTTAAGGGGTCATTGTACTCAGCTGATTTTTTTTTCGAGATTTCATGGTTAGTCCCATAGTCAAAATTGTTCAGAATGATGAGTACAGTGACCCCTTAAAATATTTCCACTGTCTAACCTGCCACCCTGTATAATTGATACTATCAATACTATCAATGCTATCGATAGTATTGCAGTCCATCAATAGTATTGTCACATTTCGAGTATCGATAGTATCTAAGTCTTGAAATACAATATTATCGATAGCATTGATTAGTATCAATACTATCGATTGTTTTTTGACTATCTATTGTATTGCTTTATAAACTATCGATATTATCCATATTATTGCCTCCACTAATAGTATTGTCAGGATCCCAGCTATCGATGGTATCGATACTATTGATAGTACAATCGATATTCTTGCTATCGATCAGCTATCGATGATCTATCGATAGTCGACTCATTTTCAACATGTTCATTAACAACATTTAGCAACATTATCGCGCATTATGTCTCTATCTCAGATCATAGAAACAAGGAGATATGCCATCATAGCTAATTAGTACGGGAACAACTGATGCCACTTTTAGTACATTTTTCGACACAATTACGCGCATAATGAAAGCGCTCCTTGTGAATAAAAAGGTCTCCCACGCATTGAACATTCCGCACACCCTCAATCTAACACTGTTAATCGTCTCTGAACACTAGCACTAAACTAAAACACTGTATTTATACCATCGATCGTGTTCGGTTCGTCGCCAGCGCGTACGTTTTTAATATGAGCAATTTGCTCAAGATCAGGCATCAAGCTCGATAGCGCCTTGGCACATCTCCATGTTTCTATGATCTGAGGTTTCTATGTAATACATCGGTTATCATGGGTACCTATTTCCTGTTGATCGGTATACGTGTTCGACGGCTGGTCGCCGCGCTGGTTCAGTTGTCGCACAGTACTCGGGTCGCGCGCACGTATATCACAAATAGACGCATTATTTTTTCTCTTCAAATGAGAGGTCATATTTCTCCCTTTAGGGGTAGTTTGGTTTAAAGAAGTCGCCCGAACAGTATCATCGCCAAGATGGCGGCATTATCTTTCACTCGTGTTCAAGAGGTAATGCGACCAATAATATGGCCGTATTGGGTGGAGTTACTGCCGGGGTAGTCGTGAATGCGTGGGGGAACACTGTTCCCCCGGCCATAGGCAGAGGTACTTCGTTTGGTCCGACATAATTCTTCAGCCTGCTCTATAGATGGGTGTTTGTGTATGTATTTTTTATATTCTTTTTTATTAATTAACTAGTTGCACCCCGCGGTTTCACCCGTCATTTCATTTGCATTAAATTAGCAATTTTATAAAATTAATTTACTTTTTTTTTGTAAGTTTGTATGTAGGGGACAATCTCCGGAACTACTGATCCGATTCTGAAAATTCTTTCTCTAATAGAAAGCTACATTATCCCTGAGTGCTATATGCTACTTTTTATCTCGAAAAAATGTACGGTTGCTGTGGGTCAATGGAAAAACGCAACCCTTATAGGATCACTTTGTTGTCCGTCTGTCACCGGACCATAAGTGGAGCCATTTGATCATAAGTGGCGCCACTAGAAGTATGCAGTAGCGACATCTATGATCAAGATAGATATCTACTATGATGTAATAGCGGCATAGATGGCGCTATTGCATATTTCGGAACCCTTCGTGCGCCAGTCGTACGCGCACTTGTCTGGTTTTTTTATTTCACACTTTTGTTTTCATTTACCTATTTATTTGTCAGAATAATGTTACAATACTTACAATAGGGATGTTAACTACTTTTTTTTTATTGTGAATCTGTAAACTATGTATTTGAAAAAAGACAATTAACACCAAAAACCCGATGAAACATCTACAAAATTGGCAAAGTTATAAGCGTTTTAAAATGATTTGCTAGACACGGACCGGCACTACCTACTAGTGACGTAACACCACCTACGTCCGCTTCGCGCGACAAAGACGGGGCGATACTCCCTCCGAAAACTTTAAAAGCGTCTATGTTTTCCATTTTGTGATAAATTATTATTTTTGCTTTTACTTGTTTGTTGTGCCTATTCCTTCTTTGAAATAAAATAATTTATTTGCACTTTTTAGGGTTCCGTACCAAAATGGTAAATAAAAACTTTTTTAACAAAAAATAACCGACTTCAAAAATCCACTACAAAGAAAATAATAATTTTGGTTTCGGAAGTCGTTGGCTTTGGTTTTTGTTTGCTTTTTTTTGCCACCGACTTCCGAAACCAAAATTATTATTTTCTTTGTAGTGGATTTTTGAAGTCGGTTATTTTTTGTTAAAAAGTTTTTAATTTTTCCCTTTTTAGTTCTTTATCCCGTGTTAGATTACTTTCACGAATTCGTTCAACAGTAAATCTTCTACGGAGTGTGTACATTTATGCCTATAACTTTGTACATAGGAATGATTACATAATGTATTATATACTAAAACCTTCCTGAAAGTATGTAGATTACGTTAGTGAAAACTCGATCCAAATCGAATCAGCAGTTTTTGAGAAAATCGCGCACATACAAACATACATACATAGCATACATACATACATACATACGGGACGAATACAGAACCTCCTTTTTTGAAGTCGGTTAAAAAGGAACCCTTATGGTGCGACTTCGTCTGTCTGTCTGTCTGTCTGTCTGTCACATCTGCTTATTTCAGCAACTACTTATGCTATCGACTTGAAATTTGGAACAGTTATAAAAAATGCTTGTTCAACTTAATTGCATATGAAAAAAGTCCAAAATTTTTTTTATTTTCATTGCAAAAGGGGCCAGAGTGGGGGTCTGAAATCTTAAAGTGGGGTTATTGGTCAAGTGACATATCATATGAAAGGGCTTGATCTGCACATTTCAAAATATATTTTTATTTTATTTTATGTCTCACAGTTTTCGACATATGATGAAAAATGTCCAAAAAAATACCATCCCCTTATCTCCGAAGTTTGTGGGGCGAAAAATCTAAAATAATTAGAGTTGATAGGAATTGACCCAAATATGGCACCAAAACTAAAACGATATTCCTAACTAGTACAGTTTTTTTTAAAATCATCAACATTTCTTCACAAACAAACTTAGTTATGCGGTCCGGATTTTTTCACTTTATACGTCCAAATATGTTACGGAACCCTCGGTGCGGGAGTACGACTCGCACTTGGCTGGTTTTTTAATAGTAGGCCACTACCGTATTGATCTTAAAATTATTACAATGTCCAAATTATTCTACCGTTTCCGGCGTACAAATATTTATACATTATCAATTATTATGTTTGTAATTTCATATCCCTTTTTATGTTTCGTGTGCGAGTCCCAAATAATAAAATTTTTTTCGCTTCTTTATTTGACCGTGTACTCCTTCTGTAGCGGACGCGGGGGCGGCGGGAGCGGACAACGACTGCCTGATGCTGCTGGAGAGCGTGCAGGTGGACGTGGACCCCGCCACCCTGCTGCACGACGACTACTACCCGGAGCAAGACCACGACCACGAGGTGCACAAGTGAGTATCTACACACTAGCGGACAACGACTGCCTGATGCTGCTGGAGAGCGTGCAGGTGGACGTGGACCCCGCCACCCTGCTGCACGACGACTACTACCCGGAGCAAGACCACGACCACGAGGTGCACAAGTGAGTATCTACACACTAGCGGACAACGACTGCCTGATGCTGCTGGAGAGCGTGCAGGTGGACGTGGACCCCGCCACCCTGCTGCACGACGATTACTACTAACAAGACCACGACCACGAGGTGCACAATCACACAGTATTTCTATACCATAGTAATCTAATAGTAGATTATGCACCAAGGGGATAAAGCAGTGTCTTATGTCATGGGCGTCATATTGAATCCCGAGTGCACGAAGGATTCTAGGGTTAACTCCCGAGCGCAGCGAGGGTGGTTAGAGTTAACTCCCGAGCGAAGCGAGGGAGTTAAAACTAGAATCCTGAGTGCAGCGAGGGATTCAAGTTCGCCCTAGACAAAGACACGTTTTATCCCCGAGGAGCATACTCTACTTTTCACACCTTCTGCGAGAAAATAAAAAGCAATAGTACTAGAATCAGAGTTTTTTTAAATGTGTTCTAATACCTAAAGTTTTAATTACAGTAGTGTAGGATCTATTAGTATCTCCATATACGAGTAAGGGTAGTTACACTCGCTAACTATATTACTCTGACATGTACGCCTCTAGCATGGCTACGCCTGGCTCACCAGCATCACCACTATAGACCACACAATAGACCAATGTCAAGCTAACCGTACCATGGAGGTTTTTCTTGATTGTTAATAATTCCAACGGTTTTTTTTATCGACTCTGGAGTCATATCACTGTCGTCACTCGAAATTTTTAAAAGAATTTGTCGTTTGGAATACAGCTATTTGTAATGTTCGCGCCTTTTTTTGTGTTCTACACGTACTGACCAGTTTGATTTTCGAACAAGTTCTTTTTGGTGCAGTCCTCTGTGGTAAAAGTGTTCATACGAAAGTTGAGGTTCTAAATTCAAATCACATTATTAACCAACGGTTATAATGAAATTCAGTACAATATTATTGCCCATGGGCTTTAAAGACCTACTTTAGGTTAGAGTTACATGACATATAATTTGACGTTTTCGAGCAGGTGGTGTGAAAATAATATTACCTAGGCTAGTTCCATTGATTTTCAAGTGGGTTTCAAATTGTTTCCTAAACGCATTTATGTTCTTAAGGGTGTAAATCCCGCACGTGTCAGTTGTTTTTGGATAATTGCGAAAGTTTGTGTGTGTGTTTGTCACTCATTTCACGCTGAAACAGCTGGACGGATTTGGACGAAATTTGACAAAAAGGAAGCCTGAGACCTGGGGCCTATTTGATGTAACAAGTCTTTACTCTCCACTCTGCTTTTCAATTTTCGAATATTGCAGAGTGTGGAGCGAAAGTGTTCCAAAGGAGATGTTTCATCCTGGAACTGGTATACGTACGCCACATAGAAAAATTGGAAAAAAATAGGGGATTTACATAAAAATATTATTAAATTCATTTGTAGAAGAGTACAATTGTAAGATAATTATTTGAGATGAAGTTTTTCACTATGATATCCCTATTTTTAGGGCGGCCATGACAGTTGAGTTTGACAGTGTTGTTTTATGACGTGACGTTTGAGTCGTTGTGCGCACGCGTGGTGGATTGAATGTTGCCATTTTGACTGACATTGACATAACAACAATTGTCAAAATGTTGTCGATTATTGATCCACCATATTTGTGTTGTGTTGCTCTCCTTGACAAAGAAAATAATGAATTACAATTCAACGAACTAATATTATAGAAAATAAGCATTAGGAACCGGTTACTATCATGTGTAGCTATAATACTTAATTGCGTACGTAGACCCCTCCCAGGCTCCATACATTTCTGAAACAACTTTCAATTTTTCGTCTGCAAAATGTGTGTACATAAAACATGATTCAGTTGAAGAGTTCGGAATTTGGAGTGCAGACTTGCAGAGTAGTTACATCAAATAGGCCCCTGGAAAAGCAAATAGGTTATGACGATTTTACAAACAAAGCCACGGGCGGTAAACCAGTATTTTAAAAATAACAAAAATATACACATTTAATAGAGTTATCCTTATTTTATCAGTTTCGCTAGCTATTCTCGTCTAATTAACTCTTCTAACCACATTGTTTTCGTATAAATTTTATCCTCATACTAATTAGTATTAGTAAGGATCAAAATAAATTGTATTTACCACTGTTTCCATGTCATCATCATCATCCGCCTAGCCTTTTTCCAAACATGATTGGGGTTGGCTTCCAGTCTAACTGGTTGCGGCTGAATATCAATATTTTACATGGAGCGACTGCCATCTGACCTCCACAACCCAATTATTGGGGAATACCGGTATTCGAATGTTAGACCAGTTGTCGGACTTTTGGACTCCTAACTACCCGTAACGACTGTCAAAGATATTCCTATGACAACCGGGACCGACTGCTTAACGTGCTCTCCGAGACACGGAGGGGCCTCGATGTGTAAAGAACGGTCACCCATCTAAGGACTCACCGCGGCAAGCGCAGCTTAACCTCGCAGATCGATCGATCAGCGCGGCCGTCATTTAGCCACGAGCCCCTCTCATCACCATCATACCACTGTTTCCATGTAATAGTCATATTATGGGTTTCGACTGCAATGGTGTGTTTTTTAGGGTTCCGTACCTCAAAAGGTAAAACGAAGCCCTTATATGATCACTGTTGAGTTTGTTGTCCGTGTGTCATGACCAGTGTTCGGAAAATGGTGAGTATATTTACCTACAGTTTGTAGAATAGAGACGAAAATCAGAGACTTCCTTATAACTATTTTTTTTTACCAGTAATTTTATCAGAACTATAACTAAGTGAATTTAAACGTTTTATTAATTTAATGAAAACGTCTATTGCTCTAATAATATTTAGGCAATTGAAGATTTCATTAAATTTAATAAATTAATAATCGTCTATTCTGTAAATTATATTAACGCAATAGACGTTTTCATTAAATTAATAAAACGTTTAAATTCACGTAATTATAATTCTGGTAAATTTACTAGTAAAAATTTTTTTTGTTATAAGCATGTCTCGGATTTTCGTCTCTGTTCTACAAACTGTAGGTAAATATACTCACCCTTTTCCGAACACTGGTCATGACCATGAGTGGAGCCATCTATGAGCAGATGGCTCCACTCATGGTCAGAAGTATACAGTAGCGCCATCTATGATCAAGATATGATATATCTACTATGATGTAATAGCGGCATAGATGGCGCTATTGCATATTTCGGAACCCTCAGGTCGCGAGTCGTACTCGCATTTTTGCGGTTTTTTGGAACGAAGTTCCTTAACGTGGCTTGCTGTAGGAGTTGGCTGGTAGAAATCGTCAATGGTTTTATTGTTTACTTATTTTTTTATGTAATTACTAGACTTTTGCCCGCGACTCCGTCCGCGTGGACTACAATGAGCCGACCAGTTTAAATGACCTCCGTAGTGTAGGTTGGCTAGTACTACCAAGAGGTCAAGCTGTATCTCTGGTTTTTTTCCACGGAATGAGATGAAACGTGGCTTAGATTTTAAGTTGGACCATAAGCTATCGAACTGTGAAAACCGAATCAAAATCCGTTCCGTAGTTTACGCGTGATGCGCGCACACAAAGACAAAAATTAAAAAAAAAATCTTTTCGGGTATAGTTACGTCCCAGTACCCTATCCCGACTGTTTTTTTCTGGAATATCATCAATGTACAGACACGGCTCTTTTACAATTTTATAATAGTATAGATATGATACTAGCTGTTCCCCGCGGTTTCGCCCCCGTTGCTCGGCTCCTAAGGGTCGTAGCGTGATGTTAAATAGCCTATACTATTCCTCATGAATCTGGCTATCATACACAAAAAGATTTTTTCGTATCCGACTGGTAGTTCCAGAGATTAGCGCGTTCAAACTAACAAATTCTTCAGCTTTATTATATACTAGGTGTGCCCGCGACTCCGTCCGCGCGGAAGTCGGAAAATAACATGAGGTCGTTATTTCATTAAAGAACATAATTATGTAGCAATATGCAATATGTAGGTAATAGGTACCTAGGTATGCTACTTCATCATCCGCATAAAGATCGACAAACAATAATAATATTATGCCACCACACCACACCAAACACCATGCAGCACACAGAATTGATCAGTACCAATTAACCCCTAATGTTTCACCAATCGTAACGACACACATATCTGATATCATCTATCACCAATCACCACCACGCAATTAACATATCACTAACCTATTACCAATTAACTGCAATGATTACGTATCACCACTCGCATGATACGCGTCGGCGATACAGATACGGTGATTAGATTGAACAAATACATGTGTGGACCCGGCATAATACATGTTAGCAAAGTTACTTCTGACTGATAGATTTTTTGTAATAACTTTTGATAGAATGGACCGATTTTAATTAAATAAAGACTAAATGTTACCTCAAGAAATTGCCTATTCTAAACATGATAGAAATTTACTATATTACTTATTCTTAGTCCCCCATATTATTTTTATGCAAATATATGCAATGTACAGACACGTGGAATTTACATTCTTATTATAAGTATAGATTTAATATTTTAATAACTGCAAATCTTTACACGGTTCTAATTAATCTGTTGCTATGGAAAAGGAACACCAGGAAAATTCATGGCTTCCTTGTTTTAAAACAATGAGTTATTCTGTTCGTTACTAATTATAAGGACAATAGTTATTCAAAAACAATGCGGTTAATATGAACTCATTTTAGACATTAGGTAAACCGATAAATTAAGGACAATAACATAATAAAATTATGCAAGCTTTAGCCCGTAATAGGGTTGCCAACTTTTTAAAAAAGAATAAAGTCAGAAAAACGTAAAGATTAATAATAAAAAGAGTATCATATAATTCAAGTTTAAAAAAAAAAGATTCAAGACTATTAGACTTATAGATTATAAAGTACACCTACAAGAAATAGAGTACAATACGGCTGGCAACCCGAGCCCGCGACTCGTTCACGTGGGCTAATTATAAGGATAAAGGTTATTCAAAAACAATGCGGTCAAATGAACTCATTTTAGACAAAACCTTTTTTAACAAAAAATAACCGACTTCAAAAAGCCACTACAAAGAAAATAATAATTTTGGTTTCGGAAGTCGGTGGCTTTGGTTTTTGTTTGCTTTTTTTGCCACCGACTTCCGAAACCAAAATTATTATTTTCTTTTCTTTCTATTTTTTTTATTTTTCCCTTTTTAGTTCTATAACTCGCGTTAGATTACTTTGACGAATTCGTTCAACAGTAAATCTTCTACGTAGTGAGTACATTTATGCATATAACTTTGTACATAGGAATGATTACCTAATGTATTATATACTAAAACCTTCGTCAAAGTATGTAGATTACGTTAGTGAAAACCCCATCCAAATCGAATCAGTAGTTTTTGAGAAAATCGCGCACATACAAACATACATACATACATACATACATACGGGACGAATACAGAACCTCCTTTTTTGAAGTCGGTTAATAAATATAAGAAGGTAATGATAAATTGAGGATAGTAACAGGCCTGACGCACTCTGATTTTAGGAGCTTACCTGAAATGAGGAGTGCTTAACGCTCGGGAGAGGCGTATTATAAGGGATTCCAAATTTCAACTGATTCAGGCGAAGACACAGTAGCTCAGTTGGTGAGAGCGCTGGCCACGGTACGGCAGAGGTCGCGAGTTCAAGCCCCGCCTGTGTCAGTTGTTTTTGGAATGTCTTAATATTTAATAGCATGCGGAGTGCTTCTTTACTACAAGTATTCATGAGCAAGGTTTGGGTGTATATTTTATGAATCAGTTATTTATTATATTAGCCGAGCTGGCACGATTTTTAATTAAAATCTAGGAAAAATCTAGTAATTGGAATTTTACCCCCTTTCGGTTGCCGGATTGATCTGAAAGGACGTTGGCAGTTTTGGGCTTGATATGGTACAGTAATAAAAGCTTAACCAAAAATAAAAATATATTTTATTTGTTCTTTGCCTAATTTATCTTAGAGATTAAGAATTGGAATCGAAAATCGAAATAAATAAGAAATAAAATGATTATGCCGTTGACATTTTGAAAGAAACAATAAAATAAAGACGAGTGCACGCTGGCTGGCGCGTGCCTCCACAGAATATCATGTCGACACCAACTAAAACCTTTGAATTGAGAACTCATTAGTCGGGCTGTACTTCATTGGATCATTCACACCATACTTAACCTCACTGTCACAAATACGAAGATTTCTCTTTAACCCAATTACGTATAAAAACAAAAAAAAAAAATGAATTTAACTACTCTTGAAATACTCGACCACACCAAACTAATTTCATATCTGTACCGACATACACATATACACAATCTGAAGCCCAGCGTTCTATGGGCGTCTGCCAGTGTCCTTTGGTAAGCACCTTTAGTTCTGATGACAATACAATACGGTACCGGACTATTTTTTTTTATTGTGAATTTGTAAACAATGTCAATTATCTTTTTTCATATAAAAAGATAATTGACACAAAAAAAAACGATAAAACATCTACATAATTGGCAAAGTTATAAGCGTTTTAAAATAATTTGCTAGACACGGACGGCACTATCATGCAGTGACGTAACACCACCTATGTCCGCTTCGCGCGACAAAGACAGAGCGATACTCCCTCCAAAAACTTTAAAAGCGTCGTATGTTTTCCATATTGTGATAAAAAAAAATATGTTTTACTTTATTGTTGTTCGTATTCCTTCTTTGAGATAAAATAACTTATTTGTACTTTTTTAATAGTAGTCCACTACCGTATTTTGTGTATTCAGTATCATTGTAAATTCAAGATGGCCGCCGCCACAAAATGGCGTATAATTTTTATTTGTTCCAATCAATATTGGTATCAAATGAAAGGGCTTGACTAGTAGTATACATGACCTTCTACTGTATTTTACTAGTCAAGCCCTTTCCCTTCAGTTTTTAGTTAAAAAAATAAGTTTAAACTTATGAAATCCAATATTTGTATAGACTAAACTTTACCCGTGCGAAGCTAGTCAGCTAGTTATTTCACATTATAATTTTGTTACAGAAAAATTGACCCAATAAGCCTGCTCACCTCCAGCGACGAAGATGACGTTATATTAGAGGAACCTCACATAGACACGGTAGAAGTGCCAGACGAGACGGACGAAGACGACATGCCTTTAGTGAAACTAGTGAAAAAGAAGCCGGTCAAAAAGAAAATACAAAAAAAAAGCACTAAAACCTCAAAATCAACCATAGAGAAAATGATGTGGAAGGGAAGTTATGACTATTATTGCGTACACTGCCATTTCGTGACCGGCAGCAGGCATGAGTACAACAAACACATAGCTGAGCATTCGACTGTGGTGCAAGTGTGCCAGATATGTGGCTACACCTCCTCAAGCAAAAACATGTTTGCCAGACACGGCCGCATCCACAAAGTGGAAAAGAAATTCAAATGTCACATCTGTGACTATAGAGCCAGACACAAAATGAGTCTCATATTCCATCTAAAGACCCACGGCAGTGAAAGTGTTAAAATCGATTTAGACGACAGTGATGAGCAGTTTAAGTGTAAAAAGTGTGATTTTAAATCGGCTAGCGAAGCTGCAGTGATCAAACACATGAACCGCTGCAGTGATGACAAGAAACACGTTTGTGAACTGTGTGAGTACGCCACTAAGAAGAGCAGTGATCTAAGAAGGCATATTATGAGAAGGCATTTAACACCGAAATGCGCGAAGAAATGAAGTTCAACGTGCGTATAACAGAATGGTAAGAGACTGGTTAATATCGATTATAACTGTTTGGTTAAGTTAATCTACGAAGGGCCAAGTTCACCGACAAGATAACAGTCCGTTATTAAAAAACGTCAGGTTAAACGGTCGTTTTCAATTTATCGGACTGTTATCTTGTCGGTGAATTCAGGCCTAAATAAATGTAAATTGTATTATAGGAATAGGTTGGACAGTTCCAAGTATTATTGTTCCCGGATAGTTACAATCTGGGTGTCTACAAGTCGCGAGTGAATCGGTTTCTTCTAGGCAAGCGTGCTCCATCGTAGACCGCATCATCGCTTGACATCAGGCGAGATGGCGGTCAAACGCAAGCCTATTATAAAAATGGAATACAAACGTTTAAGCATGTTACTAATACACGATTTGATTGGCCCTGGATTAGACCCCACTTAGAATCTTACTATTTCTAAAAGGGGTCAGACAATGTGGGGCACTGACTGTACATTGCACCCATAATTTACTTTGTTTTGTAAAATTTGTAAAAAATAATATGCGTCTCCTGCCGGGCTAACATGCGTGCCGCGACAAATTTTGTCGACTGTTTTGTCTCGCTCTTACTTGTGCGAATATGAGACAAATGCACGATAAAAGCGTCGACAAAATTTTGTCGCGGCGCGCATGTTAGGCGCTCTGATTGCATATCGCGTAATTTGTATTGAATTTAAATAATGAATTGATGTAATAATGAGATTGCAGCTACTAGGTAATACTAATAAGGCATTTGACAATATTTTTTATGAGATATCGCGAATCAATTTGTGAAAAACATAACCCTCCTTCTGGCGCAGTCGGGTAAAAATGAGTATGAATTTTGCACAACACCCTCTTGCTTATACACGCCTCTTAACTTTAACCACTGATTTAATATACAACTATATAAGAAGACAATTGATTTAAGAGCTGTTTGATTTAAGAGCTGTTTGATTTAATCATCGTCTAAAAGTAAGGAGGCGCATGTATAAAATTAAGAGCATTATATTTAAGTTATGACTTTATGACATTAAGATTTGTGATTTTTTTTTAATCTGACTTGTCTATGAATTCCGAAATCATGGTTGATTGTGATTGCAGTCGAAACTATTCTGAGGAAATGTTTGTTTACTTTGAAGTGTTTTTCAATTTTTTTAAAGCATTCTATACTAGATGTCCAGTTTCATGCGCAGTCTAAAACAATTACAGTACTCAGAAGTAAATATTACACATCGAGTTTGAGAAAAATAGTCGGCTAGCTTCGGTTTTATAGAGCATTATCTCTGTCGCACGAAGCGCTAACAGTCCGGTATCTAGTAAACAAGTCGGCGACAAAACGTCACATACACACATCAAAAAAAGTTTGCGATCACTTTGAAAAATCGAAATCTTTTTTGATGAGTGTATGTATGAGTGACGGATTCGACGCTCTACAAAGATGAAGTTACCCGATATCTCTTTCCAAAGCTAGATGTGTAATATTTACTGGCGGCTATTGTACCTATTTTTGCAACCATGCATTTAGTTAGGTCGAATAGGTTACCATCCAGGTTTATCAACGGAAAAAGGATGTCGCTATCGCTTCCCAGTTCGTCTGCTGTTGGACTATCTAACAAAAGGTTAGTGTAATTTTGTCAATTCGAAGTTCACAAATATTTCCGATGAAATGTATTTTTTTGTACCTAAATAATTTTAAAGTATTTTTTTAAACGCGCAGGTCGCCGTTTTGTAAATATTGAATAATTTAGGGCCAAGTCCACCGACAAGATAACAGTTCGATAAATTGAAAACGGCCGTTTAACATGACTTTTTGTATAGAAAAAGATATGTTAAACGGTCGTTCAATTTATCAGGCTGTTATCTTGTCGGTGAATTTGGCCCTTACTAGGTTTAATATTTATGTGATTCCTAATCAATGTGTTAGTTAGGGGAAATCAGTTCCAGCATTTTTAAAGTAATCTTATTCATTTAAACGTGCGCTGTGGAGACAGTAATAAATTTTTCGCGGATACATCAATAGTTGCCATCCCCCCCCCCCCCTGAATCATGGATAAAAAACTCAAATTTTGTAAAATTTGCTAAGACCAAATTTTCTGGTAGATAGGTAAAATCACACAAAAATTGCCCACCATGAACGAAATCCTGTATATGGGTAGGTAACAGGATATAAAAAATACGTGTCATTTCAAAATTACGTGTCATTTCAAAATTACGTGTCATTCCAAAATAACGTGTCATTTCAAAAATACGTGTCATTTCAAAAATACGTGTCAGTTCAAAAATTCGTGTCATTTCAAAATTACTTGTCATTTCAAAATTACGTGTCATTTTAAAAATTCATCTGCCTCATAGGAAGACATGTAAGAGTGAAATTAGCTTTTCTATGACTGGGCTTCAAGAATTTCCGTGATGCAGTTTTGCTATTTCCATTTTCATTTTTCCAAAACTGTATTCGTTGTCTTGTAGTCCATGTTATGTTGCTCCAAAATCGGAGTTTAATTGATCTTTTAGTCGAGTTGTCTGCGATTATTGGTGCGGCGCATTCTTTTTATTTATTTAATACTTTAGGCACCAGTAAAAATATTCAATCTGATGATGGACGAGAGTTTTTCAATGAAAAGTTCCAAGCCCTGATGAGAAAGTTTAATGTAAACCATTACTCAACATACAGTGTAATGAAAGCTTCTATTGTAGAGAGATTTATTAGAACTATCAAAAATTGGCTTTGGCAGCGATTTACCTTCAATGGTTCATATAAATGGATTGGACAGGAACTCTCTGATATAGTAAACAGATATAATAATAAAATACATAGTACTATCAGGATTGCCCCAGTGACCGTGAATCGTTTTATCTACTGTTTACAATCATATCAAAGTACGACCTAAAACAAAGTATAGGTATGGAGATTACGTACGTATCAGCAAATATAAATCTACTTTTTCCAAGGGATACACCGGAAATTGGAGTGCGGAAATATTTCAAGTGGTAAAGGTGAATAACACCAATCCTGTGACCTATCAGCTGCAAGATGAAAGGCAACAACCAATCTTAGGTGCTTTTTATGAACAGGAACTACAAAAAGTTAAATATCCTGATGTGTATCTGGTGGAGAAAGTGTTGAAGAGAAAGGGTGACAAAGTTCTAGTGAAATGGTTCGGTATAGATTCAACAAGTTGGATAAATAAAGAAAACAAGATTAGTTAAAGAATCATTATAATGTGATTTTATTTGACTGACGTACCTACTAACATAAGCTTTCTATCATTTATCTATTTTTATGATTAGGTTAACAAAAATCTTATCATTAAAATAAGTCTAAAGTTTATGATATAAAAGTCATAATACTAAAATCTTATCATTAAAATAAGTCTTAAAGTTTATGATATAAAAGTCATAATACTAACAGTTACAATTACAAACTTATCGATTTAAATAGTTTTCTAACCACCTTGCAAAAGCTCGCACCTCTACACCACTACAGTGACTGGTGCGAGGTGATTTTCCTTTAAATGCTTTATGTCTCACACAATTCCTTAAAATATGGTTTAAATTCAAATTTTTCATTATAATTTCAACTTTTGGACATTGTAGTGTTTCTAGATTTATTGATGAAAATCCTAGACTCTCTAATAAGTCTCTTTCAATGATACCCCCCTTATACATCCATATAAACTGTTTTTCGGGTCAAAGCCCTTTATTTTTCTTAAAAACTCTGTAAAACTGATGTCATTGTCATAGTTTTTTAAATACATCCCATGAATGTAATTAGTAGCAAATGAGGTTGTTTTATCTTGATAGTGTATTAACCATTCCGGAAGTTTTATATGAAATAAATAAAGGATCCTATCCTGAATATTATAAACACCTACTTCTTTAAAATACATTATTTTTGATACCTGAAAACCATCTATATCGATAATATATTTAATGTTTTCTACATCCATTATAATATTTACTGATTGTAGTAAATTATAGTAAAACTATACTTATATATATTAAAATTCAACTTGATATTATAGCAAGTGCAACACTTTAAAATAGCTATTTATGAATTGTTATAGCAATCGCTTACAGGATAAATGGTAGAATTTATAAAATCATTAGAAAATTTACATAAAAAAAAAAAACTAAACAATATCGCAAGTGAAAAAACTTTAAAAAAGCTATAGAGCTTTTTTAAAAATTACATAATTTATGCTGTAAGCGAGTGTGGTATAGACCACACTCGCTTACAGTATAAATTATGTAATTTAATAAATCATTACCTAGTTGTTCGGTGAACAGTTCATGGGCGAAACACTCTGGCGGTGTGTGACTTAACAACTGAAGCCACTCTTCCACTTCCACATTGATATCACCCACAGTGTCCTCCAGATGAGACGTGATGTCGTCCCAGATCTCAATTAGGGAATAGGTGTTTATATCACTAAACTCACTTTTCTCAAAACACTTTTAAGAACACCACTCACATCTCCATTTATTTTCGCAAGTGGTATAGGTCTTCTCCACAGTTGTAGTAATCTGTTTGAAGATAAATGTCTTAACCAACTGCTCTTACATTCAAAATACATTGCTTCAACTAGTGACATCATCATATCTGAATATCCTGATCTGAAATTGCTTATGCCAGTAGTGTCAGTCACTGTAAAACAAAATAATCTTTTATTATCCTTCCTCAACAGATCTATCTGATAAAAAGTTGATAATCCATGTTTTCCCGCTTGGTCCTTTATTAACGATGTGAACATCACTTAAGTTCTGCTAGTTGATCCTCATTTATATCGTTAAACCTTGATGGGAGCGTGATTATGTATCCATTCTCCAGGTGCACCACCGTCTGCATTGCATTTTGTGTATACTTTGAAGACATCCTGGTAGCTTCTATGATCTTATAAGGCTTACTAATCTCTAAATCACACATTTATTTCCAGGTTTTATTTCCCCAACTATTTAATTCAGCGAGAACAGTATTACTCTTCCCTTGATTTGAAGACATTGCTTTATCTAATAACGATATTTAAGGAAAATTAACACTTACAGCAATAATGAGTCGGAAGTTTACGGGTAACTGCTTGTTACTATTGTACTCCCCCCAATGATAACTGAATGTATGTACCCCTGAATTGAAAGATAGTAGTTTATATACTAAACCCTTATCGTTTTCTACACTGTATTTGGAGTGTATGTGAAATTCACATTGTGGTTTTAACAGTACCTCTAATCAAAATAAGATAAGAAAATAATGTTACATAGAACACTCACCGCAACAACATAGTTTTCATGGGAAACTTAATATAAAGTTGTTTAATGGATAGGGAATCTAATACCACATCCTTATCACAAATTACCTAATTGGTATACTGGCTGAACATTCAGCATCGGTTATTTCACCTTTCTCCATTTTCGTCAACCGTGCATATGTCCAAAATTGAACACTTTCAAGTACATTCTTAAATCGCTGACACCTTTCACTTAAAGGATAAGGTATGGTTGTTGACGAAGAAGGTTTGCTAGTGGTTTTCATTATAGATGTCTCCGAGGTAAGCAATTCCTCTCTATCTCCCCCAACCTTAGGTTTATGACGATGATGTTGACTTTCAGCAGTCGCTATTCCGTCACCCCTAGGTACTTTCAGTAATCTCCAAACCCTTTTCATCTTTATATGTTTGCTCGAATGCTTCTGACGACCAAGTTTGTTGTAAACTATTGATCCGCTTGCTGCTTCGTCTTGAATGAGAACTAATGAATCTCGTGATTTCCAGCTTGCACAACAATAATGTATTGCTATCACTATACAAACGTAAATTTAATGTATTTTGATTGCTGTTAATGCTTACCAATTCATAACGATTCTTTTCTCCACTTCTACCACTATTGACATCTTCAAAATAGAATTTCATCAACCATCTTCTCATTAAATTACCTTCCTTGTTATAAAGTTCCACCTTCTTAATATACCATATTTTATTGGTAGTACACAGATCTCTCAAATCTTCATCTAAGGATCGTGTAATATTCTTCAACATCACTTCTGTATCATTGTCTTTTTGCTGTAAGTACAACACTACCACCCAAGGTAATAAGCTTGTAAAAAGCATTATGGATGTTTATCAACAGAACAGACGTGACATGAACTGTAAAATTATTGTTAAAATCGATCTTATATAAACGCATTCGCCCACACATACAGAATCACAATTATGGAACTACTCTTATTTCATTTCCTTTGTTCTATTGCTTATCAAACATATCATACATCCTGTTCTAGATAATATGCAATTAAATAATTAATTATAAATTAATTCAATATTTAAATTAAATAGTAAGATAACCCGCTGCACGCCCCCCGCTACACCGCCATCGCGCAACACATCGGCCGCCGCCTCCCCCACCACGTCAAAGCACACCTGCCTCACTCCCCAATCCACCAATCAGTGCCCCAGGAAGGTCAAGGACCGCCACAACGCAACATTGTTTCTTATCAATTTCTCACGACATTAACCCTTATCAACGCGGTACCGCAAGGTCGAGCATCACCAACGCAACATTGTTTCTTATCAATTTCTCACGAGAATGTCCCTTATCAACACACTACAACATTGTCCGAACTAAAAAAAAACATTTTACAACCGCAAAATCAACCGCAAACGCACCTAAACCAACATAACCTGGTCGCGCGCTCCTAGCAAACTCCATACACACAGGGGTCTAGTTACGCTGGACTTCCGGTGGTCCAGAACCCCCAATAAATAGCTACTTGAGGAAATATTTGTTTACTTTGAAGTGTTCTATACTAGATGTTGTCCAGTTTCATGCGCAGTCTAAAACAATTACAGTACTCAGAAGTAAATATTACACATCGAGTTTGAGAAAAATAGTCGGCTAGCTTCGGCTTTATAGAGCATCATCTCTGTCGCACGAAGCGCTCACAGTCCGGTATCTAGAGCCTGCAATACATGTTGGCCGAGCGTTGTCGAGTGAAGGCCAATACCAACATGTACACGGTATATTTGCCTTGTCTTGCTATCGCTCGGTGTCACTTGCCTAGTTGGTTGAGTATAGACAAGCGCCAACGTGTATAGACCTCATTTGACGTAGCTTGCCACAACTTGCAGTCGCTCGCGATCACTTGCCTCACTTCGGAGCGGTGTCGGTTTTTCTGCACAAATCAAAGGCGCTCGGACAATAGTGTTCACATGTTTGTCCGAGCGCTATTATGCGGTTGACGTCAAACTTGCCGAACGTGTAGACAGTAGCGCTTGCCTTGTGTCAATTTGTCTAGGCTCGCGTTGGTCTAAGCTCGGCCAACATGTATTGCAGGCTTAGTAAACAAGTCGGTGACAAAACGTCACATACACACATCAAAAAAGTTTGCGATCACTTTGAAAAATCGAAATCTTTTTTGTTACGGTAGATTAAATCATAATACAATCTACCGTAACAAAAACATTTCGATTTTTCAAAGTGATCGCAAACTTTTTTTGATGAGTGTAGGTATGAGTGACGGATTCGACGCTCTACAAAGACGAAGCTACCCGATATCTCTTTCCAAAGTTAGATGTGTAATATTTACCGGCGGCTATTGTACCTATTTTTGCAGCCATGCATTTAGTTAGGTCGAATAGGTTACCATCGTTTGCTGTTGGACTATCTAACAAAAGGTTAGTGTAATTTTGTCAATTCAAAGTTCACAAATATTTCCGATGAAATGTATTTTTTTGTACCTAAATAATTTTAAAGTATTTTTTTAAACGCGCAGGTCGCCGTTTTGTAAATATTGAATAATTTAGGGCCAAGTCCACCGACAAGATAACAGTTCGATAAATTGAAAACGGCCGTTTAACATGACTTTTTGTATAGAAAAGGATATGTTAAACGGTCGTTCAATTTATCAGGCTGTTATCTTGTCGGTGAATTTGGCCCTTACTAGGTTTAATAATTATGTGATTCCTAATCAATGTGTAAGGGGAAATCAGTTCCAGCATTTTTAAAGTAATCTTATTCATTTAAACGTGCGCTGTGGAGACAGTAATAAATTTTTCGCGGATACATCAATGGTTGCCATCCTGCCATCCATCCATTGCCCCTCTGAATCATGGATAAAAAACTCAAATTTTGTATAATTTGTTAAGACCAAATTTTCTGGTAGATAGGTAAAATCACACAAAAATTAATTGCCTTGCATCCTTTAATTGCATTAAATTAAAAAATTGCCCACCATGAACGAAATCCTGGAGGTATATGGGTAGGTAACAAGATATAAAAAATACGTGTCATTTCAAAAATACGTGTCATTCCAAAATTACGTGTCATTTCAAAAATACGTTTCATTTCAAAAATACGTGTCATTTCAAAATTACGTGTCATTTTAAAAAAACATCTTCCTCGGAGGAATAGAATAGAATAGTTTATTTATTGTTTATCACAGGTAACAAATACACAAATAACAAATACAGTTGTTCAATAATATTATAAAGGTATCACTGCAAGGAAGACATGTAAGAGTGAAACTAGCTTTTCTATGACTGGGCTTCAAGAATTTCCGTGATGCAGTTTTGCTATTTCCATTTTCATTTTTCCAAAACTGTATTCGTAGTCTTGTAGTCCATGTTTTGTTGTTCCAAAATCGGAGTTTAATTGATCTTTTAGTCGACTTGCCTGTTATTATTGGTGCGGCGCATTCTTTTTATTTATTTAATACTTTAGGCACCAGTAAAAACCTGCACAAAGGCAGACTTAAGGCGGGTTGCTTCAAACCATCTGTATCCGTAAGTCAGTACGTAATCGTTAAGTCAGTATGAAATTGTCGTACAAGCCGCCATATTTGACGGTTACAGATACGTAACTGTAAGTTGAAACAACATGGCCTTAATGCATTGGGCGTTAAGAACCTTTTCAGGAAGATCAAATTTTTAAAGGTCAAAATATGCCTTGTCAGTGAACATTTTAGTTCTACAGTTTTCTGTTCTGTGTGCGTAACGTACGTAAATCATCAGATTGGCAAAAAAATTCGATTGTTTCTGCAATTTGATAAACAATGTCATTGCATGTTGAATTTTTGAATTACCCTTAATTATTATATTTTTTTTATATAAAAAATGCAGCGGAGTCTGCAATTAAACAGCTATTTTCATTGCATGCGAATTACTGAATAATGTAATCACACAAATTTTGCATTTATTTCTGCAATTAAAACCTTTCATTATCATTATTTATTTTTTGCTACTTTCCTTTTAACGTTTCAGAACTACATTCGTTGTTATTTTATGATTTCCAAAGCAAAGTGGCTTTTTTTCAAATTTTTACGGGAGTTTTTTTCAGTCAGCAGCATTTTGAATGTAATTTCAACCATAGCAGGCATCTTCTGCTGATAAAATACTTTTTTGAATCGGCCACAGAAGCCTTCTGCAATGATTGCTCATGTCAGCCACATTGATGAACGCTTTCGACATACTCAGTACTTGTTGGGTTTCGGTATGTAATCAATGAGCTGAGTTCGCACAGATTCCATTATGTCCCTTCGCTTTGTATGCGTTATATTGGTGACGTAAGTGAATCACCAGATTGGCAAACATATTCGAATGGTTTCTGCAATTTGATAAACAATGTCACTGCATGCTAATTATTAAATACCTTTGAATTAGCTTTATGATATTTTTATATAAAAAATGTAATGGAGTCTGCAATTAAACAGCTATTTTCATTGCATGTGAATTACTGAATAATGTAATCACACAAATTACTCAATAATTGAATTATATTTTTATATTAAAAAAAATATTTCTGCAATTAAAACTATTATTCAGTACATAATAAGGATGGACTTTTGTAATATATTATTACAATCCAGCCTCGTAATGAGGCTAATAAGTAATTTTATTGTAACTTAAACTTTTAAATAGTCTATATCTAGAATGTGTCCGATAGCACCTTATTATTTTTTTACCCGTTTCCTTTCTAATTACCGACTTTCCAGAACTGCATTGGTTGATTTTTCATTATTTGCAAAGCAGTCTTTTTCACATGTTTACATGGAGTTGTTTGCAGTCAGCAGCATTCTGTATGTAACATCAACCATTAGCAGGCATCTTCTGCTGATAAAATCGTTCCTGAATCGGTCACAAAAGCCTTCTGCAATGATTGCTTCATGTCATTCACATAACATTACTACTTCTACTTGTTGGGTTTCGGTTGATGCGAAGGATCTAAGATTTTTGTAATCAATGAGCTGGGTTCGCACAGATTCCATTATCTTCCTTCGATTTGTATGCGTTATTGGTGACGTACATGAATTACCAGATTGGCCAATATTTGAAGTGACGTCTGCAATTTGATAAACAATGTCACTGCATGCTAATTATTATATTTTTTTATATAAAAAATGCAGTGGAGTCTGCAATTAAATAGCTATTTTTATCGCATGTGAATTATTGAATAACGATGTGACGCATACTTTTCCTACAGTTTTTTCCTCTGTATTTTTATTTTTGTGCGTCAACGGCGCAAATTTCTTTCTTTTTCTTCAAATAAAATTATTTCTGCAAATAAAACCTTTATTTTTTTTATTAAAAAAACACACTGGAGTCTGTAATTAAACAGATATTTTCATTGCATGACATTTTGATGACGTTCATAAAAGTAACTCTAGTCGCAAGTTCTTGAAGATTAAGAGAAAATGTATTATGTCGGATCCATTTCCGGCTGGAGCCCATCATTTTATGTCCACGTCCAGCAGGACTAATGCTGTCAGATCCCTGAGAAGGCTGCAGAAAAAAAATCTGCTTTATTTGTTCTCTGATTTCAATAATTGTTTAATTTTGAAGTGAATTGTTGTATTGCTCGTTGTTCCAAAGAACGATGTTTTCGCCCGAAGCTCCCTACTAATTGTCGGTGTCGGTTAAGCAGAGGGATGTAAGCTGTGTTCGCACAGATTCCATTATATTCCTTCGCTTTGCATGCGTTATTGGTGACGTACGTAAACCACAAGATTAGCAATAAAATATTCGACGAATCAATTGATTTTTCAACACTTCATTTTGTATATAATGATGTCTGCAATTAGACAGACAATCTAATTCATCATTGCATGTGGATGATTGAAATTGGATTGAACGTAGATCTTTGCATATTTTTTTTGCAATTAAAACCTTTTATTATATTATTTTATATATAACAAATGCAGAGGAGTCTGCAATTAAACAGCTATTTTAATTGCATGTGAATTATTGAATAACGATGTGACGCATGCTTTTCCTACAGTTTTTTCCTCTGTATAATTATTTTTATTTTTGTGCGTCAACGGCGCAAATATGCTTTCTTTCTTTTTCTTCTTTAATGAATGTAATCACACAAATTGTTTCATGCATTTCTAACTAATTAATTTAGTTTAAAATTGTCTTGGGCAAAATGTGAGGTACGTGTATCACCAGATTGGCAAAAAAATATTCGACGAATCAATTGATTCTTCAACATTTCTCTTCGTCGCAAATAAATGTGTTTTCTTTCTTATTCTTCTTTTATAATCACACACATTATTGCATGCATTTCTAACTAATTAATTTAGTTTGAAATTGGCTTTAAATGTAATGATAATGTGAGTTGATGTGATATAGTTTGAGTATTTATTGCATGTGAGTAATTATTTAAATATTTGCTTGCCTTTTGAAAAGGTGGAACATGACACTAATATATTTTGTAATAAGACCTTGTAAAACTTGTTCCTGCAAATAAACACTCTATTCTATTCCAAGAGAATTACTAAAAACGCTAATTACCAGAATAGTAAATTATCACATAGTTATTGTAATTTCAAATAAACAATGAAACACATCTTTGCAATGAGAAGTTTCAATTATTTTTGCTTAAATAATTTTTAATTTTGAACACGTTTACACTTTATTTAAAAGTTGCTATGAATACAGTTGCTTGGACTAGCAGATATTAATAATAAATAATGTTGATTTTATTTGTTTTTCCTAATTTTGGAGAGAATTAATATTATTTTTTATTAGAAAAAAATCATTGGAGGCTGTAATTATACAGATATTTTCAATGCATGTCAATAGGTAGTTGAATAATCATTGCATGTCAATACCTAGTTGAATAATGTAATCGTGCAAATTCACCTAATATAATACACCCCGTTAGATTAATTTTTTGTTCTGATATAACTTTTTTCACGTTAAAATTCCGTAACAAGGCATGATTTTAATATTTTACTTATGAGTTCGAAACGTCGTATCACAACAAGTAGCTAATCGCGTCTGAGCCAGTGCTGTACCGCTTCCCATAATTCTGACGCGCGAGCGTATGCTGAGTGGCACTTCCTCTTGTTTTTTTTATTCCGTGTTTTTTATTCCGTAGCAGAATTGAATTGCTCTCGCTCTCTCGATACGCATACATTACTTCGATGTTCGTTTTGTTTTCATATTAATCTCATCTGGCATCCGCTTTGGCGGCCCGTTTGGCGTCTCACGGACGCCACGGAAGCGCTGCTGGCATCCTGATGTGATATGACTCTGAGACCCCCTCCGTGTCTCGGAGAGCACGTTAGACAAGGATTTTGATTCATTTTAAGAAAGAGAGCTACCTATATACCTACAGTACCTACTTTTTCTTTTGAGAAGGGCTCGTGGATAAATGATAGCTGCGCTGATCGATGCGAGGTTAAGCTGCGCATGCCGCGATTAGTCCTTGGATGGGTAACACATCGAGACCCCTCCGTGCCTCGGAAGGCACGTTAAACCGTCCCGTTGTCATAGGAATATCTTTGACGGTCGTTACGGGTAGTCAGGAGCCCAAAGTCTGACAACTGGTCTAACTTTCAAGTAACGGTATTCTCCAATAATTGTGTTGTGGAGGTCAGATGGCAGTCGCTCCACGTAAAATGTTGATATTCAGCCGCAACCAGTTAGACTGGAAGCCGACCCCAATCTAGTTTGGGAAAAGGCTCGGATGACATCTTTATCAGCCGTCATCTTAGGCCTCCTCCGCATTGGGCGTGCGCGTTCCTCTTGCGTGTGAATGACGCGAACGTTCACGCACGCGGCGTTCGCGTCGTTCACACGCTGGAGGAACGCGCACGCCCAATGTGGGGGAGGCGTTAGTATACACCCCCTTCCTGTCCATATAATTTTCCACACAGCCCATCCCTCAGTTTCTTAGTGTTCCTCTATTCTTATAGGCTTCCACATTAGTTTAATTTAAACATTCCACAGAAATCTAAATATTAATTCAATAAGTCGCAAAGGCGCGTGACCTTGTCGCCGCTTTCGAGCAACTATATCAGGCCAACATCGAGAGCGCGCATTTAAAAATGTGACGTATACAGGATTAATATAAAACCAGTGCGGATATTTTAGGAGGTGAAAGTACTCATGAATATGATCAACTTTTATAATGGGACCAACACTGATATATGAAAAAAAATACAGCTGTTCCATACATTTTGATCGTGTTGTAGTGCATTTTTGTAGGGAACAGCTGATTTTTTTTTCATATTTCAGTGTCGGTCCCATAATAAAAGTTGATCATATTCATGAGTAAGTACTTTCACCTCCTAAAATATTCGCACTGGTTTTCATTTTACCCTGTATAAACAGAATTAAGTTTAATTTTGTATTGCATTGGATGCTTTGACATTCACTGCGAAACGGCGACACGTGTCTTTTTTTTTTTTTTTTTTTGAGGATGGGAAATCATCAAATGACCCCTCCCGCTCTGGGCGGAGCGGAAGGGAGTGTCAGACTCTTACTGACTAAAACCCACCCATGTTCCTTCGTTAGCCCTTTTGTCCGGGTCAGCGGTATCCCTTCCGGACAATCCCGCTTTCCCGGCAGGCTTGGGCTCTTGAGGGCCCCCTCTCTGATGCTGACATCTCTTTGAGGCGCGCGTGGAACACGTACGCGCCGTTCGGCACGGGCCTGGTCCTGATCGGACGGTGAGCTACCCATTACTCACCGCCCGCAGGCCCGCGCCTACGGTGGCCGGGAGTCGTCACGCGGCTCCCGACGCCCGGAGCGTCTACCGCGGCGGCTTGGACGGGACAATCTCTCCCTCTCCCGTCCCGCCGCCTCCTTCACTAGCATGACTGCTTCGCAGAAGGAGGCGACTGCCTCCCACTCCCCCTCGCCCCGGACCATGGCTTGAACCAGGGCCGGGCGCAAGAGGTCGCCGCCGCTGCCGATCGCCTCTACGAGGACAGCGACACGTGTCTGGGAATGAAATGTAGTAGATGACATTTCTATTGTCTTATTATTTAGATAGATTTCTGTGATAATACATTCAGTTTATGTAAAATTTAGACTAAAAATGCTGGAACTGATATATTTTAATTGTAAATAATATTAGGTAACAAATGTAAATATGACTAGTATTCGTTACTACTAATTGTACGACTAATTGTAATAGGAATGAAAATCTTGTAAATAAATTGATATGCTGTATGTTTTTGGTTTTATTCAAAGCTATCCGACTATATTAGCCCCTAGACTACACAGCGCAAAAAGGTAAAAAAAACCGGCCAAGTGCGAGTCGTACTCGCGCACCGAGGGTTCCGTATCATATTTGGACGTATAAAGTGAAAAAATCCGGACCGCATAACTAAGTTTTTTTGTGAAGGAATTTTGATGATTTTGAAAAAACTGTACTAGTTAGGAACATCGTTGTATTTTTGGTGCCATATTTGGGTCAATTCCTATCAACTCTAATTATTTCAGATTTTTTGCCCAGCAAACTTCGGAGATAAGGGGGGGGGAATGGTATTTTTTTGGACATTTTTCATCATAATGTCGAAAACTGTGAGACATAAAATACAATAAAAATATATTTTGAAATGTGCAGATCAAGCCCATGGTCATACGTCAGTTAGTATTAAGTATGAATAACTAAAAGAACCAATAGTTAATGAAACAACAAAAACAAATAAGTACTTAATTTATTACAAAAAATAAAATACAAAAGATCATTTTCTTAAACTAAACTTACAATAATCTCGTTAACGCTCAGTCCACACGTGCGACTAAACGATTTAAATTCGTGCAGTGTGCTTGTACTTTAAATCTTTACAAACTAAACGTGAAAAATGTTGGTCTCTGAATTACTTAGAAACGGCTTGACCGACTTTAATGTACTTCTAGATTAACAAGATGAAAAAAATACCACAAAATGTGTATTTACCTACACAGCTAACTGTCAAAAAATATCAAAATCGGTTCGATAATTGATACCAAACAGCTGATATACTACGGGTCTCCCAGTATACGACGTTCCTCGCAGACTCATCATTAAGATCAACTTTTATCATGGAACCGACACTGAAATCGCAAAAAAAACAAATCGATAAAATGTATGGAACATTTTGTATCAGGATGCATGCGATTCTTATATAGTCCTGCAATAACCGACGCGATGACGCTTCATTATAGCAGTAACACGTTGGAAATAACGAACGATAAATACGCAGCTGCGTTTTTATCGTCCAATATTTTGTCCGCGTGCGATATTAACGAAACTGAGTGACGCCTTTTACTTATAAAGCCTATTTTACATGTTTTAGTAATTTTTCTCCTACCCAGGTTTATTTCGCTTTATAAATTCGTACTTCTAGAAGTTTTTCATCACTGACCCCCTACATATTAATTTCATTCTTCACCTGGGTTCACGTATAATTGAAGAATAGTAGAATTATCCTAACAGATGGACGGTTTGTTCGGTGCGACGCGGCAGACAACAGACTTGAGGTCCGTGAAAGCCTCGTCCTGGATCGCCTGGTCGAATTTCTGCAAGAGAAAAATGAAATATAAGACAAGGAATACGTTGCCTACTGAAATTACGTCGCCATTGTCGCCATTACGTCAACAGGAGTTTTAGCGTGATGTGTTGATGCAAAACTTTGCAGGCGTACCTACCTAACGAAATAAAAGACATGAATACGTATTTTGAACCTGTTAAAATTACGTCGCCGTTACGTCTAAACGCGGCACAATTTTAGCATGATGTGTCGAAGCAAAAACATTGCAGGCGCAACGAAATATAAGGGCCATCGCCCACGGCGACTTTTTGTTGCGATACTGTCGCGCGTCCGTCCGCATCGATACAGTCGCGAAGCGGTCGCTAGCTGTGTGCCCTCGCCCACGGGCCCAGATTCAGTCGCGATGAAAACGCAATTCAGTAACAACGGCACAAAAATACCTGCGATCGCTACAGTTGCAAGATAGACTCCGTTGAGGCAACATTAGTCAAGCACTCTCGATCTGTCTGTGTTGCACTGATGCTGGGTTCTCCACTCACGCGCCACCCTCTCTCCGTTCTCTCCCCGATGTCGTCAGACACGGTCGCGCGTTTGCATCGATAAAGTCGCGATGCAGTTGCTCGTTGGTATAGCGCATTGGCATTGCTATTGTAGCGCGTTGCAAATACGACTAACACGCGTACAAAAAGTCGCTATGGGCGAGGGGTCTTAACTATTACTAATACGTACCTCATTAACAATAACAGTAGGCACGAAGCCCAAGGGCCTCTGGACGGTGTCGCTCTTGTCGCCGTAGGAAGCCAGCAGGTTGTCGCCTTGTTCGCCGGACGCGCAGCGCTTCAGCTTGAGAGATTCGGACTCCTTGTTTACTTGAGCGAGACACTGGAAGGAGAAATGTTGGATTAAATTCTGGGTAAGTACTTATTTATACATTTTAGGTACCCTAGGTATTGATTTGAGAGGATAGCATAGAACTTTAAGAGAGGGTAGGGATATATCTCGCTTAAATCTAGAACAGCCCGACTGGGGAAGTGCCTTCACCTTACAGAACACCACAGCCAAATAGCGCTACTGTTCGGTAGTGTTGTGTTCCTGTGGTGAGTAAGGTCGCCAGAGCTGCTGAGGATGCGCTGTGTTGACAGTTGACCTGCTTGTGTCCTAAGCTGTCGGCACAGCGAATACACATTTTAAAGGGTCAGCAACGCGCATGTGATACTCGGTGTTGCCCACGTTTCATGGGCTACGGTAACCGCTTTGGCGCTCCGCTCAGGCGGACCGTAGGTACGCCATTTGAAAGCGGGATTGTCCGGAAGGGATACCGCTGACCCGGACAAAAGGGCTAAGGAAGGAACATGGGTGGGTTTTAGTCAGTAAGAGTCTGACACTCCCTTCCGCTCCGCCCAGAGCGGGAGGGGTCATTTGATGATTTCCCATCCTCAAAAAAAAAAAAAAAAAAAAGGTACGCCATTTGCCAACATAAAGCCTGAAGAGTTTTTTGTTTGATTGTTTGAACGCGCTAATCTCTGAAACTACCAGTCGGATTCGAAAAATTATTTTTGTATATGATAGCCACATTCATGAGGAATAGTTTAGGCTATTTAACATCACGCTACGACCCTTAGGAGCCGAGCAACGTGGATAAAATTATGGGCACAGCCAGTAAATATGAAGAGACTGTTCCTTACCGTGTCCAGAGACTTGTCAGGGTTGGGTTGGTTCATGAGGCAGATGACCAGCTCCATCTTCTCTGTGTCTTGGAGGCTGCGGTCCTTCAGGATGCACGCTTGGATCTGAAGACAAATAAAATGCTTTAGTTATACTTACCTACTAGTAAACTTGATTAGGTATACCTAGGTTCTTAGATATGACTTTTTCAAGGCCCGTAATATATTTTACGTGATTTTTGTAATTCCGACAACAATCCCATAAGTGTGCGTGTCTATCTGTGGCATAGCTTCGAAACGGATGGACCGATTTTAATGCATTTTTTTTTTTTTAAATTGAAAGTAAGTAGGTAATCGGGATGGATCTAGCTTTATTTATTTAATAAAAATCTATTCAGTTTTTTAAAAGTTAAGAGCTCTTCCGAATTGGTGTAAGAATTTCGTAGACAATTATTACACTTTAATTTTTTTTAAGCAATTTTTTGGGTTCCGTACCAAAATGGTAAAAAGGAACCCTTATGGTGCGACTTCGTCTGTCTGTCTGTCACACCTGCTTATTTCAGCAACTACTAATGCTATCGACTTGAAATTTGGAAAACTTATAAAGAATGCTTGTCCAACTTTATTGCAAATGAAAAAAAATTCAAAATATTTTTATTTTCATTGCAAAAGGGGCCGGAGTGGGGGTCCAAAATTTCAAAGTGGGGTTACTGGGTCAAGTGACATATCATATGAAAGGGCTTAATCTGCACATTTCAAAATATATTTTCATTTAATTTTATGTCTCACAGTTTACAACATATATGATGAAAAATGTCTGGAAAAATACCATTCCCCCCCCCCTTATCTCCAAAGTTTGCGGAGTGAAAAATCTGAAATAATTAGAGTTGATAGGAATTGACCCAAATATTGCACCAAAATTAAAACGATGTTCCTAACTAGTACAGTTTTTTCAAAATCATCAAAATTCTTTCACAAACAAACTTAATTTTGCGGTTCGGTTTTTTTCACTTTATACGTCCAGAACTGATACGGAACCCTCGGTGCGCGAGTACGACTCGCACTTGGCCGGTTTTTTTCTTCTTGATTCTCTTTTGGACTATGCGAACATTGAAAAAGGCGAGCGGAGCGTCGTATTGGCGGCAGCTGATACGTAATGTTTTTATATCCAGTTATACCGACCTAAGGCCATACACGGATGGTACTTAGCCCTAATAAGGTTACGTAACCGCTAGCTGCGTGTATGATACGCTGAGCAACAATGTGGCGAGCCAAGATAAGATCATTCACACCCTCAGATCATAGAAACAAGGGAGATGTGCCAAAGCGCTATCGAGCTTGATGCCTGATCTTGAGCAAATTGCTCATACTAAAAACGTACGCGCTGGCGACGAACCGAACACGATCGATGGTATAAATACAGTGTTTTAGTTTAGTGCTAGTGTTGAGTGACGATTAACAGTGTTAGATTGAGGGTGTGCGGAATGTTTAATGCGTGGGAGATCTTTTTATTCACAAGGAGCGCTTAATTATGCACGTAATTGTATCGAAAAATGTACTAAAAGTGGCATCAGTTGTTCCCGTACTAATTTGCTATGATGGCATATCTCCTTGTTTCTATGATCTGAGTTCACACCGCAGATAATGATACTATTGTAGAAAATGGCGGTAGTTAGTAATTACATAGGACAGCTCACAGCGGTACCTATTCAAGGCTGTTTCTTAACTAAACCAATTTAGTCTCACTATGTCTCTTTCTAACAGAAAACTTGAGAAAAGGATGGAAAACATATCAACGAGATCGACAAACAAGATAGTCACGTCTGTAGATTATCTAATCTATACTATACAGGGTGGCAGGTTAGACAGTGGAAATATTTTAAGGGGTCATGTACTCATTATTATGAACAACTTTTACTATGCGACCAACCCTAAAATCGCGAAAAAAAATTAGCTTCGGTATGCGGGCCCCCACTTGCCTAGAGTATTATCTTTATTATATAATCTGTGTTTTAGTCATGCGTATTTACCACATGATATGTTAAAAACAATAGTTGTACCTGTAGTTAAAAATAAAACCGGTGACTTAACGGATAAAAATAACTACAGGCCCATATCGCTAGCTACTGTGGTTTCTAAGGTATTGGACAGCGTGATTAATGCACAATTAAATAAGCATATCAAATTACATGATAACCAGTTTGGATTTCGACCAGGCTTGTCAACGGAAAGTGCGATATTGGGATTTAAGCACGCTGTGGAATACTACACAAACCGCAGTACACCTGTTTACGCCTGTTTCCTCGACCTGTCGAGTGCTTTTGATCTGGTTTGCTACGATATCCTTTGGAAAAAACTAAGTGATGCTCAACTACCACCAGAAGTTACCAATATTATTAAATATTGGTATGGGAACCAGATCAACAGTATTCGATGGGACGGGGCATACTCAAGCCCATACAGATTGGAGTGTGGGGTGAGACAGGGGGGTCTAAGTTCTCCTACACTCTTTAATTTGTATATGGACCAATTGATTGTGGAACTGAGCAGCACCAGAGTCGGATGCTATATTGATGGCTTATGTGTAAACAACATAAGCTATGCAGATGATATGGTGCTGCTCAGTGCCTCAGTATGTGGGTTGAGAAAACTCGTGAAAAGATGCGAAGACCACGCCAGAGCGCATGGTTTGTTGTATAATGTCAAAAAAAGTGTTGTTATGGTGTTTGGAGCTAGTGGGAAATACCCGGAAACTGTCCCTCCAATCAAACTGAACGATGTACCCTTAACTAGAGTGCACCAGTTCAAGTACCTTGGACATGTACTAACTACTGGCCTCAAAGATGATGACGACATTGAGAGGGAGCGGAGGGCGCTGTCGGTGAGAGCAAATATGATTGCCCGCAGGTTCGCGCGTGCTTCTAACGACGTGAAAATCACGCTATTTAGAGCCTACTGTACTTCGTTTTACACCTGTAGCCTGTGGGTAAATTTTACGCAAAAATCGTACAGTGCCCTCCGCGTCCAGTATAATAATGCTTTTAGGGTGCTGATGGGGCTGCCTCGCTTCTGTAGCGCATCAGGGATGTTCGCACAAATGCAAGTTGATTGCTTCTTTGCAATAATGCGAAAAAGATGTGCATCACTGGTGCGCAGGGTGCGGGCCAGCTCCAACAGCATCCTGAGCATGATTGCAGGTAGGCTGGACTGTAATATAATAAATCGTTGCTCCCGAGTTTCAGCTGGAATTCAGAAGTAATGATTTTTGTTTGTTTTTGTATTACATTGTATCACTAACATAGTATCTAAGTCAATATTGTATTTTACTAATCCTAATATGAGTCATAGATACTTGAAATAAACTTTATTAATAATAATAATTACAAAAAATCTATCAGTCAGGAGTAACTTTGCTAACATGGGGTGCACATAATGTATTTGTTCAATCCAATCACCAATCCTATCATGCGAGTGGTGATACGTAATCATGACACGCGGCGTTCTTGATACACGGTTCGATACCATACGCGATACGGTCCGTTCCATCTCGAGTCGGTTTTTGTCCGATCGGGAAAAATAATGCATATTATTATGTGGACTCGGCACTAAAGAGTATTGTGTCGTTGTTTGTCAGCAGAGACCTGTCATTAATCTAATAAATGTAATCAATCAAACTTCATATTTATGTCAATGTAATTACAATAATAATATCAGGGCTTTATTTAAAAAATAATCAAAGTATTAGCGCTGTTTAAAAACTGTCCCACTGCTGGGCACTGGGCACGGGCCTCCTCTCAGAATGAGAGGGGATAGACCATAGTCCACCACGCCGGCCAAGTGCGGGTTGGCAGACTTCACACACCTTCAAGAACTTTATGCAGAACTTTCAAGCATGCAGGCTTCCTCACGATGTTTTCTAAAGCAAGTGATAGTTAATTCTAATACGCACATGACTTCGAAACGTCAGCGGTGCGTGCCCTGGGATCGAACTCGCATCTTCGCCGTGGGAGGCGCATGGTTATATACCACAAGGCTATCACTGCATTTTTCATTAAACTCTCTCTTATCCTTAGGAGTGATGGTTTATACATAAGTGATTGATTTCAAATCAAGAAATAGTAACATGTATTAGGGCTTCGTCACATCACCACGTTGCGGCGCCGGCACCGTGATTTTCAGTGCGCCACCGCACCGTTTTATGGCGTATTTTCCGACTTCCACGCGGACGGAGTCGCAGGCACAGCTAGTATATAATATAATAAAGCTGAAGAGTTTGTTTGAACGCGCTAATCTCTGGAACTACCAGTCGGATTTGAAAAAATCTTTTTGTATATGATAGCCAGATTCATGAGGAATAGTATAGGCTATTTAACATCACGCTGCGACCCTTAGGAGCCGAGCAACGGGGGTGAAACCGTGGAGAACAGCTAGTTTCATATAAAATGACGTATCTGCATAGATACGTCATTTTATATGAAACTAGCTGTTCTCCTAACACAAGTTGCATAACTTGTGTCAGTAATAATTACATAGCATACCTTATTGCCGTAGCACTCGTCGGGTCCATGGTGGCATGTGAACTGCCACTTGCCGTTCACTTTATCGTGCTGTCAACAGAAAATAAAACATTATGCCTAATACTAGATCAAATCAAATAACATGGGTTCTATCCCCAGGAAAGACAGTGTTAGATGTCACCAACGCTGGATTCAAAAGAGATTTTAAGAAACCGAAGTCAATAGAAATGTTTTTTATGTAATTTAATTTAATTTATTTATTGTTTATTTACAACGGTTTCACCAATTATAGTAAATAATTCCAAATATCTATCCTAATCATAATAAAATAATAAGGTAAACAAAATATATACACGAAACACCAGTTGTATACCTATCATCAATTCTTCTCACAGTACTCCAAACATTCTGACAAGATCACCTTCCATTCATCCGCAAACACGTCACAGTCCGGTCTGGTGTCCAGGAGAGCATTGAGCGCGGCGAGGGTTCGCGGAATGGGAGATCTTGCCCGAGCTACAGTCCTCACGGAATAATGATTACTGTTCTGTGACAGTCCTACATGCTGGAACCGCAAACAGCTTATGCTTCCTGTTCCGGCGATAATTGTTCGGAGCAAACAAACGACATAGCTCGCAGTTTAAGTCAGGGGCATCCACTTTTCCTCTCAGGATAGTACTTACTACCTACTTATTACATTTTAGTACCGGACGCTTGTCGCCGGTTCGCAGCACATATCTTTTACATCCAGTGCAATATTTAAACTTAATTCCGTTCAAATACTTAGGTATAGGTATCGGCAGGAATTATGATCACAGATCGCGCATGTACATTTTTGGCCCATTAGACAATAGACAGTTGACAATACGTAATAGTGAATGGTCCAATTTAGTAGACGACGAGCATCAACTGACGAACCAATCGCGTGCAGCCTCGGCGCCCCCCAACTTCTTCATTCCGCCAAAGAGACCGAAAAATCAGCTAATGCGCAGGTGACGTTTGTGATCATAACTGGTGACTGGACTTATACTGACCGTGCTCTTTCCGTACGGGACCATCTTGACTTTCACGACTCCTCGGAAGTCCCTCCACACGGGCGCCAGCTGCGACGTGATGAACCGCTTGCTGTCCGGACATAAGGACTCGTAGTACACCGCGATCTTCACCTGCAGGTGGAAAGGTTTCTTGAGCTCAGATATAGAAACAGGAGATATGTTAACATAGCTAATTAGTACGGCAACCGCTGTCGCCACTTTAGAAACAGTGTGCGTCACAACTGCAAACTAAAGAAGTGTTCATTTGTAAATATAGAGAGCTTCCACACATTAAAAAATCCGTACACTCTCAGTCTAACACATGTTTCTATCATCTGAGTAATTAGAGACACTATTTTAGCGTTATTAAAATACTTATAAAGCAATAACACCCTACTACAGTGTATGGTGTATATAGGGCTGTAGGGCCTACACGCTTGTTTGCTACGCTACGCTACCCTGCTACGCTACGTTGCTATACTACGCTACTACGGTTCGCTGCTACGCCACGCTGCTACAATACTCTACGCTACTACGCTATGCTGCTACGCTACTACGCTACCCTGCTGCACTACGCGGCTACAATACGCTACGCTACTACGCTACAGGCTATAGCTTCAGAAATAAATGAACGTAGTTTGTTCACAAATCTGAATAGGCATTATATGCAGCCTAAACGTGGTAGGTGACAGGTACTGTACCTTGTGGTCATCTCCCTTCTTGCCCTTGGCCAGCACCCCGTAGAACAGCGCCACCAGACACAACACCGCTACAGTCTTCATTTTGTTCTGAAACAAGCAAACAAAGCTTTTTATAATATATCTAAGTGAAGTCTTGAAGGAAAGGATTCATCAAAAATTATTGGATGGGACCACGATAGGATATTTCGCTCAAATCTGGAGCAGCCATACTGGGAAGTACCTCCATCTTACAGAACACCACAGCCAAATAACGCTACTGTTCGGTAGTGTTGTGTTCCTGTGGTGAGTAAGGTCGCCAGAGCTGCTGAGGATGCGCTGTGTTGACGAGGATCTGCTTGTTTAAGCTGTCGGCACAGCGAATACACATTTTAATTGGTCGGCGCGAATGTGATACTCGGGGTTTCGGGGTTTCCCATCAGGCGGGCCGCACGCCTTATTGCCACCATTGCCTGACTACACGATGAATAGATACATGAGGGCACACAGAAAGCGCAGTATAACTTCACAGTTTTCTCTACCACATCGCTGTATGCAGTCCGACGCACAAAAACGTGAGTAGTTCTAAACAATACAGTTTTGCGAACTTAAGTAGGTAGGTTGTTACGTGAACTATTTCTTGTGAATATAACAATGTGGTGTGTTGTGAGAAACTTGTGTGAAACACCATCTGGTAGATAACAAGGCGGTTCAAGTATTCGTCTCATACGTTGCCTTATATGACGCCGACCGCTATTAGTTTCTAACTTTAGAGAACAGCTGCCGGCCTAGCATGACCACGATAGAAACGGGTTTTGTCTACATAAAAATAGACAAAGTGACAGATTGTAGAAACATTTCTACGTTTTATGAATGAAACGGTAGAAATGTTTCTACAATCTGTCACTTTGTCTATTTCTATGTAGACAAAACCCGTTTCTATCGTGGTCATGCTAGGCCGGCTGAGCTGGCCTAGCATGACTGAATGAATGTATATATTTATTCTTAAGTAATATTATGTAATTGTTTTAAGTTTTAGTTAATGATTGGTAAGTTAAGTTAATATACTATGTATTAAGTAATTGTGTAAAATTTACCACTAAAATGTAAGTGCTTTGTTCGTTACTGTAAACTTATATTTAATTAAGTAAATAAATACATGACCACGATTAAAACGGGTTTTGTCCACAGAAGAATAGACAACGTGACAGATTGTAGAAAGATTTCTACCGTTTTATGCGTACAATGAAGAGGAGAAATGTCTCTATTCTTCAGTAGATAAAATTCTGGTAAACCAAGCACGAGTCGCCGCGTGCTCGGGCAGAAAGATAACGAGTTGGATAGAAAGTACTTTGTCTATTCTTTGGTAGAATAGAGATAGAATTGGTCATGCTAAGCGTGCAGTTCAGTGATACTAATGACCTCGATTTACAAGACGTTGGTTCGAATACAGGGAGGCGCGCATAATTTGTGCAGTTTGTTTCGTTTATGGATGCAACGACACCGATGCCTACAATCGTAAACCGCCGGTTGTCATATCGTACTTAAAAATTCACTTAAGGGATAACTTCCGTGATTCTTGTTTGAATTGAGTCTCGATATTTCGACGCTGTTGCAAGCGCCATGAAGAAGGTGGTTTCAAATTGTCGAGTGTATGGAATCCAGTGTTATGTCAACTAAAACGCAATATAAAACCTCGTAATAAAGACTCCCAAAAACTTACGTGAGTGTGTTTTCCCGTGACTTTCAATCGAGTGTGAGTTTCAATAGTGAGCGTAGCAAAAGACGTAAGAAAGAGGGTAGACGGATTTGTCTGCTCTTAATAATTATTTTATTTTAAGTGTTCACCCACCCGCATTCTCCAGTTTACCCGCGATCATGACGCTTGAACAGCGTCGAAATATCGGGAACTCAATTCAAACAAGAATCACGGAACCGTGAAAGTTTAAAACAGTGCTTATCATATCGTAATCAGTACCTACCTATCGTAAAATATATTTGATATTCTGTAACGATTATTGAAATATTTTTGGTACATTTTATTCGGAAAAAATGCACAGTTCACGTGGGTTATGCGGACAAAGTCGCCGGCAAAGTGCTAGTATCAAATAAAGCAGTAGGTCTACTCATCGTTTAAGTTCTGCTCACACCGCACTAGCACGGAGACGATTTCTAACAGGTAATGTACACAGTGGTACTTTCTAAGTGACAAACGCAATACTGAGTGGGTCAAACTGTGACCCTGAGGCGCAAGTCACAAGATGAAGAGAACACATCTAATACGTCACATACAGGTCCAGCATCAATCCGTGAATTGCATGCGCGGAGCAAAAGGATTTGTAATGTATGAAACTAAACTACTATCTATCTCGCGGTTGCACCCGCCGCGCCGTTTAATTTAAAAGAACGTTTAATTTTTAAATGACCGTACACTATAGCTTTATTAATTGATGACATTGTTATTATTATTTTTTTTATTGTTCACTATAAATTCTATCACATTTTTATTTTACCTTGACATTTTTATACATCACTGACATTTTTATTTATTAATGACATGTATTTAAAATTTTAAAAAATTATTGCTTTTCTCAATATTTGCATGCCTATAAATGGTAGATTGTACAAGGGTCAGAAACTTTGTAAACACCGCTATTATATGTACCTACTTTCTAAGCAAATAAATGATGATTTGATTTGATTTGATTTAAGATCTAGACAAAGTGACAGCCACCCCGAGCCAACATAACGTCGAACCAGGAACCAGGCGCGGTCGCCGCCGACGGTTTTGGGGGGGGGGTCATACCGCAGCCGAAGACTTTTGGGGGGAGTCATACCGATTAACACCGACGTGAATTACCGTGTTTGGCGCATTTTTTACGATTTTGGAGGACACGATGCACATGAGGTTCATGGTCATGATCCCCATGACTCGGACCGCGCCTGTAGGGAACTCTGTGAAACGCTCTAAGCGTTCTATGTTTTTAGGGTTCCGTACCAAAATGGTAAAAAAGGAACCCTTATGGTGCGACTTCGTCTGTCTGTCTGTTTGTCTGTTTGTCTGTCTGTCTGTCACACCTGCTTATTTCAGCAACTACTAATGCTATCGACTTGAAATTTGGAACAGTTATAAAAAATGTTTGTCCAACTTTATTGCAAATGAAAAAATTAAAAAAATATTTTTATTTTCATTGCAAAAGGGGCCGGAGTGGGGGTCCAAAATTTCAAAGTGGGGTTACTAGGTCAAGTGACATATCATATGAAAGGGCTTGATCTGCACATTTCAAAATATATTTTTATTTAATTTTATGTCTCACAGTTTTCGACATATGATGAAAAATGTCTGAAAAAATACCATTCCCCCCCTTATCTCCGAAGTTTGCGGAGTGAAAAATCTGAAAAAATTAGAGTTGATAGGAATTGACCCAAATATGGCACCAAAAATAAAACGATGTTCTTAACTAGTACAGTTTTTTCAAAATCATCAAAATTCCTTCACAAACAAACTTAGTTATGCGGTCCGGTTTTTTCACTTTATACGTCCAAAACTGATACGGAACCCTCAGTGCGCGAGTACGACTCGCACGTGGCCGGTTTTTTCTTTTAGATTTAAGTATTAAAGTAAAGTGGGACACTAAAAAGTGGTGAACGAGAATTGATGCTAAAAGAAAACTTTTAACTGGTTAAAAACGTCATATTCGACATTTAGGGCAGCCAACATAGCGTCGGCGTCGAGGGAAACTTTTGTGGTAGTGTGACAATTGACATGTACTGTCATCTTACTGACTTCACAATTTTTCTGACTCAAAATTCTGAAAATGTGCGGTCGGCCTAAATAAACGCCAATCGCTCCCGCTCATGACTTGCACCGAGACGACCACAGACGTGTTCTTACACACTAATATCCGCTATTGTCCACAGTACCTCAACTGTACCTCACACTGCTTTCTCTGCAATCTCACTACTCTATGTATAGTTACGTAAAACTGTTTGTGGTGTTACTAACACCCTAAGTAGGTAGGTACACTAAGTATACAGGGTGGCAGGTTAGACAGTGGAAATATTTTAAGGGGTCATTGTACCCATCATTATGAACAAATTTTACTGGGACCAACCCTGATCGCGAAAAAAAAATCAGCTGTTCCATACATTTATGTTCACATAACTCAACAAAATGTATGGAACAGCTGATTTTTTTTTTTGCGATTTCAGGGTTGATCCCATACTAAAAGTTGTTCATAATGATGAAGTACAATGACCCCTTAAAATATTTCCACTGTCTAACCTGCCACCCTGTATATTGTCAGTGGAAAGGCGAAAGAGCTTAACCGCCAAAAGAAAGAGATATTATTTGAGGGAGATGGTGATATCGTATCGATGTCCTTCTAACTGCAAAGTTAGAAACATTAAGTTTAGTTGGAGTAAATGTACCTAGACCTTGTTTAGGGTTCCACAGCCAAATGTCGAAAACGGTACTCTTATTAGGGCACAGCGGGATATCTTGCCCTTACAACACACCACGTTGGAACACCACAGCCAAATAACGCTACTGTTCGGTAGTGTTGTGTTCCTGTGGTGAGTAAGGTCGCCAGAGCTGCTGAGGATGCGCTGTGTTGACAGTTGACCTGCTTGTGTCCTAAGCTGTCCGCACAGCAAATACACATATATTCAAAGAATTTTTCAAAGGAACTATAGATATAAGTTAACTGCAACTTATCCGGAGATGGAGAAACATTCGTTTGTACTGATCGTAAAGTTAAACAAGACATCGAAATTACTCGATCACTCACTCATTTAATTTGCACCGGCGCCAAAATTGTGTCTAAATTGACACTAAGTAACATTGATTCCGACTGCCGACCGCGACCTGACCCACTTACCGGCCATTATGCAAACAAACCAGTTAGTTCACACAATTACCCATTTACATTACTTTTGTACGCTGGCTTATCAAGTTTCAACCAATCTTTTGTCTTTAGGTTTAATAAGCAGTTCATGATTTCTGTCTCTTATGAAGTTATTCTGGTGAGTAACAACATAATATCTACCTATTATGTGTTTTAAACATAACTAGCTGTTCCCCGGTTTCACCCTCGTTGCTCGGCTCCTAAGGGTCGTAGCGTGATGTTAAATAGCCTATACTATTCCTCATGAATCTGGCTATCATTATACAAAAATATTTTTTAGAATATAGGATTCGAAAAAAAATATTTGTATAGATACCTACCTACTTCATGATAGCCAGATTTTTTAGACATTAATATTCTTCTTTATTTAGATTTTTATTTCGATATATAATAATAAACAAGCAATGAATTCTTACCTTTCTTATTAAATTCACTAAAACACGAAAAATATTTTGCATTAGGTACTTTTTAAAACATTTATCAAAATTTTAGTTTACGTAAATTCTAATTTTAGATTTTTTTAATAAGATAAGAACGTTCTATTTAAATCTATAATTTAAAAACCAATTAAACGTGATTACACGTTTTAATAATAGTTGAATCAATTTTACGCGTGTATTTAATATTACAATTTACATTTATTTGTACAAATAATGAGACTGGTCGTCATAAAGACCTATTCTGAACTGTTTCGGTATATAAGATAATGTTTGACCTGCCACGGACGTTATCTCACGTCGGCTATCAGAAGAATTAAATGTATGTTTAATCAATTTGTAAATACTATGGCGCCTCTTTATCTGAACAGAGACAAAAACTGAGAGGACTCACATAACTTCAAGCTTGTATTTCCGATATAAGTGCTAGTCCAGCTATATTTTGGCAGATATGAAGTCCCGTAATGGACGAGCCTATTGCCATTAACCTATTAACTGGGCAGAAATCCTGACAGCGGGCTACTATAAATTTCGAAGAGAAAACCCCCATTACATTTTGCCTATTTTTCTCTATCCGATACGACGATGGCGACGATGGTAAGCGGTCACCGTAGCCTATGAATACTTGCAACACCGAGTATCATGCATGTTGCCGACAGCTTAGGAGCCCTGGCGACCTTACTCACCACAGGAACACAACACTACCGAACAGTAGCGTTATTTGGCTGTGGTGTTCTGTAAGGTGGAGGTACTTCCCTAGTCGGGCTGCTTCAGATTGAGCGAGACATCCCGCTGCCCTACCTCTCTTTATGCATACATATATGGGGAGGCTAAAAAAAAATCAAGAAACGTTTTTGTGACGTTCTGTTATTTCTGCTAACCGCTATGTAAGAATAGCTTGATACAGTCTTCATAAAGTACCTATAAGTGTTTTGCACAATACCTCACAGGGTCAACTAAGACCCCGCGAGGTTAACTGCCGGCGCAATGACCTACATCGACCAATTGAGTTCTATTGTACATTTGTACCGTGAGTCGTGACGTGATGTCACGACGATCAGCTGACGTTCGTGGTCGCAGGACGAGCGCTGACCGAGGACCTCCTCTTACAACCAGTGGCATTCTTAGAGGGCAAGCCCGACGCATTTTTAGGGTTCCGTACCTCAAACGGAACCCTTATAGGATCACTTTGTTGTTATTAAATATATAAGAGATTCCCAAAACCAACTGACACAGGCAGGATTCGAACCCGTGACCTCTGTCTAAACCGGGACAGTGCTCTAACCAACTGAGCCACAGTGGAATTGAATTAGTTGAAATTGGAAACCTCTTTCTACGCCTGTCATGAGCGTTGGTGACGTCTATCGGAGACTAATTACAGACTCCAACTCAATGTCTCTAACTTTGCAGCTAGAAGGACATCAATACGATGTCATTCACAGAACAATATTACTCTAGCGAGAAGAATATCAACTTCATAATAAAAATGTGAGACGATTTTGCACGCCATCTAGTGGGATCCCAGTAAATCCAATGAAAAAAATTATACGCCCACCTAGAATAGATATTATTTTATTGACAGTTTAAGACAATAAAATAATATCTATTCATAAAGGTGGGCATATAATACAAATTAATACATCTTGAGAAGCTGGAAATACACAATTGACGCACTTTCCTATGTTTTACTTTGATTAATTGCGAAACAATTCTCGTTCTCACAAAGAAATCTCGAAAGAGTCACTATCTCACTCAACACAACACTTTTTCACCGCAACGGCGTAACAGTATGCCGACTCAACGTTATGATAGAAAAATCAAAAACAGTTTATCGTTTTAAAGCACAACAAATAAAGAGAAACAAGAAAAAACGACCAACCATAATAGCAGACATTTATCTTATGGTGTTGCCAGAGCAAACTACCAGAGTCCATTTTTTAAATTCAATATTATTTCTAAAGATATAATTATTTTTCCAAATTTCGTTTAGAATTTATAATTTTAATAATATAACCGAAAAAAAATAGGTGTTAGTTAATAAGCTACATTTTACATTAAATTAATCATGTTTAGGTCATAATTTGTTACACGATATTTCATTTTATTTTACTTGGTAACATTGCATTGTAATCAGCCCGTTAGACAGAGTCATCGATATCGCTATCCTTTTCATGAACTGGAACCCGCCTTGAGTCCAAGGTCACCCATACACAGTTGACCGAGCCTGATGTCATTGTTGTCCGTCTGGACCACTTTGGGAATCACTGGTTTAAATCTTATAGAACGAATAGATAAGCCTGACCAATCTTTAATAGGAACCCGCAAAAGTCAAAATGTCACTACATCCGGTGACCTAAAATTGTTCAAGCGTCATCGAACTACGAAGGTTACTGGTTCAAATATCGAGTCAGACAAATGCTAGTCTGATAGGAAAATTGCTGCCTAATAGTCTAGTGACCGTCTACAAGAGCGTGAGGGCTTGGGTTCAGTTCCCGAGTCAAACAAAGGGTAAATACTTAATGGGTCTTAGAAAAGATATCGTTCCTTTTCTTATCTTTTTGTTAGGTCATTGACACGATCTCGAGGTTGTCCCGGTAACAACTAAAGATAGATGATGGGATGACCAATATAAGAGGAACTTCGTTAACAAACTATTTGTTTGAATTGAGAGGGCTGTGCTTACAGTTGATGTATCGCCCGATTTATTGAGACCTCTCGTTTGGAGAACTTTGTTTAACTAGAAGGGTTTTCTTATATTGGCGTTCTACTGATAATAACAAACAATTAAAAAAGATCTCTCATATAGAACACTTTGTTTGAAGAGCAGTTTCATGTTATATTGGGAGGTTACATTTAAACTAGTTATCACAGACCTCCCGTACAGACCAATTTGTTTGAATCAGGGGGTCATGATAAATTGGATATTTCTGGACTCCAAAATCAACTTTGACCTTCTTTGTTCACTATTTTGATAATATTATTTATAATGTTTCTAAATAAAGACATTTCTTATGATTAGTATGTCGTGACGTCATGAGACCGTGATAATTATTTCCATCTAATATAATTATGGTATCTATGCTCAGATCATAGAAACAAGGAGATATGCCATCATAGCAAATTAGTACGGGAACAACTGATGCCACTTTTAGTACATTTTTCGACACAATTACGCGCATAATAAAGCTCGCTCTTTCTGAATAAAAAGATCTCCCACGCATTAAACATTCCGCACACCCTCAATCTAACACTGTTAATCGTCACTCAACACTAGCACTAAACTAAAACACTGTATTTATACCATCGATCGTGTTCGGTTCGTCGCCAGCGCGTACGTTTTTAATATGAGCAATTTGCTCAAGATCAGGCATCAAGCTCGATAGCGCCTTGGCACATCTCGTTGTTTCTATGATCTGAGTATCTATGGTTAGATAAATTTTACAACAGACTCGACTGCCTTACCCTTTTTAGGGTTCCGTACCTTAAACGGAAAAACGCAACACTTATAGGATTACTTTGTTGTCCGTCTGTCCGTATATCAAGACCCTTAACGGGTGGAGGCATCTTCTCACAGATGGTGCATATTTCGGAAACAAGTTTATAGGACGGAGTCGCGGGCAAGAGTCTAATTACTTTGTATGGAGTTTCATCTGACAGAACCGTGTCATAACCCAGTTAATAATTACCGTAATTGAGATAACAATTAATGTCGTTATTAAATAAAACAGTTATTAAAAATAACAGTGAAAAATACTGGCTTTAAGTGTGTCGTTACTGCGCGACCTCGTTGGCTAGAGATGTGTCTAATTAAGACGAAGACGAGATGTCATTTTTGTAGAGGACGAAGGCCGAATATGTGCAGAAGATATTAGCACATTTGAAGAATACGTCGAGATTTGTTGCCTTCCTTTATAACAAAGTTCGGTAATATCCTGTACCGATTTTTTTTCATAGTTGACACTGTTATTAGACAGACGTGGCAATGAAGACTTTTAAGACTTCCGCAAGAGTCTTCATCAGTCTATACATCGCTTTAATTGAACGATAATATTGTCATAATCATTAGGCTAGACTTGTTCTTTGAAGCAAGATATGATGCTTATAGTTCTTGTAAATAAGTAGTTTGATTTGTGTAAAATAATCAGTGACAATCACTTCAAGTTTTACTGGGCAGTGTAAACTGTAGCATGAATCGATTAACTCCACATTGCAAAATAATGGTTTCTCTAGCATTAGCAGAGGGAAACAGCCTGTCAAAAGTATTTTTTATTTAATGATTGATTTAACAAACATACAGCTACCATAACGTACCTACACAGTGATAGCCTGTCAAAAGTAGTTTATTAGGCCATGTTGTTTCATCTTACAGTTACGTATCTGTAACCGTCAAATATGGCGGCTTGTACGACAATTACATACTGACTTAACGATTACGTACTGACTTACGGATACAGATGGTTTGAAGCAACCCGCCCCTAATCTATAAAACTTATCGGCCTGCCGAATGCCGATTTCGGCGTTGAAGTCTACGAAAGATTTTTGTTTGCCCAACCCTAGTTGCTTGCGGTCAAAAATATTTGCGTAGTTTTTGTTTATAGTTTTTGCAATTAAGTTAATTAACATTAATTTGTTAAAGCTGAGAATATCTTTGTTCTTTGTCTCTGTTCTATTTGAAAATACTGCAAAAATTGCACGAATAAACTAGTAAATCGTGTTTTGATCGCCGACGAGAGAAGATAATGTTTCTATTCTTCAGTAGACAACATTCTGATAAACCAAGCACGGGTCGCCGCGTGCTCGGGCAGAAAAGACAACGACTAGCATCGAAAGAACCTTGTCTATTCTTTGGTAGAATAGAGATAGAATCGGTCATGCTAAGCGTGCTTGAAGGCCACCTTATTATCATCACTCACATACTTACAAGATATTCTTACTGGCACTATTATAATACTTAGGCCATGTTGTTTCATCTTACAGTTACGTATCTGTAACCGTCAAATATGGCGGCTTGTATGACAATTTCATACTGACTTCGATTACGTACTGACTTACGAATACAGATGGTTTGAAGCAACCCGCCCTTAGTCTATCCAATTCAGACAATTTAAGTACTAAAACCTAATGAAGATCTTATGTTACTCCAAGACTGACCGTCTCGTGAGCTTGTCAATTAGACGCAGGTCAAAGGTCTTTGCACTGCTAATTATTACCTACTAGCGACCCGCCCCTGCTTCGCACGGATGCTATGAACCTTCCTCTTGAATCACTCTATCTATTTAAAAAACCGCATCAAAATCCGTGGCGTAGTTTTAAAGATCTAAGCATACATAGGGACAGACAGACAGGAAGCGAGTTTGTTTTATACTATGTATGTACCTAGTGATGATATAACTGCTAAGATGCGGTTATGACTGCAAGTTTTAGCTTTTAAATGGACTTTAAAAAGTAAGAGTTATATTTTTAGAGCAAGGATTGTTACAATAAAAATAAACACATCATTTTCACGACAGTTATTTCTCAAAAAGTGTTTATTTAATGTGATTATTCCCGATGTCCACCACTTGTCTGGCCACCACTGGGGGACAGCGAGACAACTTTAAAACATTATTCTCGCTGTCCACCACTGGGGGACAGCGTCACAACTTTGTAAATTAGGGTCCAAGAGCGAGCGAAGCGAGCTCGGGAACTTGGACACCCCGACACGGACAATTTAGGTTCGAAGGGGTTGACGGGGGCTTCAGTGAGCGAGCAAAGCGAGCGAACGAAGCCTCCGTCAACCGCTTCGTGTTAGGTTACTTTTAACCTTGCAGACAGAAATAGGAGCCCCGCTTAGCGGGGCTCTGTCGACCACCTCCCTCCCCCTTGTAAGTCCAAAAAAGTAGTATTTTGTTTTACATTGACACTGTTATTTAAAAGTCTAAGGTAAATAATTCAACTTAAAACACGGCAACATTAATCTGCTGCTACGGTAGTTTGCAATTATTTTCGTCTGGTATCACTGCTACTTTGGGCTACGCCGGTTCCCAACGGTGTTATTTTTGGGAGCCGCCGCCGGCTGCGGAGGCAGAATAATCGGTCCCCCAGTGGTGGACAACGAGAATAATGTTTTAAAGTTGTCTCGCTGTCCCCCAGTGGTGGCCAGACAAGTGGTGGACATCGGGAATAATCGATTTAATGCCTATGACACTAACAAGTGGTGAACGAGAAATGGTACTGAAAGAAAACTTCCAACACCGTTGTAATGTAATGTAATGTATAACGGGCTGGTGTCCGCAACTCCACGTCAAAGCGCGTATTTTGCGTGCGGATACCAACACCGTTAAAAACGTAATATAATGACATTCAGGGGAGCCAACATTGCGTTGAAGGGACTTATGTGAAACACTATAATTACGAATACTAGTTTCTCCATTGTATCTAATAAAGTTACCACAAGAACAGGCTTTCGTCATAATTATGTTTCTTATGGGATGTACAGTCAGCTACTGAAGTGAATAAAACAAAAAAAAATAAGCTATTGTTAGGAAACATTTGAGTTTGTAATTGAACATAATATAGTAGGTATAAGTAATAGTACGAGTATACTGTAATTTTGTTAGATTCAAATAACTTTCCACTTTTAAATAATTATCTAGGTACTTATACAAATATTATAAAGAGGAAAGATTTTTTTTGTTTTTACCGAATAGGCTCCGAAACTACTGGACCGATTATAACCATTTTTTCACCAATAGAAAGCTACATTATCACTGAGTAACATAGGCTACTTTTTATCCCGAAAAAATGTATAGTTCCTGTGGGACACGCGGACGAAGTCGCGGGAAAAGTGCTAGTAGGAAGTATAGTATGTTATACTTATATAATATTATTTATCTTAAATTAAATTAATTTCAATTTCATTAAATTATTTTATATATATGAATTTTAATTTAATTGTTTTTAATTTATGGATTGGATTTAATTTGATTGATTATTTAATGTATGTATTTTAATTTAGTTGTTTGTATGTGAATTTAATTTTAATTTTAACTTATTTATGATTATGATGTTATGTTATGTTTATGGACACTGTCTGAAATAAATAAATAATAATAATAATAAGAGCGACTTTTTTCAGGGGGCCCAGTGAGAGAGTTGGCAAGTCTCCGTCTGCTATTTTTACGTGTGCACATACATTGTTCCGTCAGGCGCCATAGGTTCACATAGTTCCCTTATCTTAGTCCATTATCATCCCATCACAATAGCCCAAGTAGTTTCTTTTTTCCACATGTATTGCAATAGTCCTGCATAAGCTGGTGATTGTCCTTGGGTGTATTTCTGTGGTGCATGCAGGGGTGATCACCAGCCATTACATTTTATATTCAAATTGTAAAGGGCCTCTACGTGTTGGCTTCGGCCCCACGCAAGCCTTCGAAAGGTCCGGGACTCTTAAGTCCCGTGCAACAAAAATATAATAATCGCCGGTTGGTGTCTCATTTCATATTTATAAAGTTTTTCTTAAGGGGCCTCTGCGAGTTGGCTTAGGCCCCTCGTACGCCTTTGAAAGGCCCAGGACCTCAGGGTCCTGAGATATATGAATGAAATAATAATAATAGTGTGAAGTAGGTAAGTAGGTATACTATGTAGGTACCTACCTACTTACCATAAAACAAAACAAAATGATTGATTGATTACAGTCATTGACACGAAATAAACAATAGAATACAATGCATAATTTTTGCATATTATTATTTTATGATCTTGTTTACGAATTAAAAATAAGTACGTGATTGGAGTTTTAAACTGCTGCTTTGCAAGATGCAATAAAGCTGGATTTACATTGCGAAACTAGTGTCGTAAAACTATAGCCTCACAATAGCTTGAAACATGGTCCACTCGTGACAATGATTTTAGTGGAGGGCTAAAACTAAAGAAATACCGGCCAAGTGCGAGTCGTACTCGCGCACCGAGGGTTCCGTATAATTTTTGGACGTATAAAGTGAAAAAATCCGGACCGCATAACTAAGTTTGTTTGTGAAGGAATTTTGATGATTATGAAAAAACTGTACTAGTTAGGAACATCGTTTTATTTTTGGTGCCATATCTGGGTCAATTCCTATTAACTCTAATTATTTCAGATTTTTCGCCCCGCAAACTTCGGAGATAAGGGGGGGGAATGGTATTTTTTTGGTCATTTTTCATCATATGTCGAAAACTGTGAGACATAAAATAAAATAAAAATATATTTTGAAATGTGCATATCAAGCCCTTTCATATGATTTACCACTTGACCTAGTAACCTCACTTTAAAATTTCGGACCCCCACTCCGGCCCCTTTTGCAATGAAAATAAAAATATTTTTTGACTTTTTTCATTTGCAATAAAGTTGGGCAAGCATTCTTTATAACTGTTCCAAATTTCAAGTCGATAGCATTAGTAGTTACTGAAATAAGCAGGTGTGACAGACAGACAGACAGACAGACAGACGAAGTCGCACCATAAGGGTTCCTTTTTTACCGTTTTGGTACGGAACCCTAAAAATCACAAAATCGCAGTAGTACGTTGATGTAAGGAAGTGTTCGCGATTTCGTTGCGTTTGCTTTTTGTTCACAACCTGATTTTTGTTTACTATCAATTTTGATACGAACTCGTGACGTGACCATACAGGGTCAGTTGGAGAACATGTAGTTATCTATTTAGTTTATGGATTATGTTACACAATGTAACTCAAACTTTATAGTGTCAGACTTATGACTAGGGAGCCCTGCCATCCATCCGGGGTTCCCTAGATTTGTTTTAGTTTAGAGGGCGTCCGGGGAGCGTCCGGTAGGGGTTTCAAAAAGTGTCCGGGGCAAGACCGGACACTTTGTGTCAGGGGAATCCTGATTGATGAATTTTTTTTCGGGGGCGACCGTGAAAAATGCTCTGTTTCACCCAAACATCCAGGATTTTTAAAGTTTTTGTCCGTCGTCAGCAATTTGGGTGATGGCAGCTCTACTTATGACTCGACTAGCTCGTGCCTCACGGTTTCAGCTGCAGTTTAATTTAAAAGAAATCGGATTGATTACCCGCCACGCTATTACTCCGTTTTCATGCATCCTGTCTATCTGTACCGATAACTTGCGTGATATAACGTTCGAGGGAGAATCTCGCCGTGACATTCTCCCTCGAATGTTCGCAAACAAATTGGCAGGTCTCACGGTGATATCACGCGGCGAGTCCGTACAATAGACAAGCTGATTACAAAAGTTATATATCGTCCCCGTAGAGCTAAAAGTCATTAAGTCGACTTTTCGATTTAATGACTTTTCTCTCTACGGGGACGATATGTATACCTACCTATCGCAAAGACTATGTTTTGCATTTAATTTGTTATTCTACACTACAGAACTGATTTTATTTTTATGAAACAAAGGACATAAATATCAAACCACTTTATACTTAATCTAGAAAACCTTCGCTGCACGCCGAAAAACAAATTGTAAAAAAAAACACAAAATATTTTTTTTTCAAAAATATTTCCTTGTCTAAATAGGTAAATAACAAAAAACCTGAAACCCCAAAACCACAAACTAATGATATACCTACTACAACCATCACAAAGTTCAATAAAAAAGGTTGTCTTACCTTTTTATTCAATTTGCGATCAACCTTGATTAAAAAACTTATTTATTTGTTGTAGCAACACAGACGGGCACACAGTATAGGCGCGAACGAAGACTGGCGCGCTAGCAAGCAAAAAATATGCAACTTAGCTCAGTTAGCCTCCCCCCTTCTAAGGTAAGGCTGGTTGCAAATTAAAGACTTGTCTGTGCGACTATATCGTTAGTGAATAACAGTACCTACCTATCTTTGCTAATGTAAACCGCAAATGATTAATACATTTGTCAAGAAATTGGTTAGGTAGGTACCTAATTAGTCAGAAATTGTCTGCCAAGCACATCTGAGTGCCAATCACCAGTGCAAGTTGCAAACCATTGCCATAATCGAGTAATCGAGTAACCATCTCGCGAAGTGAATGGAACAACTAATCTCGTGCAAGCTTCACTTTCGAGCGCGAACCGATGTTCGATTGGTCGTTGACTATGACCTTAGCTAACGTTCACACTTCACACGATCGATTAAATTAGAAAAACTCGTACCAGGCACTCTGTATTCCAGTTTAGGAGGACTCAGGCATGTGAGAAGTTTCTCAGTGATGAATCCTGGTTCTGCGTTTGTCAACGAATCGAGACCTCTGAACCGGGAAGCTAGTCAAGCTAGTTATAACTACTCTCTCAGTACTGTGGCTTGTTTGCTAAAGAATGCGCTGCCGGAGTGGGTGTTCCCATTCCCCGATAGTTACAATCTGTGTGTCTTCAAGTCGCGAGTGAATCGGTTTCATCTAGCGAAGCGTGCTCCATAGTGGACCGCATCATCGCTTAGCATCAGGCGAGATGACGGTCAAACGATAGCCTAATATTATTAAATATAAAAAAGTAAGTATTATGTGGCTGTAATTTCATCGGTCAACATATTCGGTAAACTGGAATACACCAAAATTTCGTAATCGCAATAATAGGTATGGTGTTATGTAGTTCTTCCCCGGCGGGACGAACTTTTTCACAAAGAACTCAATTCAGCAATGAGAAACCAGAAAACTTTAAAAAAATCGTACCTGAGTAGTGTATGTGTAACTCGCCTAATAATCTCAACCAGTATAACCCGGCTAATTCAGACAACACACTTCTCTACACTTCTCACAACACACACGCGCCTTCCTAATTTAGCAATATTATACTTAGTACTGGTGATTGTTGTCTGGTGTCCTTTTTTTTCGCTTTGTGTAAATTTTGTATGAGTGCCTTAATTATAAGCTTTGTAGGATCCTGGTGACCATACATAATGCGTCTGTTATTAGACCCACTGTTCATCGTTGGCCTCCAAATGACCGGTATTATGAACGGCCGGTATTGGGAGAAGGATTGGTGACGGTATTTACCCGAATGCAGTAAGTGCAAAAGGATGGTAATGTTTTTTTATTAACCTGTATGTTATATAGGTATGTATTTCCGTTTCTAGAGAGTAGAGATTAAACGAGAGCGATTTAAACAAATGAGGTAACATGTCTTTGATTATTGATATATTGATATGATTTTTTGGTTCTAGGACATGGACTAATATGGAGCGAGCCTTTGCCGGCCACAAATCCAGACTCCGGGCCGTTATTAAGAGTTTCCTAATGGTAAAAACTAACACAGGATCAATATGTTCACGGACTAAAGTTCACTGACTCCCAACCAATATCTGTTTATATGGTTACTGCGTAATGTCTGCTTGCCCAACAAGTGGCGAGCGTGAAGGTTGCCTCACTGATGTGTCGTTGGACGAAGAGGTTGGGAGGTTGGTCCCCACTAGCCACTGTGCCGCAATCTTAGGTAATTATTAATGTTGCCGAGATGTGGTTTTGTAATACAGGCGTTTTGTCAGGATTATAAACGTATGGTCGTTAGCTACAAGTACCTAAACGCATGATCTCTAGCTACAAGCAGGTACTTACTATGTAAGCACTCATCGCACGGGCGCTTTTTCAACGCGCGTTAAAAAAAGCGTCGTAGGCGTTTGTGAATGCACTTAATTATGCACAATCGATTCTGCGCCCAATGCCGTGCGTTACTAATCTAATAATGCGCGATTAAAAACTTTGCGTTTTAAAAAGCGATGTCGTGAGAACAGTGGGCCTATCACGAATAATTTGGACGTATGGTATCGTAAGTGTATAGTGTAGGTACCTCTAAGCATATTTTGAATTGAAAATACAACAGTCCTAGAACATTTTGATACAATTTTATACTTTTTGCGCATTTTAATAAATACAGAGAAACAAAGGGAAATGCCCATTTGATAAACAAGTTTTGGCCAAGTAATGCCCAAGAAAGAAACCAATGATAGGTATTAGGATTGATATCGTAGATAAAGAAATAACCGCTATTTTTTACCTAGAACTTGGTGGAACATCACAAACTGTAAATAGAAATTAATGGGAAAAAAAATATGCATAATTATAGTTTTCAAGTCTTTATTCATTTTCATTTAAATAAGTTATAAGTACATCATCTAGGAATTGGGCTGGGGGATTTATATTCGATTGATACCTTGCCCAGCCCAAGAACCACACAATCGTCATCACGTGGGCACAACACGACCGATACAGGGAAGTATTAGACACTGCAATAATCGACTGAGTTTTGAATAATTCATCTTTTGTTTTCCGAGGTTTTTATAACAGATAAATATTGGTAAAATTTAAGTTGTAAAATTAGTATTTTAATTGTATTTATCTCATAGATGGGCAAGTACATGGCCAAGAATAGGCGATTCCCTTTATTTATTTATTTATTTAACAACAACACATACAACTATCATCACAGGCTTGCCTAATACAATAGTGTAGTTATAATAGCTTTCAGAGATTAGACTTACAATTAGGTATATTATTATGGTTATGAACAATCAAGAGTGATTTTACAAAATGCGGCCCGTGTGAATTCACTCAGAGCACAGTTGAAACAATCAATCTGTTGTGACACCACATTGAGTGCTCGCAGCGCGCGCGTCAGCGGCGCGTGCTGCAGCAGGTCGGTGCGAGCGGGCGGCACCCGCAGCAGCGGCGGCCGTCTCCGCCGCCCCGCGTGCCCGTCAGGTACACACAACCCAACTGTGCGTAGAACACCTGGGGGTGATTCTCGCGGGTTCGATATTGATATCGAATTCGATATATATTGCAACAACTGTCAAAATCCCTACCATTTTGACATTTGTTGCGATATATATCGAATTCGATATCAATATATCACCCGCGAGAATCACCCCCCTGGGTTGTGTATTTTACCACGCATAATCTTATAATATAATAAGTAAGTTGCGAGAGCTACTTCCCTTCTTACTTCCAGCTTATTATAACCCACCATGCCCAATACAAACAGAGTTGGATACAACAGTGGATACCCTGGATACACACCGTACAGCTTCAAGTACAAGAATCTCACAAATTTGTTCTGGATACGTTCTAGCATTAGTTTGTATTTGGCTTCATGTGGCGACCAGACGACCGCATTGCATTCCAAATGAAAGTATTTACTTAATTCATATAAATATTGCATAACAAGCGTATATTATTTCTATGCAAAATATGCTTACATTAACGATAAGTACCATACGTCAAAATTATAGACTCACGGATGCACCGTTTACTATCATCATTCGGGCGCTTTTTTTAACGCGCGTAAAAAGACGTCCGTGCGAATGACAGGCTGGTTCTGAGAATTTCCTAACTTTTGATGATACCTACCTAATTGAAACATTGCCCGATCCAGCAATCGAACTCAGACTCAGCACTTGCGACACTAGGCGGACGAGGCATTCACATTGAGGACAGTAAACAAAAACATAGAAGTATTCGATTTCAAGGTTCTAATAGCAGTTTAAGCAAATAAAACTTTTTGTGTTTGTACTTTGTACACTGAAAATAACGAAGTACCTAAGTTAATCATCATTTAATTAGAACTTTTTGCTGACGCTTGAGAATAAACACGTTCTTTACTGGTCACTGACCTTACAATAATTGCAGTAGGTACCTATTTTATTTAAAAACTAGCTGTTCCCCGCAATTTCACACACGTTCCTCGGCTCCTAAGGGCCGTAGCGTGATGTTAAATAGCCTATACTATTCCTCATGAATCTGGCTATCATATAGGTACAAAAATATTTTTTCGAATCCGACTGGTAGTTCCAGAGATATTAGCGCGTGCCTGGGGATCGAACTCGAACCATTCGCCGTGGGCACATTATAAACTACTAGGCTATCATTGCTTATTTGTAGCAGTGATTTGTGACATAATACAACATTACCTATTTCTGATGTTCTCTGTATAATGGTACTATTACCAAACCGCATCGAAACCGATTCAGGCCATTTACCTGTACCCCGATCATGAGTTTTTTTGACGTGTAGTATCGTTAACGTAAGCATATTTTGAATTGAAAATACACGTTTGTTACACAATATTTATATAAATTAAATACTTAATTAATTTCTCTGTATTTTTTAAAATGTGCAAATTGTATAAAATTTTATCAAAATGTTCCAGAACTGCTGTATTTTAAATTCAAAATATGCTTACGTTAACGAAACTATACGTCAAAAAAAAAACTCATGATCCCTATCATGAGTTTTTTTGACGTATAGTTTCGTACTGATGGCCATATCCATTATTAATATCTACAAATAGTTGTAACATATCTACCTCAGATCATAGAAAAAAAGAGATACGTATTATGCCACCATAGCAAAATAGTAGGTACGGGAATCACTGTCGCCACTTTTATAACAATTTGCGACACAATTACAAGCGCTCCTTGTGAATATAAAGATCTCCCACACATTAAAAATTCCGCACACCCTCAATCTAACACTGATTCGTCACTCAACACTAGCACTAAACTAAAACACTGTATTTGTATCATCGATCGCGTTCGGTCCGTCGCCAGCGTGTACGTTTTAACTATGGTCAATGTGATCATATTGTCGCAGAGTGCCTCCCTCCTCTGACCTCTCAGCCTCGGCTAGCTATGAGAGGGAGCCTCCACAGACACAAATCTTGATATTTTAAATAAAACACTGCAGGATGGTTGGAGAGGTATATTGCGAGACGTAGGTTGTATATTTGCACTTTATAACGTTACGCAGAGGTATAAAAATAACTGTTACAAAAGAGACTATTTGCTTATAGCTTTGCACACTTGATAAATAGGTAGTAGGTAATAAATAATAACAATACAGCGGTTCAGCGGTCACAAGTGATGTCGTTGGAGACCAGACCAAGAATGACGAAACGGACGAAACAATGCAAAAAAATATGAGATGTTCTAATTTTGAAATTTAAAGTTAAAATCTAAACCGAATTTAGAAGAATGGGATGAATGAAGTGGCCAGCAATGGAAGATTGCCAGCACTAAATGATGAAAGAAGGATGACTCCGTCACAATATTAAAGCGTCAAGCTCAATAGCGCCTTGGCACAACTCTCTTGTTTCTATGATCTGAGTATCCATTACTAATACCTACAATCATTGTAACGTATCCACAAATAGCGGTCACTTTCACCAAACCGCAGTTATAGCAATTATGGTAAATGTTTGCGTTTATTTTTATTCACGAGAAATTTGGCCATTTTGTGGGTCATCTATTTTGCTGTTGTAGTTTATGCTTCAGTAAATAAATAAATAAAATTATTCTTTAAAGTTTCACCACGGGACGCCAAACACGATCGTTCTCGTCTTTATTCCTCTTACTACCTTTACATTCTGCGCCGATACCATACGCCACGTGATATGAAAGAAAGAAAGAAAGAAGAAAGAAAAATATTTATTTGGACACAGCACATAAAAGACACAGACATTATGATAAGGTACCTACAGCAAAACAGAACACAAAACAATAAAAATAAATGCAAAAACGTGAGGTAGGTACACTAATTTCCATTTCCGCATAGGTTTTTGTCTCACGGCTGGACCAAACAGGTTCCATATCACCGTGAGATGAGTTCGAGGGAGAATATCACGGTGAGTTTCTCCCTCGAATGTTTGCAAACAAATTGACAGACACGCTACGTGATATCACCGCTAGAACTGCCGATTTGTTTGCGAACGTTCGAGGGAGAATCTCACCGTGACATTCTCCGACGTTCGCAGATCTCGCGGTAAGTACGGGAACAACTGATGCCACTTTTAGTACATTTTACGACACAATTACGCGCATAATTAAGCGCTCCTTGTGAATAAAAAGATCTCCCACGCATTAAACATTCCGCACACCCTCAATTTAGCACTGTTAATCGTCACTCAACACTAGCACTAAACTAAAACACTGTATTTATACCATCGATCGTATTCGGTTTGTCGCCAGTGCGTACGTTTTTAATATGAGCAATTTGCTCAAGATCAGGCATCAAGCTCGATATCGCCTTGGCACATCTCCTTGTTTCTATGATCTGAGGTACCTACACTTAGAGCAAAACGACACTCCGATATAGTCAAACATACATAAGTCATACGTCTTGGTAAGTAAATAAGAATCGGTCATGTGACAGCGCTTCAACCTTGTACAATGATGTTGTTACAGCATTAGGGTGCGTTACCACTGACGCGGAGCTGGGCGGAGCGGAGAAGAGCAGTGAAAAGTGGCAAGTGTTTCCATTGAAGCGGAGTGGAGCTGAGCTGCGGAGCTGCATTGAGCCGTGTTCCGATCAGTCAACTTCAGCCCCGGATCTTGAATTATTTCGAGGCGGGGCAAAAACTGAAAAATACCGCCCCTGCCCCTTATCATCTTCATATCAGCCATTACATAGCCACTGATGCTGATGGATATAGGCCTCCCCTAAAGAACGCCACAACGACCGGTTTAAAGTAAAAAAAAAAAAAGTAAAAAATCATTTATTCAGTATTTCTTTAACTTAAACAATGTTTCTTTTGGTTTAGCGCTGCTCTTTGCGATTACTACGCTTGGTAGACGAATACACTACTCATTACTCAGTGTATTCGTCTACCCAGCTTGAATTTGCCGCCCGGGCCCTGCCCCCCCTAGATCCGGGGCTGGTCAACTTCAATCTCTTGGAGAGATTGAAGTTCCTGTGTCATGTTCCTGTGAAGTTTATGACGTAATATCGCTAGCTAAACTAATATGCAGCGCATGCTCCTGTCAATTCTACCCGCCGCGCCGCACCGTCCCGCTACCCTCAGCTTTGTCAGGCGCGGTCGCAGCTGATGACTTTGGGACGGGGGGTCATACCGCAGCCGAAGACTTTGCGGGGGGGAGGTCATACCGTAGCCGAAGACTTGGGGGGGGGGTCATACCGCAGCCGAAAACTTTGGGGGGGTGGTCATACCGCAGCCGAAGACTTTGAGGGGGGGTCATACCGCAGCCGAAGACTTTGAGGGGGGGTCATACCGGAGCCGAAGACTTTGAGGGGGGGTCATACCGGATCCGATGACTTGGGGGGGGGGGGGTCATACCGATTAATGCCAACGTGCTATACCGTGTTTCGCACATTTTTGTAAGATTTGGGGGAGTCATGACCCCCACGACCCCGCCCCCCTCTCAGACCGCGCCTGCCACAGCCTGCTCGACTCTGTTCTGTCCGGGTCGGGGCCGCATGTTCATAATTATATTTTATTTATAAGTCCGCTCCGCCCCACTTAAATTGTTTCCACTGCGGAGTGGAAATTTCAAGCACTGTGATTGGCCAATTCACGGTCCGCTCCTCTCCACTCCGCCCAACTCCGCGTCAGTGGAAACGCACCCTTACATTCTGCGACTGTTAGTTACCGGCAAGTATGGAAGTAAGAACGTGTACAGAATTAAGTAGCTACTAATACTGTTAGCTTTAAACTTTGCCAACTTAAAATATACCTTAGCTGTTGAGCGTAGAGTTGAAAGTTACATGTGTGTTGTTTGATGCAAATTTTGGCCAGATTGTAAACGGTATTGTCAATGGCAGGCGCTTTCTCGTTGCTTTTACAAAATATTGTAATACAGTGTTTAATAGGTTGTGTTGGAGTTGTTGGTGTAGTGAACGCAACAGTCCCGGGCCCCAATTCTGCTATTTGAATAGTGTACGAATGGTGTCATAATGACACCATTACTATCAAAACCTAAGCGGTCATTGGCTTAGAACAAGACTAACTCTTTCGTCATTGGTCAAAACGATGCCATTGAGACACTATTCTGACACGATTATAACAATTGCATTAGCAGACTTGGGGCCCTGGGTTGAATTCTCATGTCGGAAAATTCTTAATAACAGTCCGGACTGTCCGGAGTCTATATGTCCGTGGATCAGTGCCCGGTGGAGAGGGGCGCAATTTAAATCGCAGCAAAATCACAGTTGTCAGTTGTTTTCCTATTCTACTGACTCGTCGATGGTGTAAAAGTAGTTTTTTTCAGCATTACATGTACGTCAAGTCTGCGTTATTTGCGGCAGGAACTATGGATAGACATAGAGATAGCGCATGTACATTTTCGGTCCAATAGACACTTAGACAGCGGGATACGTAAAAGAGAATAGTCCAATAGACGACGAGCATCGATTGACGAACCAATCGCGTGCAGCCTCGGTGCCCGCTGTCTTCTTCATTCCGCCAGAAAGACCGAAAAATCAGCTAGTGCACAGTTGACGTTTGTGCTCATAGCTGCTGCCGCTAGTTATACTTACATGATTTTTTGTGTAGGTACCTACAGTTATGATTACCCGAACCGACTTTTGTCGCCGAATGTACATAACACTACCGCACACAATATGACGAGACACAATAAACATTTTATTGTTTGTTTTATAGCTGTTCTATGTCCGGGATCGTGTCGAGTACTCGTGAAATAATTAAAACGGGTTTCTTTCTAATTTTGCGTCATTTGCAAACCGTTGGAAGCCGTTTGCTTTAATTTACATAACAAGACGGTTAATTATCTTATAATTACATTTTAATTAAATTTTTGATAAACAGGTAACTAGAACCAACTGTTTAAAATATTCAGGTGAGAGTGTGAGACTAAGTACGTCGTTAGTTTAGGTCATGGTTTCTCAAAGTAGAGAACGCAAACCCTTAGGGGTTCGCCATTTAAGGCGTATGGTACCCTCAAAAAGATAAATTCCGTCGCCGTTGGGGTCCTACTACTCTTAAATTAACTAACATAAAAATCCAGAAAAAATATATAATAAACCTTGACATGTTACCTTTATTTAGAATGATATAAAAATATCGAAGCTTAAAAATTACTGTACGAAAATAATTATTGAAATGAGGTCGTTTATAGAACTAAATTCGATACTGCTCCTAAACTAATGTGATAATTATTCGGTATTTGCTGGAGAATATAGGCAATCCATTTAACTTTAATCGGAACTTGTCTCGTTTCAAAATACGTTTTGTACTATAAGCAGGAAATAATTTTGCTAATAGTCGCGTGCGTCTTTGAGCGGGCGACTGGCGACAGTACAGCAAGACGTCCGCGACATTAGCGAAATTATTAGAAGTAGGCCATTAGTAGTAATGTAGCGACAGCGACGTCTACCGGCAATATCAAGTACTATCCTACACTCCACAGCCCTCCATTTCCATCCATTCTGAGTCTTGAATGACCGCCATCTCGCCTGATGTTAAACGATGATGCGATCTACGATGGAGCACGCTTGCCTAGAAGAAACCGATTCACTCGCGACTTGAATAAGACACCCAGATTGTAAGTGTCCCACTCATTCAGCATACCATTGTTTGGAAAAATGGAAAAAATGGTTTTCACTTGAGGATATAAAATAACAGAGATATTATTATATTGTAGTCTTTATTAGATCATCATCTACAGCGCTATGTCCCAGTAGCGCCAGCAGCTCGCTCTCAGTGAGCAGTAGCACGCTGGTGGTGACGTCACCGCTGTGGTACAGCTCGTACCGCGCCGGGGAGTTTGTTTGAACTTGCTTATCTCTGGAACTACCAGTCGGATTTGAAAAATTATTTTTGTATATGATAGCCTGATTCATGAGGAATAGTATAGGCTATTTACCATCACGCTACGACCCGCAGGAGCCGAGCAACGTAGGTATATTTAATAAAATGGCTTTTATTTGAGGATAAAAAATAACAAAAAAATCATTATATTGTAGTCTTTATTAGATCATCATCTACAGCGCTATGTCCCAGTAGCGTCATCAGCTCGCTCTCAGTGAGCAGTTGCACGCTGGTGGTGACGTCACCGCTGTGGTACAGCTCGTACCGCGCCGGGATCTCCACCGACGCCTTGCCCACCACCACTATGTGGGGGTAGCCCATTCTGGGGAGAGGGAAAAAAAAAAAAATCTAATCTATACCAGACTTGGGCAAAATGTAATCAGATTAATGATTAAAGATTACGTTGTTTTTTAATCTTCAATCATGATTACAGATTAACGAAATTAATCAAGAAAATAATCGTATTCGGTGATTAATGATTTATTAGTCTGTAATCATAATCTTGATTACTATTTCTGATTGATATAAAAAATCCGAATAAAAAAAAGACATAATAATTAAATAGTAGTCATCTACATACATCTTTATTTTTAGGGTTCCGTACCTCAAAAGGAAAAAAGGAACCCTTGTTTATATATAGGATCTCTTTGTTGTCCGTCTATCATGACCATGAGTGGAGCCATCTGCTCATAGATGGCGCCACTAAAAGTATGCAATAGCGCCATCTATGATCAAGATATGATATATCTGCTATATGTAACAGCGGCATAGATGGCGCTATTGCATATTTCGGAACTCTTAGGGCGCGAGTCGTAGGCACTGGCACTTGTCCGGTTTTATCTAGAATATTTTTAATGCACAAACACAGCTTATTTTAACAGACTTCAAAAAAGGAGGTTCTGTATTCGTCCCGTATGTATGTATGTTTGTATGTGCGCGATTTTCTCAAAAACTACTGATTCGATTTTGATGGGGTTTTCACTAACGTAATCTACATACTTTCAGGAAGGTTTTAGTATATAATACATTATGTAATCATTCCTATGTACAAAGTTATAGGCATAAATGTACACACTCCGTAGAAGATTTACTGTTGAACGAATTCGTGAAAGTAATCTAACACGGGATAAAGAACTAAAAAGGAAAAAAAAACTTTTTTAACAAAAAATAACCGACTTCAAAAAGCCACTACAAAGAAAATAATAATTTTGGTTTCGGAAGTCGGTGGCTTTGGTTTTTGTTTGCTTTTTTTGCCACTGACTTCCGAAACCAAAATTATTATTTTCTTTGTAGTGGCTTTTTGAAGTCGGTTATTTTTTGTTAAAAAAGTTTTTATTTTTCCCTTTTTAGTTCTTTATCTCGCGTTAGATTACTTTGACGACTTCGTTCAACAGTAAATCTTCTATGTAGTGAGTACATTTACGCATATAACTTTGTACATAGGAATGATTACCTAATGTATTATATTATACTAAAACCTTCCTCAAAGTATGTAGTATAAAAAACTTTTTTAACAAAAAAAATAACCGACTTCAAAAATCCACTACAAAGAAAATAATAATTTTGGTTTCGGAAGTCGGTGGCAAAAAATAGCAAACAAAAACCAAAGCCACCGACTTCCGAAACCAAAATTATTATTTCCTTTGTAGTGGATTTTTGAAGTCGGTTATTTTTTGTTTTACAAAAGTTTTTTACAATTTAATAATAGTATAGATTACAGAGTACAATCAAAGTGTGATATACCTGTCAGCCATCATGAGTCTCTTGCCGATAGTCATGTGGTGTCGGTCGTCGATGATGACGTCATTGTGGTGCGTCTGCGATATGCTCTCGTGCAAACGGTTGATGCTATCGATGCCGTGAGTTTGCCATTCCCGAGATCCTTCCTGTCAAACAAATACAGCACAGAAAATAACAGAAAGATGACTCCCCAAAGACGGTTATACAGTGGAAATATTAAAAGGGGTCATTGTACTCATCATTATGAACAACTTTTACTATGGGACCAACCACGAATCCGCGAAAACAAAATCAGCTGTTCCATACATTTGTGTTCACATAAATCCACAAAATGTATGGAGCAGCTGATTTTTTTTCGCGATTTCAGGGTTGGTCCCATAGTAAAACTCGTTCATAATGATGAGTACAATGACCCCTTTAAATATTTCTACTGTCTAACCTGCCACCCTGTATACAAGGCAGTCTCTATCGCGTAACTCTATCTCTTCTGAGTTCCATACGTACTTTGGGTCCTATTATGATAACGCTGTAAGGCGCAATGGCGGCCGGCCACCGCAGACTCTTGTCACTCGACAACGCTTCCAGACTTGCTGCTAATAATCTGCAAATATACAACATATACAATACGCATAGGAAATATCACACACATCGAGTTTCAGAAAGAGATAATCGGCTAGCTTCGGCTTTGTAGAGCGTCGTATCCTTCACTCATACCTATGTGACGATTTGTCGCTGACTTGTTTATTAGCGAAGTGTCCATTAGCAATAAAAGGACGTTAGCAGTTTTGGGCTTGATCTCGTACAGTAATAAAAGCTTAACCAAAAATAAAAATATATTTTAATTGTTCTTTGCCTAATTTATCTCAGAGATTAAGAATTGAAATAGAAAATCGAAATAAATACGAAATTAAATGATTATGCCGTTGACATTTTGAAAACACCAATAAAACAAAAAAGGGCGCGCGTGCCTCCATAGACTATCATGTCGACAGCAACTAAAACCTTTGAATTGAGAACTCATTAGTCGGGCTGTACTTCATTGGATCATTCACACCATACTTAACCTCACTGTCACAAATACGAAGATTTCTTTTTAATCCAGTTACGTACAAAAACAAAATATAAGAATTTAAATACTCTTGAAATACTCGATCACACCAGACTAATTTAATATCTGTACCGACTTAAACAATCTGAAGCCCAGCGTTCTATGGGCGTCTGCCAGTGCCCTTTGCGGAAGTTGACTTGCGCAAGCGACTTCCAACGTTTAAACGCTCGCGTAAGTTAATTTGTTGTTCGCGAAGTCGCTTGCGCAAGTCAACTTCCGCAAATTTTATTGCTAGTGGACACTTCGCTTTTAGATACCAGACTTAGGGCGGGTTGCTTCAAACCATCTGTATTCGTAAGTCAGTACGTAATCGTTAAGTCAGTATGAAATTGTCGTACAAGCCGCCATATTTGACGGTTACCGATACGTAACTGTAAGTTGAATTGAAACAACATGGCCTTAGTGTTTCGTGCGACAGAGATGCTATATAAAGACGAAGCTAGCCGATTATCTTTCTAAAGCATAGTGTCACGAACCCCTAGGACCCCCTAGGGGTTCGTGACACTTTAAGAAACCCTGCTTTGGACCCCCACGGACCCCCTAGGTCAGGGATGGCGAATCTTTTTACAATCGCGTGCCATAAAAACTTGAAATAAAAAAAAAAATGTTATACCGTGTCATTTATTAGGAAAGTAAAGAAAATAAAAACAAAACAAAATTACCTACTCACAATAAAATCCGTAATCTTAAAATCCTAACAAATCGATAATTTTATATGCAGTGAAGATCTGTTTTATTGAAAAAGCTAGACTTTTGCCCGCGACTCCATCCGCGTGGACTACAATGAAATGACCAGTTTAAATGACCTCTGTAGTGTAGGGTGGTTAGTACTACCAAGAGGTCAAGTTATATCTCTAGTTTATCCCACCGGAATTAGATGAAACGTGGCTTAGGTTTTAAGTTGGACCCCAAGCTATCGAACTGTGAAAACCACAATCATCAAAATCCATTCAGTAGTTATTCCGTGATGCGCGCACAAACAGACAAACTGATAAACAGAAAAATATAAAATATTTTCGGGCATGGTTACGTCCCAGTACCCTATCCCGACTATTATTTCTGGAATATCTTCAATGTATAGACACGGCTATTTTTTTTTACAATTTTTAGATTAAAATCTTAATGTGACTTTTGTTGTTGCCGTGTCCATTTTTTTCTGTCGCGTGCCACGTTTAGCACGCGTGCCATTGGTTTGCCATCCCTGCCCTAGGGGTTCGTGACAAGAGTGCCAGGGGTCCGTGGCCACTCATTTTACCTTAATATATGTATTAGAAAAATTGTGCAATAATTCACGCAGTGTTTGTTTGACGCTCCTATTGAAAATCTCTAAAATAAGTGATTTTTTGATTTTAGAGTTCCTTATCGCGCGTTACGAAAGGGGGCTAGACGGAAAAATTAAGACGAAAAGTTGTAACGACACTTTCGATACTTTTTGCTATAGTGCTTATTTTTTCTACAGGAGTGTAGGGAATTTTTGAAATTCTAAAAATGGTGCGTGGCTGCAAAAAGTTTAAGAACCACTGTTCAAAATCTCGATGTGTAATATATAGTTCTATTGTACATGGTACGTACCTGGTGATCCCAATGCCATAACAAGACATGACCAGTGGTCGCGGCGCTCCGCTGGCGGGCGTGTAGTGTGCTGACAGCGGCTCGCTGTATTTTGTGCCTAGAATGAACGTGTGGCCCACCTAGCAATGATGAGAAATGTGTCTAGATTCTATAATGTTCCTTTCAGAAAAAAAATAACGGCATGATAAAAGATTTTTTTTAAATAAAATTATTTTGAATCTTATCCTGGCTAAATGACAGCCGTGCTGGTCGATCGATCTTCGAGGTTAAGTTGCGCTTGCCGCGGTCAGTCCTTGGATGGGTGACCGTTCCTTACACATCGAGACCACTTCGTGCCTCGTAGAGCACATTAAACAGTCGGTCCCGGTTGTCATAGGAATATTTTTATTTATTTATTTTATTTAACAGTTTATGTACACACAATATAATACAAAGTGATATATATATAATACAAAATTTTGATAGTCGTTACGGGTAGTCGAATACCGATATTACCCAATAATTGTGTTGTACCCAAAAATGGTGTTGTGGAGGTCAGATGGCAGTCGCTCTACGTAAAATATTGATATTCAGCCGCAACCAGTTAGACTGGAAGCCAACCCCAATCTAGTTTGAGAAAAGGCTAGGCGGATGATGATGATTGTGACCAGCTCTAATGTCTCGACGGGTACCAGTCGGAGACCGCGAGCGCGATGCCATGAGTTTTAGTTTTATGGAGGGTGCGTAACGCTTTTTTTCCTTACGTAACTTCGTTCAAAAAGCCTCACCTCAATACTGTTGACTCTATGCACCTCCCCACCACACTTAGGACAGGGCTGGTCATCATCAGCGACGAGCTCGCATCGCGAACATCGCGTAAGCTCGTCTTCGCCGGCCGCAGCGGGGAGCTGCCACTCGTGGGATATAGACCCGCCCATGTCGCCCGGGGGGGCCGGCACTGGGGGGGAAAGAGGTGCTGGTGTAAAGTTGTGACGAAGTCAGTGTCACTGATTGCCCCCATCAGTTCTTCAACATGAATTTATACTCTGTTTGAATTTACCCCATTTTTCCACTTATGCCCTATTTTTCTACAATAACCCTATTATTCTACATTTACCCTATTTTTCTAAAATGACCCTATCTTTATAAAATTACCCTCGCACTTACCCCTCTGGACCGGTAGCTGCAGCCTCTTAAACAGCTCAGTATAAGCCTCAGTGACCGCGTTATACACAGACTGAGCGCACTCCTCGCTCGTGTGAACGCCGTACGCGTCTAACATTGAGAACTCGCGTGAACGGAGCAAGCCGTGCTTGGGACGGTGCTCGTCGCGGTATTTGTTGCTTATCTGTAAGTAGGTAGAGGGAAACATGTAAGAAAAACCCTGTTCGATCTCAAAGGGAGCCATTATACTCATAATTACGAAGATGAACAATATTTTACTAATGAAATAAACAACTATCGTTGTCATTTGTATGAAAATGAATAGAGATAACAATTGACATAAGAGCTGTTTAATTTAATCATCGTCTACAAGTAAGGGGGCCAATTGCCAAATTTTTTTCCTCTACTTCCATTTACAAACCTTTCTTAGTAGTCTTTCAGAATTGTCACTGTCTTATATTGAGTGGCGGTTCGAGGAGGGGAGGAGAAAGTTGTAGGAATCTTGACCTCCCCCCAAAATAATTTAGATTAAGCGCGAAATTCAAGGTATTGTACATCGACACAATCGGTATGACCTCCCCTAAAGTCTTCAGCTGAGACCGCGCCTATAGTTAGTTTACTCTTTGTGATTGAAACATTTTGGGAATTACTAAAAATGACATAAATACCTGGTATAATAACAGGGGGAGCTGTTTGTACGACAGGGGGCCCACGTCCGCTAACAGGTCTGCTATAGCCTCCTCATGTGTCTGGAATGGACGAAAATAAACGAAAGTTGAATAATAATCTATACTAACATAATAAAGCTCTCCGTGCCTCGGAGAGCACGTTAAGCAGTCGGTCCCGGTTGTCATAGGAATATCTTTGACAATCGTTACGGGTAGTCAGGAGCCCTAAAAGTCTGACAGCTGGTCTAACATTCGAATACCAGTATTACCCATTAATTGGGTTGTGGAGGTCAGATGGCAGTCGCTCCACGTAAAATATTGATATTCAGCCGAAACTAGTTAGACTGGAAGCCGACCCCAATATAATTTGGGAAAAGGCTAGGCAGATGAAATGACTAACATAATAAAGCTGAAGGGTTTGTTTGTATAAACATGCTAATCTTTGGAACTACCAGTCAGATTCGAAAACTTATTTTGGTATATGATAGCCAGATTCATTAGAAATAGTATAGGCTATTTAATACCATGCTAGGACCATTATGGGCTGAGCAAAAAAAATTAGTCAATCAATTCAGTATAATAATATAATATATAATAGTTTAAAATTAATGAAATAGAATCTCACCGGTGCCAACAAATAATTCTTCCCGTGCCTATCCTCCATCTTTATCAGCTCCGGTCCAATCTCCTGCAGCCTGCCTGTCTTCTCCCACAACGAGGAGGCTGTCAGCGATGGCACGGACATCCGTTGACCACCGGCCGCTTCTATACAGGCTCTGATCTGAACTTCTAGCTTGTCCAGCGCTCTGCGGGCTAGTGGTAGGATGGTGAATAGTCCGGAGCTGGTCGGACGGATTAGACCACATTCTAGGAGAAGCTGGAAAAGTCAAATAAATAAATAATGCTTATATGTTATCAAAGAAATTGTATAATTGAATTTGTTGAAAAAGAGTATTGTATTGTCCGTTCTACTCTATAGGAATCTAGATTTTGGAACGGGCAACTATTGCTTGACAATTGAAAAGTGCCTGTAAATGGTCTAATTGAAAAAAATATTTGACATTGACTTTGAAAGTGTTGATATTTATATTGTACTAGCTTCCGCCCGCGGCTTCGCTCGCGTTTTCCGGGATATAAAGTAGCCTATGTGTTATTCCAGGTCCCAGACTACCTCTTTGCCAAATTTCATCCAAATCCATCCAGCCGTTTCAGCGTGAAGGAGTAACAAACATACACACACACACACATATACACACACAAACTTTTGCATTTATGATATTAGTGGGATGGGATAGTGGGATTTAATTGTATTATTGGGTAATGTTAGACCAGTTGTCAGACTTTTGAGCTCTGGATTACCCGTAACAACTGTCAAAGATATTCCTATGACAACTGGGAATGACTGTTTAGTGTGTTATTCGAGGCACAGAGGGGTTTCAATAAGTAAAGAACGGTCACCCATCCAAGGACTGACCGCGGCAAGCGTAGCTTAGCTTATATTTGTTGTTTGAAATAGAATAGAGAATAACAAGAAAAAGATCCAATGTTGCTTATAAAAATTCTCATTGAATAAAGCGATTTTATACTTTACGAGCATCTTGCACACATGAAGACATATTAAGCAGTTGAAAGTTTAAGATTTCTCACCACAAAATCAATAAAAGGCACAGTATGACTTACTTTTTGACTTTTACATGTAATTTCGGTATTCTTAATCTTAGCGTTCTTTGGTATTGTTATAACTGGTTGAAATAACCTCGATATGTAACGCATTCTGTAGTAAATTAATATTTTTTTAAATTGTTTTTAATCACTTTTTAGGTTACCGAAATCAGCTGGAATTGCTGGAAATAGAAACGTCAAACTGTCAGTGTCAAAACTACGTTTAGTAACTTCATAACATAATGAATTAATGATTGATGTTGTAGTTGGGAACAATACGTAGATTATTGTTCTATCTTTATTATAATTGATATAAAATACAATTTAATGAAAAAAATATGTATGCCCTTTCAAATTGTTACAACTTTAGAGACCATGAAAGTGATTGGAATTAAGAGTAACCTTGAGAGCAGATACTAAACGTATTGTGCACTCAAAAGAGGATGAGCAGACTTTGTTCAGAACTACAGAAGCAAATATACAAGCAAATACAATTTTATTCACCATTGTAGTGTTCCTTTATGTGAAATATATCGGTAACGGTAATTATCCTGTTATAAATTATATCGGCTCGCTTGCTATCATGCACCACTTCTTTTATGTGCGCCTGCCAGCCCACAGTCCGACCACCTCGTCTTGCGCTTCCCGCGTAATGCATAGCCGAGTCTCTCATTATATTATGTATTATCTATGGCCGAGACGACAGAATGACAGATGTCATCAATGTCATCAATATACTACAACCATATTGTACAGTGCCGCACTGCTGGCACTGCCATAGTGCCAGCAGTGCCCGGCACAGAAATAATTACCAGATCAAGCCAAGTTTCAAAATGTCCCAATCATAACTAATACTTATTACAAAAGTAAGTTTGTTTGTTTGTTACCTTATCACTCCTAAACCACTAAACCGATCTTCATGTATGACCTAAGTTGTCAGGGGTACAGAAAAGGACAGAGGATACCTTTCATCCTGAAAAAAAGTACTATTCCCTAGGGATAGAATAATAACTTTCGACGGTCACAATTCCTTTAGGACGCTAGATGGCGCTACGCGTATGTCACGCGGATGAAGTCGCGGGCAAAGTGCTAGCTGTATCTAATAAATTATCGCGTAATACATACATAATGCATATTTTAAAGGGCGCAGTTTTTACGGTACTGCCTTTGCCGTATAGGTACAATACGTCTTTGGGGTCGTCGTGGGGGTCATGACCCCCCCCGCCCCTCCGCGTCAAGCCTAGGTCGACCACGCGGCGACCTCTGATAAATATTGTAATCTAAAAAAATGCTTTGTAGTAGGTAGGTACCTACCTAAAACACATACAGGGTAAAATTAAAACCAGTGCGGATATTTTAGGAGGTGAAATTATTCATGAATATGATCAACTTTTATTATGGGACCGACACTGAAATATGAAAAAAAAAGTCAGCTGTTCCATACATTTTGATCGTGTTGTAGTGCATTTTTATAGGGAACAGCTGATTTTTTTTTTCATATTTCAGTGTCGGTCCCGTAATAAAAGTTGATCATATTCATGAGTACTTTCACCTCCTAAAATATCCGCACTGGTTTTAATTTTACCCTGTATAATGACCCGCCTGCTTCATAGGAAAGAAAGAAACAAATATTTTTTTTTATTAGACTCGTAGGAAATTACATATATAATACATATTACGTAGTTAAAAATTAAAAAAATAAAAATAAAATAACAAGTAAAACCTGGTGCGAGGTCAAAGCATAGTGCTGTGACATAAAAAAGGCTGACTTCGCCCTTGCGATTATGCCTTCCATTTGTAGCCCAATATTCTGCTCCATACAAGCGTATTTTGTGTAGGGTCTATGTAATAAAACAAAAAAAACAAGTACTTAAAGGTAACTAGCGGCAGCAGTTATGAACACAAATGTCACCTGCGTATATTAGCTGATTTTCGATCTCTTTGGCAGAATGAAGAAGACGGGCGCCGAGGCTGCACGCGATTGGTTCGTCAGTCGATGCTCGTCGTCTAATTGGACCATTTTCTATTGTCTATTGGGCCGAAAATGTACATGCGCCATCTGTGCTCATAATTCACGCCGCGACCTATACCTATGTAACTATATAGGTATTCCAAATATGCAAACGTATACGATAGGTACTTAGGTACCTATACGAAGCATATTGTAAAGCCTGCAATACATGTTGGCCGAGCTTAGACCAACGCGAGCCTAGACCAATTGACACAAGGCAAGCACTACTGTCTAGACGTTCGGCAAGTTTGGCGTCAACCGGATAATAGCGCGCGGACAAACATGTGAACACTATTATCCGAGCGCGCGCGAGCGCCTTTGATTTGCGCAGAAAAACCGACACCGCTCCGAAGTGAGGCAAGTGATCGCGAGCGACTACAAGTTGTGGCAAGCTACGTCAAATGAGGTCTATACACGTTGGCGCTTGTCTATACTCAACCAACTAGGCGAGTGACACCGAGCAATATTGTAAGACAAGGCAAATATACCGTTTACATGTTGGTATTGGCCTTCACTCGACAACGCTCGGCCAACATGTATTGCAGGCTTTACGAATAAGAGTATTTCGGTCGGTGGTCACAAAGGTAGCTGTGTATGTATGTAATATGTAGTTCTGCAAAGCTATTAGCTAATTACAAAGCAGCTAAAAGGCAAAGGCTCTTTTAGAAGACTGTTTGTACGTGACCCGGATAGCACAGAGAATGCGTTGTTTCATTATTCTTTGTTTATGTTCTAGTTCTCAGGCTTATTAGAGCTTCATTAGTTAGCATATAAGTAAAGTCAGTAAGTATAACGGGAATGTCAGTGCCGTATAGTCTTAGATATATTCGCAAGATGCGAGCTTCTATTACCGCGCCCTTGAAAAATGTTGTCATCTAGTAGGGCGTGTCTACTGAGTGTACTACGTGAGCTCGACAAATGGATATCGGTACTACCATGTGAGCGGATCGATGTTTCACATTTGCCAGACGTCCCTTGACAGCCAAACTTTTTTTAATTCCAATAAGCAGCTCTACGTCTTGCGACCGGTTAATGACAATAGGCTCGCCCGCTGGGATTTGAAATAAGGTACTAGTCTGAATGGCTACCGGGATGAAAAATGGGAGAATAAAGAAAACACTTTTAACCGTACACTATACGTACAGGGTGGCAGGTTAGACAGTGGAAGTATTTTAAGGGGTCATTGTACTCATCATTATGAACAACTTTTACTATGGGACCAACCGTGAAAAAAAAATCAGCTGTTCCATACATTTATGTTCACATGACTCAGCAAAATGTATGGAACAGTTGATTTTTTATTCGCGATTTCATGGTCTGTCCCATAGTAAAAGTTGTTCATAATTATGAGTACAATGACCCCTTAAAATATTTCCACTGTCTAACCTGCCACCCTGTATATTTTTACAACATCAGTTCTATCACAAACAGTGGCAAGTCAACGATCTCTGGCCACCATAGGGTGCGGCCTGCGGGCGGCGGACTTGAGGCGTCCGTCGCCCGAACGGAAACAGACCCGAGACGGTGGCACGACGTGTTCCGCGCGCGCCTCTCCAGAGGAATTGCGGCCGTACATGACGGCCGCATAGGGTGACGGGGCCCGCCTTTCATTTGGCGGGCCAATACCTGCCGGGGGTGCGGACGAATGCGCAAGCGACTCCCGCGCCCCCGGCGTAAGGTAATTGGAGGAACACCGGGGTGGTTTTAGTCAGTAAGAGTCTGACAGACCCCCTCGCCCTCCCCAGGGCGGGGGATATCCATGAGGATTTCCACCTCGAAAAAAAAAAAAAAAACACTGGCAAGTAATCAGGGTGTGGTCCACTTCCGATACGACGAGTCTTCAGGAGTAGGTAGATGTAGCACTTTAGCTGGCTGCATAGCGCGTGGGAGTATATAATTATGTACACTTCTACTTACGGGCGCAAAGACGGCACAGCGGGATATCTCACGCAAACCTGGAGCGGTAACGGTAGGTACTTATAGGCTGTTCGGTAATGTTGTGTTCCTGTGGTGAGTATGGTCGCCACGCCAGAGCTGTGTTGACAGTTGAGGTCAACTGTCAACACAGCGCATCCTCAAGACCGACACAGTGCCGACAACTTAGGACACAAGTAGGTACTTGTATTTTACGATCCATTTTTGCTATCACGACACCCCTACACGCCTATATCAGTCCAAAGCCTATCATTTTAATTAAAACATCAAATCGCGCCAGCCGAGCGGTTTGTTCACTCATAACGTTTTATCATCGGTTCGGCGCGAACCGTTTAACCTCAGATAAGTGATGCGAAACCGGGGATCATCTCCGTTAGTTGATGCGTTTGGGAGACAGTGTGGGGAGGCAGCGGGAGCGGACGCGAGAGCGTGTACGTCATCGAAACAATAACTCAATAGAAATGTTATCTACTACATAAACAAAACCAAATCGTGGTCATGCCAAGCGTGGTGGTAGTGAAACCAGCACGCTTAGCATGACCACGATAAAAACGAGTTTTGTCTACAGAAGAATAGACAAAGTGACAGATTGTAGAAAGATTTCTACCGTTTTACGCATAATTATGTACAAGGAAGAGAAGAAATGTTTCTGTTCTTCAGTAGACAAAATTCTGATAAGACAAGCCCGTGCTTGGCTCATCAGAATTTTTTCTATTAATACCTACTGACTGTTGTCTCCTGACTCGCCGCGTGCTTTTTTTTTTTTTTTTTTTTTTTAATCTTTATTTAATTATAAGGGATTTTTGTACATAAAAATGACGATGACAATCCCATCGTACCTTATCCTAATTGAAAAACACAAAAAATCTTAACTTCTATCTAAATTATTTTAAAGGAATATAGCATTCTGGCTGCATCCGAGTTAGGTTCAGCCAGAATACTATGAAAAGCACCAACATCCATAATGTTTAATTTAAATTTGCTTAACATTTGGTATCTTTTATCCGCGTTACGAGCACACTCCATTAGATGATGTCTCGCCGCGTGCTTGGGCATAAGAGATATATAGGTAATGAGTTGGATAGAAAGAACTTTGTTTATTCTTTGGTAGAATAGAGATAGAATTTGTCATGCTAAGCGTACAGGGTTGACATTACTTATATTATATACTGCTATACTATATAATCTTATAAAAAGAGAGTGCGAATTTTATGCGTTTGTGTAGATATATGTGGGGTTAATATCCGGAACTACGGATCCGATTCTGAAAATCTTTTCTCTAATAGGAAGCTACTTATCCTTGAGTAGGTACCTGCTATATGCTACTTTTTATCTCGGAAAATGCACAGTCCTGCCGGCCTAGCATGACCACGATAGAAACGGGTTTTGTCAATAGAAATAGACAAAGTGACAGATTGTAGAAACATTTCTCCGTTTTATGAATGAAACGGTTGAAATGTTTCTACAATCTGCCACTTTGTCTATTTCTATGTAGATAAAACCCGTTTCTATCGTGGTCATGCTAGGCCGGCTGTGGGTCACGCGGACGAAATCGCGGGGAGTTCCTACCTACTAGTCTAGTATAAGGATCCGCCTCTTTGAAGTAGTATTTCACTATAACTAGCTCGCCTCTCCCCACACTATAGCCACACCCTATCACTTATCAAGTTCACAGGTCATTTAGCAGCGGCCATTTTGCGGCGCGACGAACGCGCGCTAATGGAAAACGGCGGGAAACGACAAAACACCGCCATTTTGTCTGTTAATAATGTTTTTATTAACTTGACATGTAAAAGGGTGGTTTGAAAAGATTTGTCGCGTCATGGACAGGATGCATTCAGCCTAATGACTTCCATAAACAAGGGTTTATGCCTAGAGATTTGCTGAAAATGTACTAAGTACATTGACGCTTTATAGACTTTGATGGATGCTTTTTGCAGACAAAGAGCGATGGATATTAAAGTGTGTTTACTGTAGGATATTGTGTGTCATTCAGCCGTAAGGATGGTTAATAATAACATTCTACTTATAGGTACCTATACCATAAGCCACCTTACTTCATTAAGATTCCTAAAGACTATATTTTTTGCATGGGAAGCAGCACTGTTCCAAATACTCACGTGGTCAGAAATGTCAGAATATTACTTCCATTTGAGCCACATAAACCCATTAATATGACATAATCATAACATAAACATAACTTAAACATAACCTGTAAAATTCAAATTCAAAAATCATATAATCAAGTGGGCTAAATAGCCTTTTGAAAGTCAACATATCTACATAAAGACAGTCATGTTATATACTAGCTTTGCCCCAGTATTTATTTTTATATAGATACTGTATAGCCTATGTATTATTCTGATGTATAAGCTATATTACTGTAAAGTTTCATCAAAATCCGTTCAGTAGTTTTTGCGTGAAAGTGTAACAAACAAGACATACGTCCTCACAAACTTTCGCGTTTATAATATTATAGGAAATCCCATATAGATACATAATAGGGGCGAGCCTATTAGGTATCATTAACCTTATAACACTGCCTGTTGACCACTAGCGGGCATCTAGCTTCATCTGACAATTCAAAAGTATGTATCTAAGTACCTACCTGAAAGAGGTAACTGACCGACGCGACGCCTTAAAGAACGTGTAAGTGCTCCAACTGAAATAAATGTTTTGACTGAGACCAATGATTATGAGACGTTTTTAGGGTTCCGTACCAAAATGGTAAAAAAGGAACCCTTATGGTGCGACTTCGTCTGTCTGTCTGTCTGTCTGTCACACCAGATTATTTCAGCAACTACTTATGCTATCGACTTGAAATTTGGAACAGTTATAAAAAATGCTTGTTCAACTTTATTGCAAATGAAAAAAGTTCAAAAATATTTTTATTTTCATTGCAAAAGGGGCCGGAGTGGGGGTCCGAAATTTTAAAGTGGGGTTACTAGGTCAAGTGACATATCATTCGCACGCTTAATCCAATACTGTCACTATCCAAAAAAGTTAACTTTTCAGGAGAGCCAAAAAACGTTTTTTGTAGTAGGAATATGAGTGATACATAAGAATCCACGAACAATTTAGTTATTTTTAATTTTATATAGAAATTATGGGTAAAGGGTGTTTCTGAAATTTGAGAACAAGAAAAAATTGAATTTACTTGTATATATTTACATTTTATCGTTATTTATATTAAAGTGTCACTTTTACTTTCATTATTTTATTTTATTTCATCTTGAAAGGGCTTGATCTGCACATTTCAAAATATATTTTTATTTAATTTTATGTCTCACAGTTTTCGACATATGATGAAAAATTTCTGAAAAAATACCATTCCCCCCCCCTTATCTCCGAAGTTTTCGGAGTGAAAAATCTGAAATAATTAGAGTTGATAGGAATTGACCCAAATATGGCACCACAAAAATAAAACGATGAATAAAACGACGAACTAGTACAGTTTTTTCAAAATCATCAAAATTCTTTCACAAACAAACTTAGTTTTGCGGTTCGGTTTTTTTCACTTTATACGTCCAAAACTGATACGGAACCCTCGGTGCGCGAGTACGATTCGCACTTGGCCGGTTTTTTTAAAAGGGTGCTATTTAAACAGGCTTCTTTTTAATATCATTATTCGCCCCTAAAAATGTATGTTGCCTTCTAAATTACTAAGCCACAATTAACGAGCATCTAAATAATACTATCTTAGCCACTAGTTATCTTCTATGTAAACCACTCTAAATATAACTCAGCATAGTGATTATTTTTTAGCATCTAAATTTGTAGCATGCATTCTAACAGTAAACTTCTAAAATACTATTAAATGACATCAAAAAATATATTTATTGAGCTTCAAAATTTTTAACTCAGTATGTTTAAAATATAACTCATCCCATATTATTTGATCGTCAAAATTTTGCTAAAAATGTCATCAAATAGTCGGTATATTGGCCACTAATATTATCAAAAGCTATTGAGGAGATACAAAATAAAAGACTTTATTTTTTGACTTACAAGGGGGAGGGAGGTGGTCGACGGAGCCCCGCTACGCGGGGCTCCTATTTCTGTCTGCAAGGTTAAAAGTAACCTAACACGAAGGGGTTGACGGGGGCTTCAGTGAGCGAGCAAAGCGAGCGAACGAAGCCCCCGTCAACCCCTTCGAACCTAAATTGTCCGTGTCGGGGTGTCCAAATTCCCGAGCTCGCTTCGCTCGCTCTTGGACCCTAGTTAGGTGTGTTACTCAAATAAAACATGAAATGTTTTTTTAATTATGCCAAATTGCCAACCCCATTTCCCGCTTTTTTCTAATGTCAGCGCCGGCTGCCAATTTAGCAACCAGCGGCTGCTGCAAATTCAGGTCACGGCGGCGGTCGCGGAGTCACTTCCTAAACAATTACACGTGAACAACTCAACTCGTCGTCACATGAGTCGAATGGCGCTCTCTGATTGGTGCAAATGGCCGGTCGCTGTCGTCTCGCGTACTCGCGCCAAATCATACAGTGGCTATTTTCACGATAAAAGAATATGATGTATTATTTTACATGCTAAGTTATAATAAATGATGCTTTCTGTAAAAGCTTGAATTATATTTTTTTGAGGACATTGCGTGGAAGCTGTTAAACGTAAAATGGTGACGAGGTGTAAAATCCGTGGCCGAGTTAGTAAATTAGGTGGCAATGCATAAATAAGAAGGACAAGTCACAATAATTGATGATCTTTACTTGACGCTTTCTATAGAATATTTAGTGGGCGTTGTATAAAAGACGAATTAGTTTATTAGAGGCTATGTAATTTTTCCGTTGCTTAGTTATAAAATTAGAAGTTTAATCACGTGTCCAATAAATAATTTTGTGGCTAGACTTATAATTTCCCTTTTTACCCGACTGCGAGACGCAAAGGAGGGTAATGTGTTTATTAAAACACTTAAGATCTCTGTAATTAACTATCTCACCCACAAAAGGGTTAAATACTCTGAGCAGTTAACCCTGTCCATCCGTCACCATCGCTCTCGAGACGAGCGGTGATTAATTATACAGGTGCCTGGTGTCCGAACGAACACCTGTGCCACCTGAGACCGAGTTATCTTGGATTAGCGAGTGGGTTAGTTAGTGTGACGGGTTGGAACGTGTGTGACGTGTGATACTCAGATCATAGAAACAGGGGAGATGTGCCAAGGCGCTATTGAGCTTGACGCTTTAGTATAGCCACAATGAAATACCATTTGACCATAATTAAACGTACATGATAGATTTAAAAAATACAGTGTTTTAGTTTAGTGCTAGTGATGATTGACGAATAACAGTGTTAGATTGAGGGTGAATAACAGTGTTAGATTGAGGGGATTGTGTATACAGGGTGGCAGGTTAGACAGTGGAAATATTAAAAGGGGTCATTGTACTCATCATTATGAACAACTTTTACTATGGTATCAATCCTGAAATCGCGAAAAATCCTGAAATCAGTTGTTCTATACCTTTTTAAGTGAACATAAATGCAGGGTAGAAAAAATCATGATTTTTTTATTTTAGTCTAATCTGACAGATTAAAAAAAAACTTTAATTTTTTATTTTTATTGATTTATTTGATTTTTAAAAATTTTTATCAGTATAATGCATAGTTTACGAGCTGGCAATGTTTTATAGTAAATAGATTGTAAATGATGATAGTGGTGGTTCAGCATTTTTTGAAGTGCTTAAAAAAATACTGAACTTTACATAGTCACAGATTACTGAATAGTTACTGCCTGACATAGTGCTGAAACCTGATTCTGAATTCCGTATGATTGTGATAGTGAATGAAAGTAAAAAAACCGGGCAAGATCGTGTCCGGACCACGCTCAGTCTAGGGTTCCGTAGCAAGAAGTATTTCAGTCTTTCGACCTTGTATTTCATAATATTATTATGAGATACAAACTTATCTTGGCGGTAGTCAAACTCAAAACTGAAAATAGTGAATATTTCAAAAAGTTATTGCCGTATCTTGTTCAAATCAATTTTAATCGAGAGTATTTATTGAATGCCATAGGCTTGATTTATTTCAGATTTTTTGATTACGCGGTTGGAAAATTACAGGGACACATTCACACATTGTTAACGACTTTCGGAGTTCCTAGTTCACATAATATGGACCTAAATAAAAAAGTAATTTATGAAACTCTAAGTTATTTTCAAAGACCTATTCAACGATACCCCACACGAAAGGGTGCCCGCAAATATTTTTTTGTGAATGTGACTTTGAATTTGTCTTTTTTTTTGTCTAACAATCTTAAAGTCACACTCAAATTCACACTCAAAGTCAAACTCAAATGAAACTCAAACTCAAAGTCACACACAATGTCAAAGTCAAAGTCACTCAAATTCAAACTCAAACACAAACTCAAAGTCAGACTCAAATTCAAACTCAAAGTCAAGCTCTAACCCAAAGTCAAACTCAAAGTCAAACTCAAAGTCAAACTCAAAGTCAAACACAAAGTCACACTCAAAGTCACACTCAACGTCACACTCAAAGTCAAACGCAAAGTGAAACTCAAACTCTCAATCATACTCAAAGCCAAACTCAAAGTCAAACACAAACTCCAAGTCACACTCAAAGTCAAACTCAAAGTCATACTCAAAGTCATACTCAAAGTCAAACTCAAAGTCAAACTCAAACTCAAAGTCACACTAACTCAATGTCAAAGTCACACTCAAATTCACACTCAAACTCAAAGTCACACTCAACGTCACACTCAAAGTCAAACTCAAAGTAAAGCACAAACTCAAAGTCACACTCAAAGTCAAACTCGAAGTCACACTCCAAGTTAAACTCAAAGTCACACTCAAAGTCACATTCAAAGTCATACTCCAAGTTAAACTCAAACTCACACACAAAGTCACACTCAAAGTCAAACTTAAATTCAAAGTTAAACTCAAACTCAAAGTCACACTCTAACTCAATGTTAAAGTCACACTCAAATTCACACTCAAAGTCAAACTCAAATGAAACTCAAACTCAAAGTCACACACAAAGTCAAAGTCAAAGTCACTCAAATTCAAACTCAAACTCAAACACAAACTCAAAGTCAAAGTCAAATTCAAAGTCAAACTCAAAAGCCCAAACTCAAAGTCACACTCAAAGTCCAACTCAGTGAAACTCAAAGTGAAACTCAAATTCAAACTCAAAGTCACACTCAAAGCAACATTTAAATTCAAACTCAAAGTCAAACTCAAAGTCATACTCAAAGTCAAACTCAAAGTCAAACTCTAACCCAAAGTCAAACTTAAAGTCAAACTCAAAGTCACACTCAACGTCACACTCAAAGTCAAACGCAAAGTGAATCACAAACAAGTAAAAGAAAAAGTAAAGCACAAACTCAATCACACTCAAAGCCAAACTCAAAGACAAACACAAACTCCAAGTCACACTCAAAGTCAAACTCAAAGTCACATTCTTAGTCAAATTCAAAGTCAAACTCAAAGTCACACTCAAAGTTAAACTCAAAGTCACACTCAAAGTCAAACTCAAATTCAAACTCAAACTCAAAGTCACACTCAAATTCACACTCAAAGTCAAACTCAAAGTGAAACTCAAACTCTAAGTCACGCTCAAAGACAAACTCAAAGTCAAACTCAAAGTCACACTCCAAGTCAAACTCAAAGTGAAACTTAGAATGAAACTCAAACTCAAACTTAAAGTGAAACTCAAAGAAAAACATAAATTCAAAGTCAAAGTCAAATTCAAAGTCAAACTCAAAAGCCCAAACTCAAAGTCACACTCAAAGTCCAACTCAGTGAAACTCAAAGTGAAACTCAAATTCAAACTCAAAGTCACACTCAAAGCAACATTTAAATTCAAACTCAAAGTCAAACTCAAACTCAAACTCAAAGTCATACTCAAAGTAAAACTCAAAGTCAAACTTAAAGTCAAACTCAAAGTCACACTCAACGTCACACTCAAAGTCAAACGCAAAGTGAAACTCAAACTCTCAATCATACTCAAAGCCAAACTCAAAGACAAACACAAACTCCAAGTCACACTCAAAGTCAAACTCAAAGTCACATTCAAAGTCAAATTCAAAGTCAAACTCAAAGTCACACTCAAAGTCAAACTCAAAGTCACACTCAAAGTCAAACTCAAATTCAAACTCAAACTCAAAGTCACACTCAAATTCACACTCAAAGTCAAACTCAAAGTGAAACTCAAACTCTAAGTCACGCTCAAAGACAAACTCAAAGTCAAACTCAAAGTCACACTCAAACTCAAACTCAAAGTCATACTTAAAGTCAACTCAAAGTCATACTCAAAGTCACATTCAAAGTCAAACTCAAAGTGAAACTAACTCAAATTCAAACTCAAATACAAAGTCAAACTCAAAGTCACACTCCAAGTCAAACTCAAAGTGAAACTTAGAATGAAACTCAAACTCAAACTTAAAGTGAAACTCAAAGAAAAACATAAATTAAAAGTCAAACTCAAACTCAAACTCAATGTCATAGTCAAACTCAAAGTCAAACTCAAGGTCAAACTCATTTCAAAGTCAAACTCAAATGCAAACTCAAAGTCAAAATCAAATTGATTGGAAAGCACTCAACGCTTAGGCGTCGGACTCTGCTTCGGCGTCAGCGTTGGCTTCGACAGCGGCTTCGTCATCGGCTCTGGCCTCGGCCTCGGCGTCGGCTTCGGCGTCGGCCTCTGCTTCGGCATCGGTGTCGGCGTCGGCATCGGCTTCGGCGGCGGCTTCGTCGTCGGCTTCCGCGGTGGCTTCGGCAGTGGCTTCGGCGTCGGCTTCGGCTCCGGCCCCGGCGTCGGCTTCGGCGTCGGCCTCTGCTTTGGCGTCGACTTCAGCGTCGGCGTCTGCTTCGGCGTCGGTGTCGGCGACGGCATCGGCTTTGGCGTCGTTTTCGGCGTCGGTTTCGGTTTCGGCGTCGGCCTCTGCTTGGGCGTCGGCCTCTGCTTCAGCGTCGTCTTTGGTGTCGGCATCGTCTTCGTCTTCGGCATCGGCCTCTGCTTCGGCTTCTTCGGCTTTGGCTTCGGCTTCGCCTCAGTGTCGGCTTCGCCTCGGTGTCGGATTCGGCGACGGCTTCGGATTCGGCGTCGGCTTCGGCGTCGATGTCTGCTTCGGCGTCGGTTTCGGCGTCGGCGTCGGCTTCGGCTTTGGCGTCGGCGTTGGCGTCGACTTAGGGTTCGGCGCCAGCTTCAGCGTCGGTTTCGGTGTCGGCTTCGGCGTCAACTTCAGCGTCGGATTCGGCGTCGGCATCGGCTTCGGCGTCAGAGTCGGCGTCGGCTTCGGCGTCGGCGTCTGCTTAGGCGTCGGCGTCGGCGTCGGCCTATACTTCAGCGTCGGCTTCTGCTTCGGCTTCGACGTCTGCTTCGGCTTTGGCTTCGGCGTTAGCTTCGACTTCGGCAGTCGGCATCGGCGTCGGCTTCGGCGTCGGCGTCGGTGTCGGCGGCGGCTTCGGCTTTTGCGTCGGCGTTGGCGTCGACGTCGAATTAGGGTTCGGCGTCGGATTCGGCGTCGGCTTTGGCTTCGGCTTCGACTTACACTTACATTTCCATTTACACTACACTTCCACTTGACTTGGACTTTGACATTGAAAATAAAAATCGACTGAATAAAACCGACTTGGTGAAATAAAACTTCATTTCATTGAGTTTATATTTTGAGTAGGTTTATTTTATCACGGTAGGTAAGATTGGTACATAGTTGAAAGAATAGTATAAAAAAAACCAGCCAAGTGCGAGACGAACTCGCGCACCGAGGGTTCCGTATCATTTTTGGTCGTTTAAGTGAAAAAAACCGGACCGCATAACTTTGTGAAAGAATTTTGATGATTTTGAAAAAACTGTACTAGTTAGGAACATCGTTTTATTTTTGGTGCAATATTTTGGTCAATTCCTATCAGCTCTAATTATTTCAGATTTTTCGCTCCGCAAACTTCGGAGATAAGGGGGGGGGCAATGGTATTTTTTCAGACATTTTTCATCATATGTCGAAAAAAGTGCGACATAAAATAAAATGAAAATATATTTTGAAATGTGCAGATCAAGCCCTTTCATATGATATGCCACTTGACCTAGTAACCCCCCTTTAAAATTTCGGACCCCCACTCCGGCCCCTTTTGCAATGAAATAAAACATATATTTTTTTTCTTTTTTCATTTGCAATAAAGTTGGGCAAGCATTCTTTATAACTGTTCCATATTTCAAATCGATAGCATTAGTAGTTGCTGAAATAAGTAGGTGTGACAGACAGACAGACGAAGTCGCACCATAAGGGTTCTTTTTTTACCATTTTGGTACGGAACCCTAACAAGACAATATTGCAGTCGGGACCCACTCTTTTAAATAATATATTTTTTAATTTTACCCCGAACGAGTGGGTTTTTTAAATTTATTTTTGTGTTTTTTATTATTTTTAGAGGTCTCAAAAACCGACCACGTGGTCCGTTGGGAATAACCTGTTATTTGTTATACAAGAGTGCGTTGCTTTTTATCACCGAGCAAGCGAAGGATTCAAAAATTAGAATCAAAAGAGCATGATAAATGTACCTATAGAACAGCTGATTTTTTTCGGGATTTCAGGGTTGGTCCCAAAGTAAAAGTTATTCATAATGATGAGTACAATGACCTCTTTTAATATTTCCAATGTCTAACCTGCCACCCTGTTGTTTCCGTACTGATTTGCTATGATAGCATTATCTCCTTTTTTCTATGATCTAAGTGCTATACCGGTATTTAACCTTTATACGATGTCGGTACCGTAAAGGGCGTTTGTACACTTATTTTTCGGACTTGTGTATTTTGTACATTTTGTTAGTGTAGTACTCTCAGATCATAGAAACAAGGAGATGTGCCAAGTCGCTATGGAGCTTAATGCCTGATCTTGAGCAAATTGCTCATATTAAAAACGTACGCGCTGGCGACGAACCGAACACGATCGATGGTATAAATACAGTGTTTTAGTTTAGTGCTAGTGTTGAGTGACGATTAACAGTGTTAGATTGAGGGTGTGTGGAATGTTTAATGCGTAGGAGATCTTTCTATTCACAAGGAGTGCTTAATTATGCGCGTAATTGTGTCGAAAAATGTACTAAAAGTGGCATCAGTTGTTCCCGTACTAATTTGCTATGATGGCATATCTCCTTGTTTCTATGATCTGAGGTAGTACTCTTTTACTTATCTCTTTAAAGAAAACGGTACCGAAACATTTCGGTAGAAAATATAAACCCTTATTTAACGATTACCCCGATTAACCCTTAACTTTTGGGTATTTCAGTCCCTGCACTGGACCAATGAGGCAGCGTCTTAAATGATTACTTCCTTAAACATTCCTCTACTGACCCCAGTTCCCCAGCGCTGGCTATAACTCAGCGAGGCGACGGCGCGGATTATCTCGCGTTCATGCGTCATTTGTTTCTGTGCGATGTCGCCAACGTTTGTCATTTCGTTATGAACTATATCAGCGGCAAGCTATGATGTTACGTATAAGTCCGCTCATAAAGTTTCGTAAAAATTGACAACTACTTTTGAAAGAACAATTGCTGTACTTTGAACCTACTTTATTACTACATAGTATAAAACAAAGTCGCTTCCCGCCGACTGTCTGTCCTTATGCTTAGATCTTTAAAAATACGCAACGGTTTTAATGCGGTTTTTTTTAATAGATAAAGTGATTCAAAGAGGAAGGTTTTAGTATCAGCATTGCACCCGTGCGAAGCCGGGCGGATCGCTAATAAACTATAAGGTACAGCAAATTGTTCTTTTAAAAGTAGTCGTAAAGGACGTCGGCAGTTTTGGCCTTGATATGGTACAGTAATAAAAGCTTAACCAAAAATAAAAATATATTTTAATTGTTCTTTGCCTAATTTATCTTAGAGATTAAGAATTGGAATCAAAAATCGAAATAAATAAGAAATAAAATGATTATGCCGTTGACATTTTGAAAAAACTAATAAAACAAAAACGGGTGCATGCTGGCTATGATGAAATGAAATGATGAAATGAAATGAAATGATGATGATGAAATGATATTTTATTCTGTAAATAGGTTACAGGTAACACTTTTACACGTCAAAAATTGTTTTGATTTTTAAGCTAGATGAGGTCGGTGTTTCCTATCTGACTACCTTTGAGAAGAAACACCGAAACAAACTCAAAGGTCAGTCTCTTTTAAAGTCCAGACAAATTAAAATGAAACTATGCAAGGACCATGCAGGTTAGTCTGGAATGGCCTTTAAAGGAAAGAGCCATACAGATTTGAGTGGACCTATCCTGACTGTGCACGCATGTGCCGAGTATCGTGGTAGCTCAACCCTGACTTAGGGAGCTCAACGACCCAGCGAACATTACTATCAGAAAGGACATTTGGGTAGGTCGCATAAAGTACTCAAACTGTCAGACTGAACTTGAGATCTATACCTATATTATGTAACATAGAAACCCACATCGTACTCACATTCACAAAAATAAGTTAAATTAAATAATAATGTCACCTTAAATGTCATTGAGTAAATAAATTATGTCAAAAGAACATAGGATATGTTGGAGTTTATATGTATATAAATTGACAAAGACAATAAAAATGTACTATATGTTAAATTATTTAATTACTTAGACAGTCAAGAGATGACCAGTACCAACTGACAGCGCCCGTTCACGAACATGACACGCGCATCAGCACCGTTCAACTCAACCATTTTAGAGGGAATCGAACGATCCAATACACGTGCCACCGTCAGCGGTACATTTAGGCGAGCATGACATTCTCCCAACTGCCAAACTACACACAGAGTTAAAATTGGATTAAAAAAAAAAAAAAATGCTAGTAATAATTCTACTCGATTATACAAAATGAGTATGCTATTTATATACAAATAAAAACCATACTAATGGCTGGCGCGTGCCTCCACAGAATATCATGTCGATAGCAACTAAAACCTTTGAATTGAGTACTCATTAGTCGGGCTGTAGGTACTTCATTGGACCTCCATAGAATATCATGTCGCCAGCGGGCTGTAGGTACTTCATTGGATCATTCACACCATACTTAACCTTACTGTCACATAAATACGAAGATTTCTCTTTAACCCAATTACGTACAAAAATAAATAAAAAATGAATTTAAATACTCTTGAAATACTCGATCACACCAAACTAATTTCATATCTGTTCCGAGATACACAATCTGAAGCCCAGCGTTCTATAGGCGTCTGCCAGTGTCCTTTGGAACACATGTGTAACCTCGCCAACAATGCAATAATATGGTACCATGGAGGTGGTCTCATGATGAGGCCGGGAGGTGGCCATGGGAACTCCTCAACTTCTCAACACAACTCCGTCGTGTTTGGGCTCGTTGGATTTGTCTTGGCAAGTACTGTAGACCTAGATGATGTCCAGGGTCTCAAGCTGGAGCTGGGAAGTGGTCAAAAAAGATTGTTCTGCAAAAATGTTTTTTTTTTTTTTTTTTTAACACGTTGCCCCACACTAGGATTTCTCCTGTATCGTGGGTGCGTTTACAAACACAAATTTCACATACACAAACAGCCAGACCTATGTGCAATGCGGGAATCGAACCCGCGACACGTTGCGCAGCAGCCAATCTCTCAGCCACTGCGACAACCGTGCGGTCTCAACATAAAACTTATTTATTTCATAATCCACTACGGACGGACATGACAGATTATAGGAAAGCATTGAAGTTTACAACAAAAAAAAACCAATACAGCCGAATGGACAGAATGAACATTTTTTTCAGTCGCGTGCTTCTTGCCAGTGACATTGTATTTCACGGCTGGCAACACTTGAGTTTGGGCGCGAAAAATTGCTCAAATGTCAATGACAGATGTTAGGGAGCCGGCGGATGAAATCGTGCGACACATTGACTAGTGTCGTAGAAACAGTGTGTGATTGAATATATTTAGGGGCAGTTAGTTATTTTAAACATAAATATTATTGTGTCCACTCCAGCAAAAAATTCAATATATTATGACCTACTTACTTTTTTTGTTTTGGCGTTGGGATGAGGCGACCCTAGGTTTGTCAGTACAAAATGATATTAATTATAATATTATAAACTCCAATTTAATGATTAAAAACACATGAGTTAAACATGTCTCAAAAACACATCGTAATCGTTTTTTAACCTTGTTTGTTAGATATCACAGTAGAAATGTGTTTTAATTACACACATCAAAAGTATCTAGGGATCAACATATATTTTTGCAATAACTTTTCTCCTGATTGATATTAATTAAAATTTTCTTTAAGGATTCATCAAATAAAGTGTTTTCGTTTGTCACAGTAACGATAAACCAAGTCACCTTTGCATTAATAAAGAAATTTGCCATTTTCCTAATAAAGGGATTTTTGACATTTGAACCACTAACATTAAAGTTCGAAAAAAAGACTGAAATAACAGTTTTCTTTAAAATTTTATTGGGTAACTTAAACAATTAATAATCCGTGTTTCTACCGCGAACACTAACAACACAAGAACATCGGTTTGGCATACTCAAAATGAGTTCATCCAAATCACGCTGTGGAATGGCCGCCCATGTTCGTTGCAACAACAAAAAAAGGTCTTCTTGCGACTGGATACCCTCCATATTCGGCAGAGCTCTTCTCTGTAGCATATCCCATGCATGCTCAATCGGGTTCAAGTCTGGCGACTGAGCAGGCCAGGGCAGGACATTGATGTTAGCTGCGGCGAGAGTCTGTCTTACAACTCTTGCGGTGTGCGGTCGTGCATTATCATGCATTAACTGAAATAAGGGACCGATTTGCACTTGTAGAGGAACGATGACGTCTGATACAATCGTCTCAGCATAAATTTGAGCGTTGAGGTTGCCTCTGATCCAAATCAACTCAGTTCTTCCGCCGATCCAAATACCCGCCCATACCATGATGGTTCCACCACTATAAGGATGGACTTCCTGGCAGGATTTTAATCGCTGTTGGCGTCCAGGGGTTCTCCAGTGTCGTATACGTCTTGTATCCGGTCTCATACCAAAACGAGACTCATCAGAAAAGCACACGAAACGCCATTGTTCTTCTGCCCAATTTCTGTGTTCAAGAGCCCATTGATATCGAATCCTACGATTGTGCATTGCTATAGGTGGTACCCGTAGCGGTCTTCGGGAATGAAGGTTCACTTCATGCAAGCGGTTTCTGACTGTTTGGTCGCTAATTAAGTTCCCTGAAGAGTGATGAAGCCTCACGGCTAACATCATGGCGGTTATTGTTGGAGCTCTTCGAGTTAAGATTTGAATGTATCGGTCTTGTCTCCGTGTGGTGCAGCGATACCGTCCTCCATGGCGCTCAGTCACGGTACCAGTGCTTCGGTAACGTGTCCAAAGTCGACTGATAACACTCTGACTTGTATTCAGAGCTAAAGCTACAGTACGTTGCCGGGAACCAGCTTCTATCATTCCCACGGCTCTGAGCATTTCTTCCCTGCTTAAATGACGTCGCCGCTCCATAATAACGTTGGTTTTAATCAGTAGTAGGGAAACAGTAGCACTAATAATGTCTTCAATGCGTTGTATGTTTTTATAGGGAAAATATTGACAGCTTATTTTCATCTTTTACTCGAATTTGATTGAGAGTTCCTGATTCAAATTATGAAATGCACCAAAAAGGATCCATATAAATTTATAAAATCATAAATTTATTACAAAGCCACATCTCAATCTCAAGAAATCCGCATAAAAATGCTTGATCCCTAGACACTTTTGATGTGTGTATTTACCTGTAAAATTAATATTATTTTGTAGTTCTGTATCAGATTACATTTTTCAAAAATGCATCTTTCATTCAACATTCTTAAAAATGGTTCTGTGCGAGCGAGAGAGGAGACAAAATTCCGAGAGCGCCCTGCGCGTACGAAAAGTGTGTGAGATTTAGGCCATGTTGTTTCAACTTACAGTTACGTATCTGTAACCGTCAAATATGGCGGCTTGTACGACAATTTCATACTGACTTAACGATTATGTACTGACTTACGGATACAGATGGTTTGAAGCAACCCGCCCTTAGTATACTTAGTTAAAGTTTAGATATAAGTATTATTATGAAAGGGGCACGCCTTTTCCATAATACCTACTTATATAATATACCTATCTAAATTTTAATAAAACGAAAGGTAACATTTATATTTTGTCCATACAAAACGCTATAACAAACACAATTGGTTGAATTTGGACCTCAGGCGATACTAGATATGTAAGTATCTATTTAATACGTAATAATATTTTTAATTGCTTATCTTATTCGTGCCTATCGTTGGACTATCCTAGATATTGTAATATTCCACCCATTGACCTTTATATAGGTCAATGATTCCACCAGAAATGGTAACGTCGCCGCGCCTACAAAAATCGCTAAGTAGGTAGGTATATTTTTTTTTTCGATTGTTGGTTTTTGGTGCAATTTTAATCCTTATTTATTTGAATCTATGAAATAAGGATTAAAACTCCATCAAAAACTAACAATCGAAAAAAGGTAGGTAAGCGCAGCGACAACATAATAATTAATTCTACCCGCAGCGACGAACAATAAAAAATATATTCAAACACACAAATTACCAAAATTAAACTCCGCGGCATACCAGGTGCTGTCATCAAACGGCAATAATTAAAATGAATCGCATATTTCCCTTTCAGAAAAATGTTACTCTAGGTACGTGGAAATAATTTTAATGGCGCGTTATTAGTGTGGCGGTCGCAGGTCGTGTCCGTTCGCGCCAAATAAGAGGAGTTTCGTAATCTGTGTCTCTGTCCATTTCCATTGTCGCACTGTCCACGATATTTTAATTTTTTTTATGTTATTTCTTAACGTATGCATACCTACGAACTTAGTGTGGCTGAGTGTCATTGAAAGACTTTGGTAACAGCCTCTAAATGTCGATAGATAGATAAGTAATTACTTTATGGCTAAATCCAATACCACACAGCGTTACATAGATTGCATCCTGTCTAACAAAGTTGTAAAAATATATTCCAGGGTGAAAAGTTATATAACTAGGCACTACGTACCAGTGTCATTCGTTCCCCATGTGTGTGACGGTGATCGTCGCTGCAGCCGATGGGCGGAGCCTACCGCTATATAAGCGGCGCGTGGTGGCCGCGCGCTCCTCATGATCCAGCGGCTGACCACCAGTTAAGTTCTCCAGCCACATTACCTGAAGACCTGAAGACCCGTATTGCCAGCGAACTACTCGCCCCTGAGTTGCTAGTTATTTCTGTCTACCAAAGTGTGGTACCTACTATAATAGTTAATGTAAAAAAATACATAGTGTTTTGTATAAAGGTGTTTGCTTTATTTTCCTAATCTAGCTAAAATAACCCTTCAGGTTATTTTAGCTACATGTATATTTGTATATTACCTGGTATTACCTCTCCACTAAACTTCGTCATAATATAGTATTTTAGCCAAAACTGCTAAACAGACAGGAAAACTGTCAGACACAGTTTCACATTAAATTAATTAAAATCAGTAAGGATTCTACCGATTAAATAAACGGGACAGCAGTCAGCAGTCATGTTCCAAAAATGATTTTCTAATCAAACAATGCGAACATCCCTCCCGTATACTCGGGGCATTAAAAATATATATTTACAAAAACTTGTCGCAGGCTCACCGCGCAATTACGTTTGCCCGCATTGTTTAGAAAAAGTAAAACAAACATGGACGACACGTGAGGCGCGTGCAAATGGCGGGAGGAGGAATTTTTGACATATTTTCAAAGGTTTTTCGTTTGTGATGTTTTATTTTCTGATTGTGGCGTTTAGAATGGTTTTTAAGCTGTGACTTCAGCAAGGAAATTAAGTTCTACGCTGTATGCTGTTAGACTACACTAACATAGTGGCAAGATTGGGGATGCGACCCTATACGAAAAAGCACTAAGTAAGTAGGCCTTTTTCTAGTATTCTATGTTTCAGCAGCTGATTCCTAACACTATACTTCATTTAATAAGTATAGCATTAGAAAAATAACGGCGAAATGACGATAGTTATTGTATTATATTGTTGTAATGACTGCGTTTTTGTGTTTAAAACTTGCAAATAGTAAATAGATTACATAGCTTTAAATATATTGTGAAATAACGATGCTTACGCCTACATCCAAATAACGAAACAGTTACAACCGTTTTTTGACTAATGTTATAATCTCAGATCATAGAAACAAGGAGATATGCCATCATAGCAAATTAGTACAGGAACAACTGATGCCACGTTTAGTATATTTTTCGACACAATTACGCGCATAATTAAGCGCTCCTTGTGAATAAAATGATCTCCCACGCATTGAACATTCCGCACACGCTCAATCTAACACTGTTAATCGTCACTCAACACTAGCACTAAACTAAAACACTGTATTTATACCATCGATCGTGTTCGGTTCGTCGCCAGCGCGTACGTTTTTAATATGAGCAATTTGCTCAATATCAGGCATCAAGCTCGATAGGTATCGCCTTGGCACATCTTCTTGTTTCTATGATCTGAGGTTATAATAAATGTAAATGGAGTATAGATATTGTTACAGGAGAGGCAGCTGCCCCCCCTAGAAACTCCCGTACCGAAAAGTAATTAGAAAGAAAAAAAACATTTTAAATCATTATAAATTGATTATTTCGCGTCAAGTTGAATATCGTTTATACTACGAGCATCTCCCTAAGGGGATCATCTCGTACACCTTTCCTCACAACAAAAAACAAAATCCTGGCTATGCCCTTACCTGCAGTAGACTTATTTCACCTGTTTCTTCGGATGTTAGATGATTCGTAAGTAGGTACCTACGCCTTATTGAACACGATGATGTAGTACCTACACATTGCATATTATACTGTTTGAAAAAATATTATACCTACCTACTTTAGAAAAAATAAACTAAAATAAAATACACGAGCATTCGCGTAGCGCGGTAGAATCATTTTGCTACGCGTCTACGCGGTGAGCTACGGCGTAGCGTACCATGCTACGACCGCGGCGTAGACGCATAGTCATCGCGCGCCTTGAAGCATTTTAGGACTAACGTAATGACAATTTATTTTTATTTATTTTATTTATTATAATGTTTAATTTTATATTCTGTCTGAATATTTAATATTATCCTTGTTTCTTTATTTCTCAGATATATTATTAAGGCCCGTATTACAGAACGATACTCGAGCACAGATCTCTGCTTGAGCATAGATGTCAACCAATCAAATGGCTTTAAATGTATGCTCAAGCAGAGATCTGTGCTCGAGCGTCGTTCTTTAATACGGGCCTAAGTACCTAATAAGTAGGTAATTAAAGTTAGCAACAAAAGTCAAATAAATCATGACTGAACATCAAAATGTACATCCGCAACGTCCGGTTAATACTAGTGATGAAACGATTATCGCTTAGCGATTACGATTATTGCCCGAAATAATCGTCAATTTCGATTACGATTATTACAAAAAAAATGTAACTCATTTATTTTTCATCGTATGATGATTGGGGAGTTAATTAAAGATATTTGGAGGGCGAGTTAAACATTCATTCTTTTTTATTAAAATTAAAATTCACTAAAATCCAAAACAGTCTGCGTACTAAACGAACTGAAAAGATGTAGACAAGCTTCGCCAACCGGTAGAATTAATAAAAAAGATTTGATGTTAGAAAAATATCTAGAAGTTTTTAAGTGTTTCAAAACAGAATAGGGTCTAATGGCTATGTTGTTGATTATAGACTACTCGAGTGAAACCAAACGTATCTACAATTCTACAGGCGACATTCATTCTTTGTAATCATTTACCTACTTATATGTTACCATATAGGTCAATGATTGGTGTCGGCTCGGAATCGCCACAGATTGACTGATGTGGGACCTCAGATCATAGAAACAAGGAGATGTGCCAAGGCGCTATCGAACTTGATGCCTGATTTTGAGCAAATTGCTCATATTAAAAACGTACGCGCTGCCGACGAACCGAACACGATCGATGGTATAAATACAGTGTTTTAGTTTAGTGCCAGTATTGAGTGACGATTAACAGTGTTAGATTAAGGGTGTGCGGAATGTTCAATGCGTGGGAGATCTTTTTATTCACAAGGAGCGCTTAATTGTGCTCGTAATTGTGTCGAAAAATGTACTAAAAGTGGCATCAGTTGTTCCCGTACTAATTTGCTATGAAGGCATATCTCCTTGTTTCTATGATCTGAGTGTGGGACACATTTAAAGAAGGTTCAGGCGGTTTACCATTGATCTCTTTTATTTTCGCTCTCTGAAGCTATGCCCTCGAGTGTTTCCACCACCATCACTTATCAAAAACTCGAATAAACTATCAAGTTTAATGTGGTCAGCCTATCAACAACACATAGCCTTAGCCTGGTGTAGAATGTAGATTTACTCGTGTCCATCAGGGTGGCTGGCTGTGGCGTCGGCTACTTATAAATAAAAAAAAACCGGCCAAGTGCGAGTCGTACTCGCGCACCGAGGGTTCCGTATCATTGCGAGTCGTACTCGCGCACCGAGGGTTCCGTATCATTTTTGGACGTATAACGTGAAAAAATCCGGACCGCATAACTAAGTTTGTTTGTGAAGGAATTTTGATGATTTTGAAAAAACTGTACTAGTTAGGAACATCGTTTTATTTTTGGTGCCATATTTGGGTCAATTCCTATCAACTCTAATTATTTCAGATTTTTCGACCCGCAAACTTCGGAGTTAAGGGGGGGGGGGGGAATGGTATTTTTTTGGACATTTTTCATCATATGTCGAAAACTGTGAGACATAAATTAAAAATATATTTTGAAATGTGCAGATCAAGCCCTTTCATATGATATGTCACTTGACCTAGTAACCCCACTTTTAAATTTCGGACCCCCACTCCGGCCCCTTTTGCAATGAAAATAAAAATATTTTTGGACTTTTTCATTTGCAATAAAGTTGAACAAGCATTCTTTATAACTGTTCCCAAATTTCAAGTCAATAGCAAGTAGTTGCTGAAATAAGCAGGTGTGACAGACCAGACAGACAGACGAAGTCACACCATAAGGGTTCCTTTTTTACCATTTTGGTACGGAACCCTAAAGTGCGAGCACCTACCACCTCCTACATACGACTCGCGCCTTGAAGGTTCCAAAATATGCAATAGCGCCATCTATGCCGCTAATAATATATCAGCGTAGATATATTATATCTTGATCATAGATGGCGCTACTGCATACTTCTAGTTGGGCCATCTATGCACGAGTTTTCCGTTGTTGTTCGTTGTCCGTCAAACAAAAGGGTTCCGTTTTTCCTTTTGAGGTACGGAACCCTAAAAAGCTCATCCTATTCAGAGTCCTAAAAAAGAGGCGTTCCTAATTTATAAAACTCTCGCCATTTGCATGAGAAAGGTGAAATAAAACATCAAAATGAATGTAAACCATTTATTTATTAATCGTTTTGTTCAAATTCAAACTGCGTCGTTGGCCACCGGCTAGGTACCGCCAGTCGCCAGTAAATAATTAGAATAAATATATAAGAAGCATGAAACTCTCGTTACATATTATATAATTCCTCTTCACAATTAAAAAACTACAATGACTAGTATTTTTACGATTAAATATGGGCGGTGGTCGTTTTGAAGGTTATTCACTTTTTAAAATGGTAGTTTTAGAACTATTGCAGGGCTTTTCTTTATAATTTTTTCACGTTTTTTCGTTATTGAATCAGCCTATTTTGTACCGACACAAATGTGTGATATCAACGTGAGAACTGCCAATTTGCTTGCGAATGTTTGAGGGAGAATGTCACGGTGAGATTCTCCCTCCAACGTTCGCAAACAAATCGGCATTTCTCGCGGTGATATCACGCGGTGCGTCGGTAAAGAACAGACAGGCACTTATCAATAATCACCCATCCAAGTTTGGCATATCACTGATTGTGTACGATTAGAACACATATTTTTAAACTACCGTCACTCTGCGTAATTTTAAGTATCACTGTCTAAGTACCTACATGAGTTTTAAGCTTCAAAATGACCACATCGCACCACTCAATACGCCGACGTCTCAAAATGTAAGATATAGTAAAAAATCTATACATTCCGTCCAAAGGATCAATTACAAATCACAAACTACTGCCTAATGAATGTAAATAGAACAATGAGCTTACGTTTTACAAATTCGTGGGGCACTTCTTGTTATTTTTATTAAGAGATTCAATCACTAAACTGAATTAGTGGACTAACATTTTAAATTGGTAGATAAGGTGGCAACATTGTGTGAAAACTTACGGTTCTTCTGTGAAGTGTTGCCATTTTACAACAGCAATAATAATTTGAAAGTCTGGCAACAATAGGATCACTAAATAAGCCCAGACTAAAATTCAAAAATGAGTTTTTATGTATGCCTTTTTTAATTAAACATCGTTGCATTTATTTAGATAACCAGATTCGTTTTGGAAAACTACGATTTTAGACTACCTATGTGAATGTAGTCCACTAACCCAATCATATTCGTACTTAAAGGAGATAATTGCTACTTTCAAATCGAAATATTCAAACGAGAGAAAGAGATAGACATACCTAAGTTTCTAACCACCCTAAACACGTAACTTCAGTACATGAATAAAATACACCACACGTTATTATTTCAGTAACAATCTTACGCTAAATTATGTACAAAGTTCGTAGAAACAACTAGTTATTATTCGCGCTTTTATCACTCCCAATACATTTTGTGAAAAATTAAACGAAAAAATGCGGGTACTTTTTTCTGCACATTTAGCGATGTGAAAAAACTTAATGTTGGAGTCATAAAAGTGCGAGAGAAAAAAAAAAACAATACCTACCTAATCTATCAAGGTTTAAAAAAAAAACAAAACTTTAACAATTTTCTGTTTGACTAGACTATTTAGTTCATCCAAACTAAATGCGATTGGTCACTGAAATCTTACTCGGAAAATTACTAATTTTATTAATTCATTTGACCTTGCAAATAGGTTAACTTGATCCAAGTTTAAGGTTATAAAGTGTTATTCGACGCCGACGCTGTAATAAGGATCTATTATACCTATGTTCTTCATAATAAATGAGGGAGGCAATACCTACCTCCACGCGGTTTTAAAATAGATACTAAAATGTAGATGGTATGACAGCTGAAAAAAATATAAATTTTCCGAGTAAAATTATTAAACTATCAAATCACTCGTTAGTTTTACCTAGCTAACGTAGGTGACCATTTACTAAAATGGAAGAAATTAAGTGTGATAAGAATATTGTCACACGTAGGCACTCTCCGTACATAGATTCATTGTACTGGGGTTTATTTCTACTGAACACTTCAACTACAATGAGAGAACTATCAATACTCTCGGAATTACAAAAAAGCACTTTTTCAGACCCTTTTCATGTTAGGCTGTTCATTAATTTCCTTGTAATAAAAAAAAAAAATGCTACAGTAAAAAAAAGCGGTGAAAAATTTTGTCCGACAGGAATAACTTGTTAGTTGAAATTCTTGTTTAAAAATAAGTAACAGATCTAAATAAGTGCCCTTTACATAAAATATCTTAATAAAATCTAGTGCATCCCAGCGAAACGGGATATCAAAAGAGAATTACACGGGTCACTAATATTTCAGTCTATTTTTATCAAGGAAGACTTTTTAACAATATGCAGATACAAAATACTTAAATTACTTTATACTACTACAAAACGGGATACCTACGTTCATTGTATAACTCGTTTACATTTTTTTTGCTATTAAATACACTACCGAGACAGCTAAGTCGCTTCCAAAAATTTCCTCATCAACATTTTCAACGGAAAAGTAAATTGTACAAAAAATATGTTTTTTATTCATTTATATTTCCAAACTAATTGAACTTTTGGTCCGTACCTATTCTAAAAGATTCTAGTTTTCAAAGCAAAATCGTAATAAAACAAACTATTAAGGCACAATACGATTGTGTCTTTCGGTTGATATGACTCATCAATCTAAAACTACAAAAGTCTATTTCTACTTATTTAAAAATCGAAAAAAATCTTAAAAGCGGCTCCCATGGAGTTTTATAAATCACAATTATTGTTTTTGTATGTCAAACTAATCGATTCGACCATTCAACTAAAACTACGAATTCGACATAATAAATAACCCAGCACCGGTTGTACCACGTCTATTTATCTACTTATCTAATTACTGGGATGCACTTTACTGGAGATGGGTACTAGAAATAAAAACTAAGCGATATTTTCAACAGCAGATTTGGTAATGTGAATGACAATACTGATTTTCTTATTTATTCATGGTGAAACAGTTGATCGTTGCCAGCTTCTCCGTTCCAATAACATATCCTAAAATTGTGTTGATCTCTTTTGATAATACCTAATGGTGAATAGATTTTGTACTCTGGCACTAGAAATTTTCGACAAACTCGGGATAGATAGGTATCAATACTACGATATCTAGTTTTAGTTAACAGAGTCGTTTTCGATCATGCCAGTTTCGTTGGATTTGTGAAATGCTTGTTGGAAAAGTTTTTCAAAGTATGAAATTAAAGCCATCTTGTTATCCTTTCTCCCGACGTCGTTTGTTTCGTAAAACTCGACTGAATTATACGGAGACAACCAAACAACTGTTTCCCCATTCTACAATTTTAAAACCATGCCCTCAGTATTTATATTAATTACTTATTATCCAATTTCTTGTCAATGTTAAACTTTTATATTCGATTTTTAGTTAAGTATATTTGTTTTACTGTATAATTATTATGTTTTTCCTACAAATTATTGTTACTTACTGTAACAAATAAACGTTCGGTAATGTTGATGTTAAGTAGGTACTTGTGTAAAAGTTGTGTGATAGTCCATTTTCAGTAAGAGTTTAAAATGTAATGTAAGTATATTATTGATACTTGTGTATTAACATGACAAGAGATTAGAATGTAGCTTCAGTATTGCCTCACCGTATAAAAAAATGAATGTAGTCTTCGTCTTCGGTCCCGAGGCGGCTCCGTCGACATCGAGGCATGCACACTCCACCGCTACACAGCTCCTTATGATGTCATGCATCTATGTCCAACCATAGTCTTTGATCTCCAAAACATTACTAACACTACTGACTTGGGGTCGATTGACTAAGAAAATTTGTACTGGCGCCCAACACGGGGCCAAAAGCTCTATACTACGAGTCTCAATAAAAAAATATTTCTTTTCCAAACTAATGTTTTAACTAACGAAGAGGTACGAAAACTAACGTAAAAGCGGATAAATGAAAGAACAGCTGTGTTTTGTGTTACCATTTTATTATTTTTTTCTAATACTTTTCTCTAAGTGAAGATGAACCATAATATTGTTAATGGCTGAAGGAGGCGCGCGGCCGGCGCACTACTGCGTCCACTAGCTAGGGGGCGCTAGAGAGCCCAACTATTGCCTAGTAACGCCTCTTTTGAGTCAAAAGAGACGTTTTAAAAATAATAAACTACATTAATTATACAAAACATTCATTAATAATACTCCTTGCGGCAAAGCTTACTCCCTGCGCATAGACATTACACCATACAATGCTCGAGGACCGTAGACTGTCGTAGTCGAAGATATCTACGCAGCTACATACCCAAACCCAACCGTAACTACGGGGTACCTCAAAATATACATATAATAAGTCTGTTCAATTGCACAAAATCGAGTACTTCCATAGTGTGCTACTAGATGTCGCTACGTGACGAGAAGTTTGAATATGAGTATGAAAAATTACCAAAAACTTATTTTACTTATTGCTCATTTATTTGTCTACTTACATTGTACGATTAGGCCAAATGTGTTTCAACTATGTCAAATTAGAGTATTTATTTATATTCTAATACGGGATTTTATAACTACTTCAAACAACATACAAAATTTATATCACACTAGCGCCATCTAGTAACAAAATTAAGGAAACCTCTATTAGCCGGTGGATACGTAAATAAAAAACAGCCCATCACTAATTTGTCTATGATAAACTATGTTTTTTATAACTACCATAAATAAAATGCAGTAATTCGTTCAAAAATATACATAAAGGAATGTAGACATGACTACGCGGAGTTCGACGCAAAAACATGTTAGTGCCGCCAAGTTTCTGAACGAGATCATGTCGTGGCATGTTATTTTCTAATTTATTTTCAAATTAATATAACTATAAAGTCAGACTCTGTCTGGCTTTTATCACAGAACAATTTTGAAGATTTTCAAAAAGAAAACAAAGGTACCTTTGCTTTAGGCAACATCAAGACTAGAATATAGAAATCGCGCGATTGGAAAGAAGCTAAATAGGTACTTGAATAAATAGAGAAACCGCGCCATTTCTTGTCAGACATCACCAATAAATATTTCGTTATACATTGAAACTAAGTTTAAGTCACAAACGCGACAACAAGCCACGACACAATATAAAAAAATATTTTAAAAAAAATCAGAAAGAAACATGGCCGCACGCCCTCAAGCGTCGGCGCGAGCGCCCTACACAATAAACACTGCGTCACAATACTGTCGCTTATTCAACAATGTAATTATATCGGTTACGACACGAGCGTGTATGCTTGGCGCTGATGACATCAGAGTTAAGAGTCTGATAAGTCTTGTATGCATAAATACTGGGCTGGATGTTGTATAACGAATCCAATATGCACAAATTAGATCATCTCACTAGGCGAATAGGTCAAATCATTGGATTTAAATACGTCGTTCTGACGCGCTTTAAAATTCGTCGATACAAATTGCCACTTTACCCTATAAATATATGTCCAATTTAAATTATTATAAAGGTAAAGTAGACCGAGCAAGCCGACATTGCTTTTAACTAGAAAATTCCAATTAGAAGACAATCTTCCAAACCAAAGTTTTCTGTAAAACCTTTTTCAATGTCGAGCGTCGCTAATTGGATATCGATATTACAGGAAAACGATTATATACCGAATGAAAAATATTTGAACAAGAAACTCCTGTATTTCAGGTTTAGAGGAAATTCTGTGTTAAATTCCTTAATTACTAGAATCAGATAAACTTGGCTTGGCTTGCGAGATTGCCGAGGGGCTCTCGAATTTGTTACAATTTTGCAGTGGCAGTTGTTACGGCCACTGGCCCGAAGTTTCTAGAATCTCCCCAGGCGCTTAGTCAAGGGTTTGATGTAGAAAGTCACTCATTGTTTGAGAGCGACCGCTGTTTGAGGAACAAATATAACAGCAACAAGTAGGTATTCATACAAAACGTCCTATAACCGACTTGATAACTCTGACGTCACACAGCGAACCACAAACTACCCGCACCTCGTCGCTCACCATTTAAAAATACAAGATTAACCAACACGCTACGATTACACAGATACCTATTATACAAAAATATTTGTATTTGTATGCATGTGTGTATAATTATAATAATTCTAACATTGCGCGCGCTGCCGTGCCCAGTCGTTACTTAGCCAAGTGCATTTTTATTACTTAATCTTAATTTAATGTGTCATATTGATGTTATTTTTGAACGCTCTTATAGAGCTTTTCTTTTTGTATTAATAATATGAAAAATGCATAAGATAATTATTCATTCGTAGACATGCAGAACCCCTAAAATTTTCCAGAACTCCCATCTTTTAATTATACTTTTATAATTAAACTTCTTGCACTTGTATTCCTTATCTTTGTCACTACTTTTAATGTGCTCAATCATTTATTCCAATTTCAGAAGTTATTCGGAATTCATACATCAAGCGACACACACCACTGATATCAGACCTGTAGCTGTACTACCGCTCTCGTGCAAGCCGCAGCGCGCGCGTGCTGTAGTAATATTAAATGTTATTGCTTTCGGTTAGTCATATTTATTTATTATATGTATGTAAAACTTCAAAATGTCTACGCTACAACACTACTCTAGCATTGCCATACATTAAAAACACACAACATAGTATTTCATGTTCAATTTAACATTATACCAATCCAAAAATTGTATATTTATGTATATCTTAGTAATCTTACATAATTAAGAATATATAATATATTTTCTCGAATGCTGTTTACATTTTGGTCCAGTGAGCCTGGAGCGAACAAGCACATCACTAGTTTATCGTTTGCGTGCTATGGCATATCTGGTGTATGGCACATCACTACTGCGTCAAGCTTATTATCGATAGAAATTAACTACAACTAGGCAAGAACAAGTATTGAGCAAGATAAGACTCTGTATCCAGTTTCCCGCCAAATTTTAAAGGAAAATAAAATAAAAAAAAATGACTAGAGAGGAATGTATTCACGTATATGGCAACGAAGTGATTAAATAGTAATAGCGTCTTAGTTGGCAACGTCCCGTCTTATTATTGTCACATTCTTAAGCTACTCTGGCGTATTTCCTTTTTGTTTTTGGCAAAATATTATTTATATACCGTCTTTTGTCGCAGTGTTCCTAAACAGGTAAGTTTATCTATCCGTATTGCTCAACTCTTTTAGCTTTTACATAGCGAACAGTTTTTAAATCGCTACTTTCAATCGCTTTCTACTACAACTGCGACTTCGCAACGTTGAGCAAAATTAACTTTTTGGCTAAATTTTGGCCTGTTTTTTTGGCAAAACAACTGTTATACCAGGAAGACCTGTGGCCCGAAGCGAAGCGTCTAAAGGTCTAATCTACGTGTCTACGAATACAATATTCCTTTTAAAGGCGGTCTCTAAAAGGAATATTTTTAATAGCACGCATCACAACCAACGTGTGGCAAACGCCTTAATAAATTGACAGTGAAGTATTGTATGGAAGATTAGATTTTGTTTACGTATTCATTCATGCCAACCATGCTGGACGCGAGCGGATTGAAGACTTGTCGCACTTTCAGACGTATCGACTGTCATATTCACAATAGCAAATCGTGTGAGCGAATCTAGCTTTCCCAATTTTTCTCCCGAGTTGCGATACCTTTGAATTTACTAAAAATCATCAATGCGCGGTGTCCAAGTATCTCTCTCCGTGAAGTCTTGAGTTAGTCACGAGTATGAAGACGCACTTACACTACGTAACACTATAATATACAACTGTTATACGCATGCCTGGTTCGCGTTACTTGACTTACCATACGTCCGGTCTGTCCCACCCTCCTATACCAACGGAGGATTTTCGGCGCCCACCGTGGGGCAAATGATCACGACTTTTTCACACTAGGGTTGCCAACTTTTTAGTAGAAATGTTAAAATTTTGATCATTAGTGCCACTGTCGTCGGGATCACCCTAATATTAAAATGTAATTAATCACAGTTTTAAAGCCAAAAGTGTAGATGGCAACCCCACAACTAAATACTACAAGTTCAACGTGCAAACTATCTAGAAAGATAAAAAAGTAGTGTAAAGTACAACAAACCAAACCCAGCAGGAAGTCCCACGCTAAATAAAACACACAATTTTAATTTCTAATATTATATCCATGTAATGACACATCAGGTATTACTAGGTGCTCCTTACAGCGGGCAAACTCCTTCTAAAACTACAACTAAACCTACTGCCGAGGTCCGTCACGATTCAGTGACGTCACCAACCGTCATCCATACTACCCACCAAAGCAAAACCACTTCAAGTCAACTAAAAACCGAAATTTCATCACAAGTCATAGTGTGAATCTCCTCAACCCGCGAAGTAGGTAGTCGGCAACGTCACCCAATCAGCAATCGGCAACGGACAACAGCAACCAGTTACCAAGTGTAACTAAGACAAGGGTGTTGGAATATCGCCACCCGTAAAGGGAAGTTGGAACAGTACAATATATGAAAAAACAAAGTTAAGTACATTACAACATTTGTGTGAGGGCGCGGGGGAGACGCAACGTGGCACAAACTACGACCATTTAATGTGAGAAGGCCAAGAAAGGTGATCAGAGTATGAATTTTATATCAGAAATGGAAACAGGATGATGTTTGCGCATGCGGTTTAGTTGCGAACTACTGAAATGATACAGAATTTAGTTAAATACAACGACACCGCCGTCTTGTTTTAAATAATTATGAATCCAGCCCACGAAACTGGATCCTTAGTAACTTCACAGAACCAAATTCTGTGTTAGGAACACAATTAGTTATTTTTCATCCAAGTCATTTTTCAAATTACCCTCATTTAATAGAGGAATAATTACAACTAGGTACCCACGTTGGTGGCTCCTTCGCGTCCCCACACTCGCCGCCCTCTATCTAATTTGGCAAGATACGAAGCGCACGGCGGCTGTGAAATCACATAGTCAACCATTCTAATACTGTCTCAGGAAAAACGACCGCTAATGTACAAAAGGTGTAATTGTCGGGTGATGCATCCACGCGCTTTCTAGACAACATATAATTAAAAGTTAACTGAAAAAACCAAAATCAATTCCTGATTTTGTTAGCAAACATTCAATGTTTCAGTAATAAAAAAATGAGTAGTTTTTTATACCCAGAAGTCTAAAAAACATTTATAATATTACCACACACTGGTTTTCATTTTCCAAATATAAATTATCCAGTTCTGCTTATATCCGGTTTTCACTAGTATAACAAGTATTAAAGACGAGAAAGCGCGCGTTCTGCCGATTAATCTCAGGAGGTTCTAATCCTACTTATGCTAAAAATACTGCTATATAATAAGGATAGGTATGTGTATACATAATGTGAATATCATAGCATATGGTAGCCGTAGCGTGTGGAAAGAGATGAGTTAATAAAACAAAAAAAAACACTTCTAAGTCCTGTAATGTTGAAAACAAAAACTTTAGAAAATGTATAAATAAAACTAATAATACCTGAGAACAACAAGTAACAAATATATTTAAAAATGAATAATTCACTGTTTCAGTTCACTGGGATGGAAACAGAACAATAAAATTATACAAGTAGCCATATAAACTCGCCTAGTGGCGCCCAACAGGGACCAACTAAGTTATTGAACTACCCTACTTCTTAATACTTTCATCTTCAAATCTTGTTATTTCCACACGCCCCGGTTACAAGTGCATCGGCTGGCAGGGAATGTAGCCGACCAAGCTACCATGCATACTGCACTACGCTTGCCGCGCGGCCTCGCCTACGCCCAAAGTATACGCTAATATAAATATAGGGTTTAAGTACTTTAGTAATAGACGTTTTTCGGAATTTTCCCTTTAGGTGATATTTTTGGAGAATTTTCCGATGATATTATTGCTGGCGGGAATTTTAGCATGAAAGTTTTTTTATTGTTTACTATACCGTAACTTTTAAATTCCTAATGCAGGATATTGTAGGATTTTTCCCATTAAGAGATATATTGTCATTACCACTATGCTGTCTTTTAAGATGAAAAATGCAGTTAAGTACAGGATCACGATTAATTTTCTAAATATCTGAATCTTTAGATATTGAATATTTTTTTTAAACAATTCCAAAGATACGTTCTAATTGAATCAAAACTAGACTGATAAAGAGTAATTTGAGTAAATTTTAATTTTATTAAGGAACTTGGCAAAAATAGAAAACTGACATTTAGGAAAAAAAAATTGGAAAATCACGTGTGGTTTTAATACTGCTGGTTTTAGGACTAAGTCCAGTTTACCGCTTAAATCTAGGAATTGCACGAACACAACCATCTTTGTCTTTTACACTCACTAATCACATATTGTATTGCTTTTGGATCTAACGCTAGGATTGATAAATTAAGTACTTCTAATAAAGGACGTAAGGGTTTCTGAGGATTTAATTAGGAGAATACTGTCTTATTAAGTAAATCGTTAGCTTTAGTGGAGATTTTAACTCGGTGTTTAGTTAAATTAAGTACAATACCACTAACAAGGAACGCACGACATCAATTCTTTTACAGTTGCTTGAAGCGTCGTTCAGACACGCGGTCTGCGGTGACGGTCAGTACTAATAACAGTGTCAAATGTCAACACTACTACCGACTACCGCCGCAGACTGCGTCTGTCTGAACGACGCTTTAAGGGTAGAAATAATTTGAGATTTTGCCTTCCCAAACCATTGCAGCTTTGAGATTTCAAATAAAAAAAGTGAAGCCACTTCTAAAAAGGCCAGCCTATTTCGTACCGACACGCCGCGTGATATCACCGCGAGAACTGACAATTTGTTTGCGAACATTCGAGGCAGAATGTCACGGCACAGATAATATAATACTATACGTACAGATGCCTCATCTCATACAAAGAAATGTGACCGATCTAGCGCGGGCTATCTTCGGGCTATACATTTTTCCGTGCTTAAAGGATTTTTCAAACTTTGAACAAATATTTTTCATGATGTATTTTTTCATGTTCTCAATTTTACGCAAACTTCAATAACAAATCGATACATATAACGCCATCTATTATGAGTTATTTCAACAAATGTTCCTTTGTTCCTGATGAGAGCCTATGGTCACGGTGAGATTCTCCACCGAACGTTCGCAAATTGGCAGTTCTCGCGGTGATTAACGCGGCGTGTCCGTACAGAATAGATAGGCAGGTTAAGCCTTACGACCTTGAGAGAAATAAGATCATTAACCGCAGAACCTAAGACAGTTTCCTCCAAATTTTGGCGCCCAACGTGGGACCAACCCAGTAAACTTCAAAATCAAAGGAATTACTTCTAAAATGTAAATATAGATGAGAACGGTGGGCGAGGCCGCGCGGCCATGACAATCTACAGCGGCTTATATACTTAGCTTATTGTCACGGTACACAGGGTGTTAGTCCACACGCTCATACACGCTAAACTAAATTATTATTAATGTAAACTAATTTACTTTTGATTTTGGTGCCTTTTGGGGTCATGCGCTGCCTGTACGGAAATATTTGAAAAATGTTCTGATATTTTATGAGATACTTGCACATTAAAGTCCAGTTATCTTACGCTGTAGTTTTTTCACTCGCAGTTTTGACAGCATGCTTTTATTACGACTTTTAATCAACGGAAGATTAAATCAGTTTTTTTTATTGTTATCTGTACGTTTAACCCAAAAGATACCAACACCATACAAGTACTATAACTACGTATGTCAATATATAATACTATTGTAGAATGAGATTGCTTTCCGCTCGTCAGATATGTATGAGTGTCGTGAGCAGAGCGGCCGACGCCGTGTGACGTGACGCTTATGACGCAGTCGTGATCGCGTCATGCACTTGAACGACTATCGATGACGTCAGCTGACGCATTGTGGGACCAGCCCTGACTTGGGAACATTGCAATCGACTGTTTTTGCTAAGTACTGGAAGTATTATTGCCGTGGTGAAAAGTAAGGCCGGCCGCACATTGGATATGAATTTGTATCGTACGTAAAAATTCGTCATTCAACGTACGAATTAAGCGTGCACACTGGTTGCGTTTTTTTCCATTTAAATGAATAATTGATATCTGCTATATGATTCTTTGTCGATATTGTATTTTTAACGTACGAACGCATAAAAATCTGAACAAGTTGCGATTTATTTCGGACTTCGGAACTACGCATGGGAGTGTGCAGGAAGGAGTGCTGGAAGGATCGGGATGGATCGTGCGTATTCGTACGTGTTAATACTATAACGCATCCAAAGTGCGACCGGCCAAAGTTGTTCAGTTCGAAATTAGCCACCAAACGGTTTCCTATCCGCCCTATAGGTGTTATATCTTGCTTCATAATCCAATTTTGAAATCTAACAAGCAGTTTTTTTTGCAATTAATATGATTAAAAGAGTTTACGAGATTCTTAAAACGCAAAACTGAGCGAAATTTGGCACAAACGTAGTTTCCTAACGAGATGGCACCGTTGTAATAATACTGACATCTCCTACCATTTCTTTGTTATTAATTTTATATATTAAAATTTTGTTTAGCCTAAAACATTTGTTTAATTTCTACATACCCCAGTTACTTTTCGGGATGAGAGTTATCGAATAAAATTTTCTAATTTATAGTTACCAATTTTTTTAATTTGAGGGTAGAAACTTTTTTTTAACAATAATAATTGAATAACAGCGCAGTCACACAGCGTCATTCTTACCGCGAATGTATATATATTAATTCCTATATTGTTTATAATTAAAAAATACAGCTGCGAATGAGATTCATAAAAATACAGTCGAGTCATCATAAATAATATCAGGTTAATGTATTGCCAAACAAACGTGCACTATGTCTACCACTAAATTACAAAATATCAAAGACAAAATATAAGAAAAAAATTAGTTTTTTTTTTATCGCAACTAAATTATTTGAGATCTTCGCCTTAATATTTAAAAGTTAAGGGGACACGCAACGACGCGAACTTTTGAAAATAGTAGATGACATCTTTATTTGTACTGTTTGACTAGTCACTTTGTAAAACCAAAATACCCTCACAATTGTAAAACTAAAAAATTAAACATCATAAAGTGACTCGTCAAAAATACGTAATAAAAATGGGACCGTCAATTTTCTCCTATTCGAGCGTACCCGTTGGGGATCGCCTTAATAAATTAACTTTTGAATAAAAAAAAAATGAAATGCGTTCTCTTTGACGCCCGTAGCGGGCAAAGTATTGCTTGTAACTGCCTTACACTAAGTTTAATGAGCCAATAAACATCTTAACTACGTTCGAATACTGATCATTCCCTCTTGTGGCCACTGCGAGTACGCGGCAAGACAAACACCTTAATTAAAAAAAAAATAGTACGTAGGAACTCTATCGTAAGAAATAAAATAGCCGAGCTAAGAACCTAACCTTGTAGGCGGGTGGGGTTTTCACGTGAATATTGCTCGTTTACCGTTTAGATGTACATGGGGAGGCCGTACATGGCGCCCCAGTCGACGCCCTGGAACGACGACATGTCCACGCCGGCCAGCGAGTAGGCCGCGCCGAACTGCGGTAGCGCGGGCGCCGGGGCCGGTTGCGGCGGTGCGACCAGGGCCGTCGCGGCCGTGCTGGCGGGCAGCGCGTACGGCGCATAGCGGTAGTGTGCCGCGCCTACGGTCGGCACGGCCCCCACCCCCCCGTAGACCAGCCCACGGCCCGGCCGCAGTACCAGCCGCTTGCCTAAAGCGAGCGGAGCGGCCGCCACCGCCTCCTTAGGCTGCGCGCGCTTACACTCCACTTTCTTATTTTTTATAGTGTGGAAATGTATGTCGCACACGCGCTCCACCGCCTCCTCAGAATGGAAGGTCACGAAGCCGAAGCCCCGATGGCGTTTGGTCTGCTGGTCCATGAGCATGACGGCGTCTTCCACGAGGCCGAACTGTGAGAAGTATGACCTGACCTCTTCGGCTGAGGTGTCCTGTCCGACGCCGCCGACGAAAATCTTCTTGGTTTTTGCCGGACGAGGGGCAGACTTGGGCGTGGCGTGTTTGGGGTCGATGCGTTTGCCGTCCAGCGTGTGGACCGGCACGGCGAGGACTTTGTCCACGGAAGACGCCTCCTGGAACGTGATGAAACCGAAGCCGCGCGATCTCTGCGCGCGGCCGATGTCAGTTGGTGTGTTTGGGGGGGGGTTTATGTGAAGACGTAGGGGGACGTAGGGGGGGAAGATCCGTCTTGATAGGTCTAAATGCAAATAAGCACAATAAGTAAACTTCTGAAGCCACGGTTGATGGGCATTTGGGCAACGCAACATAACTATAAGGCTACGTCCGCACAGACAGGTAGGTTGTTTAGCGCTTAGAGCCTAGCGAGTTACCTAGCGAGTAGTTTAGTAAAACGAACGTTTAAGAATGGCGACCGGCCGCACTGCGCGCTCAGGAGCGACTAGCTAGGCGCCAAGCGCGAAATGCGGCCGGTCGCGAACATTCTAAAACGTTAGTTTTACTAAGCTACACGCTAGGTGACTTGCTAGGCTCTAGGCGGTAAGCAAGCCGCCTTTCTGTGCGTACGTAGCTTAAGGATTGTTCTGTGACAAGTCTATTCCCCCCCCTCTACAAAAGGCGACAGGGAGTTAAGTGACTTACACCTAAGTACCTACGAGTGAAACGAGAACTACTATTCTCAAACAAAACTTAAGATCAACTGTTAATATTTACTTAATCAAGAGCGTACACAATTGAAAGAAAACTGAAAATATAACATTTTGTCCAAAAAAGTAATAAGCTAAGCTATATAAAGACTATAGTTTCTTTTTTTGTTTTGCCAATTAAATCTAAGTACTCAACAGATAACGGTGTCGATTCTGTTATTAACAATCTAAACTAATTTAGCCTCATTATCTCTCTTTCTAACAAAGATCATTAGAAAAAGATAGAAAATATTTAGTCCTGTCAAATATGTTCGCAAAATCAATGTAAATAGACAGTTATTAATACATTCTGTCATTTTTTAATTATATTCGTAAGAAAGAGATATTATAGTGTGATTCAAATTAGTTTTGTGTTATTGTACAACATAACACCATTTTAAAGATAGCTTAAAAATTTAAATTATAATGCCTTACTTTAATTTTGACATTACAGAACAAGGCCACCTAGGATATAGAACTATTATGTTAGGAAACGTTAAAAATACACTACGTAGTATACGAATTGTGATACGCTCTGGAATAAGGCTTTATTGGTTAGATCGTCAGTGTCACCATCAAACAGTCGTGAAGATGTAGTTCAATTAATTAATTTCATCATGAGATACTTAGTACATAATCTCTATTTTGAGTTTTAATAAAAAAAAAACCGGATAAGTGCGAGTACGATTCGCGCCCTGAGGGTCCCGAAATATGCAATAGCGCCATCTATGCCGCTATTACATCTAGTAGATATATCATTATCTTGATCATAGATGGCGCTACTGCATACTTCTAGTGGCGCCATCTATGAGCAGATGCCTCCACCCATTAAGGGTCTTTGGACAGACGGACAATAAAGTGATCCTATAAGGATTCGGTTTTTCCTTTTGAGGTACGAAACTCTAAAAATAATGACAAATAAAGATTCTTCTTTATTTCTTTTTAGGAATTATAAAAAGTTTATATCAGACTCCTCTACAGCTAAAAATGCTGGCACCAAAATAAAGGTTTTGTGAATAAAAAGACAACAGAAACTTTTAGAACAAAATCTGTTCAAAAAGGACAATTTCAAGTAGAGTTATGCAGGATTGTGTAAACTCTGTCTAGAAAAGGGTATTTCTTAAAATATATTAATAGAATTCGCGACAACTTCGCCGTCACTTCAATTTGATAGTGGAATGATAAAGTTCAGGATTATAAAATTAAAACTACCCCCATTTCATTAGAGATTTGCTCAAAAATTCTCTTAAGACTGCTACAATGTCAAATTTTATAAACTACCCTCCCGAAAAAATAATATAATTGAATTAAATCTCCACGCCAAACACTGACACACAACGATTATCAAAATATCACACTATGTCCCCACATTTAAGAGCTATATTCGCAAATCACAAATATTGTTTAAATGAGGGTATATGGAAATATACGTGGTATTACTTAGTACTAGTAGTCGTACAGAGGTCGTCCTAAGTACACATGCTTCCGTCAGTGGTACATCTAGTTGGAATTAGTGATGACTTGTGACCATTCTATGCTGTCAAACGATTTTAATACTACCCGCACTGGTAAACTATAATGAGAAAAGGAAAATAAGGCATTCCAGATTCTTTGATAATAGTGAAAAATCGTGTTATTTCACTTTCAGGGGCCGTGCTATGTCAGAGAGAGATGAAGCTATTCATAGTACAGTCCCTCCATTTCATACATTTTACTTGCCTCGATATCGTATCGGTGCCGATGCCGATACTGATATCCAATGTTCCGATGTTTGTCCGATGTGGTTAAGCCGTCACCCAGTGCTTTATTCACAAAAGATTATTCAATGGAATTTAAAATAAATACCGTGCAATAAAATGGCCACAATAATACATACTAATAAAATACTGACAACTATTTCTTTTTATTAGCACGAATCTGTCTAACCGAGCAATGTTACCCTCAAAGTATACCAAAATTCTACCATTTTCATCTGAGCATCTCAGTGTTACCTCAGCGAGAAAATAACTAATTACTTTTTTCTACCAAAAAGATTATTTTCAATCTATTCTGTGATCTTAGCTAAGTACTATTAATTAATTAGTAGAAAATCGAAGTTTTTAGGTTTTGCAGATAATTAAAGGGGTGAAGTCAGTGTTGCTATGGTTAAAACTGTTATATTTGGGACTGGTCACATTTAACTAGAAAGAAACTAATCTAAAAAAGTTTAAAATTATACTAAGTATTAAAATATACGTTAGATTAAAAAAAATATTATTAAGAGGGTGTTCTACGACTTAGCTTAACACTTGTTTTTACAAATATTGTTAAACATCTTATGAGCTCTAAATACAAGGTGACAGTTATACGTAAAAGCGGCTTATTAGAAATAGTTATTCTACAATACTGAATAGGTTTTATTTGATAACTTTAATACTTTTTACGAATTGACGCTACAGAATAATTTTGTATTATAGTAATATGATAAAAATAGAATGGTCAATAACACAGATATATAATTTCAAAAAATTTAATCTTACAACTTAAGTGTGACCAATAAAAAACCAAACAATAAATTAAAACATCAAACACATTTAATTACTACCAACAAAAGTTACCAAATTAGTAGAATAAGTAAAAGCATGGCAACACCGACTGAAGGGGAACTACCAGATTAAAAAATAGAAGACAATAGAAGGAGTATTTTATCAAATCCATATATCTAGACCTAACGTTCTATGTTAGTGAGTCTAGCATGCCGGTTTGTCTATGTTATATAATGGATATACTTTTATTAGTGTACCTAGGTTACTTTGGATCAACCATAGCCCAACTATGTGTGAAGATTTTGGTCCATATGCAAAAAAAAGTAAAGGTATGGAAGTATAATACGGATTTCATGGGAATAGCGGATAGGTTTCGTTGGCTAAATTGTGAAAATGACCAATAGCCAGTACCTAAGTCAAAAGTTTTTGTGAAACCTTGGTAGGAAGCTCACTCCACAATCGAAGCGTTCGCGGGAGGAACTTGAGTAACTTAAAAAATATATTTTTAACCCCGGCCACCCCAAAAATCATAAATTTCTACACAGTGATTTCGAATAGGAAATACAGCTTCATTTCCAAAATACTACTGATAGTTTAAACACGCGCCGTGCTCGGCACGTGACGAAGAATTTACCAAAACACTACCTATAGGCGCGCGTCGGCGGCACTAAAATTGTTAATTAAAGTGGAGTTCTTAGACTAAGCCCACCTGGGGCCGTACCATGACGTGTTAAAACCATCATTGTTCCACTGTAAACAAGGGATAGCGCTATTCGTGCTGTATAGTGCCATCCCTCTCTCACAGCGGAATAATGATGGCAATAACACGTCGTGGTACGGCCCCTGATGGGGTCAAAAATCTCTGGCTTTTGACAGTAAATTCTATTTCAGTTCGGGATGTATACATATGTATAATAGAAGGAACGCAGGTAGGTTTTCTTGGAAAAAAATTAGGAATTTGAACACATTAAACTGTTATTTTTTGCACATGGCCGTTGTCCACACGAACCTACATAACTACCTAGACCAAATCAACCTAAACAACGATACTAAGACTGACCGAATGCGCTCCGTCTTCTGCCTACCGCTGTCTTGAAAAAATGGCGTTATTATATTCTTAACAACTAGTTTATTTGTTTACATTGGTCGATAATTTAGTGACGGAATTAACTTATTGAGACTTACTTGAGCTTGCATATTCTTCTTTTGAAAAAAAAAACATTTCCATATTACAGCACCCGGCAATAAATATTAATCTTTTACTTTAGAACAAGATAAATCGGTTAGCTTCGCCTTCTTAAAGCATCGCCTTTGTCACTTAGGCCATGTTGTTTGAACTTACAGTTACGTATCTGTAACCGTCAAATATGGCGGCTTGTACGACAATTTCATACTGACTTAACGATTACGTACTGACTTACGAATACAGATGGTTTGAAGCAACCCGCCCTTAACGCACTATGTGACGTTTTGTAGCTTGTTAATCTTTGACTGACAAGTCAACGACAAAACTTCACTTATGTATGAGTGACAGAAACGATCCTCTACGAAGCCGAAGTTAGACGAACATCTCTTTCTAAAACTCGATCGATATTGACGCACCCTGTAGCTATACAGGGTGGCAGGTTAGACAGTGGAAATATTTAATGGGGTCATTGTACTCATCATTATGAACAACTTTGCATTTATTTTCACATAGCTTAACAAAATGTATGGAACAGCTGATTTTTTTTTTGCGATTTCATGGTTGGTCCCATAGTAAAAGTTGTTCATAATGATGAGTACAATGACCCCTTAAAATATTTCCACTGTCTAACCTGCCACCCTGTATACAGGCCGTGGCTTTAGTCACCTGCAACTTTTAAGCGGGTTCTACCCGTCATACTGAACAACTTTCCCTATGAGACCCATATCCGATTCGTGAAAAAAAAAAACAACCAATTTAATCGGCAAAATAATACAAAAGTTGTCAGAATGTATGAAAAGTTGTTTAATTTTTTTCACGAATTGGATATTGCTATTGGTCTTATATGGAAGGTTATTTAGTATGACGGGTAGAATCACCTCCTTAGAAGTTGGAGGTGACTGAAGAAACAGCCAGTATAGGTAGGTAGACCATGATTATAATAGAACAATATTTAAGGTCTAGGCATCATTTGACTGACGACTCCCGGCCACCGTAGGCGCGGGCCTGCGGGCGGTGAGTAATGGGTAGCTCACCGTCCGATCAGGACCAGGCCCGTGCCGAACGGCGCGTACGTGTTCCATGCGCGCCTCAAAGAGATGTCAGCATCAGAGAGGGGGCCCACTAGGGCCCAAGCCTGCCGGGAAAGCGGGATTGTCCGGAAGGGATACCGCTGACCCGGACAAAAGGGCTAAGGAAGGAACACGGGTGGGTTTTAGTCAGTAAGAGTCTGACACTCCCTTCCGCTCCGCCCAGAGCGGGAGGGGTCATTTGATGATTTCCCATCCCCAAAAAAAAAAAGGCATCATTTGACTAGCCATAATTATCTAGACTATCCGTATGACGTGGCTCGCGGTCGCTCGATGACGTTTGACCGAAATATTACCATCACGTGGCTCGTGATATATGGCCGGCCCAATACAGCTATAGAAGCATGGAGGGTGCCTCAATGCACACTTGATTCAATGCTCACAGTAATTTTTTTAATAATTAAATTTAAAATGTATCGACTAATGTAAGCAAAGTTATATAATTATAGTCTTAGCAACATGCCAGGATAATAATGAAAAGTTAAAAAACAGGTAATTTTAAAGTAATCCTCAAAATAAGTAGTTCCATCGACACATGTATTTAATGGAGATGATTTTTACAGTTTCTTATCTATAAGTTAGTTATAAGTATCTTATTTGGATATAGCTTAAGAGATAACACGACGTAATCAACGCGCGATGGAGTGATTTAATTTTGTGATATTGCTGAGCGATTTTCACGTGACTGGATTCATAAGGATAAACTAAACTTTACCCGTGCGAAGCCGGGGCGGGTCAGCTATTTAATTATAATCATCTGTCATCCCTTCAAATTGCGGTAGAAATGGATTAATTATTTTACAAGGACCTTACTGATACTAATCCTGTTTCGAAGTTGTTTTTATTTAATGTTTTGGTAATATTTGCATAAAAATTTCGATGCAGAAAATTGAAGTGTCTGTCTGTGATTTCTAAATAAATGACAAAATTTAAGTAAAAACTGCTATTTATACGTGCCTAATCATAAATTACCGTTTCTAGATTTTTTATCTGTGTGCAAATTTGTCTCGGATAGGCTCCGAAACGACTCAACGGATTTTAATGAAAATTGTGGGGATTAAAATTGGATTTTTTACTAATATTTTCGTGTAATCGTGTGAGTATGTTTTATTTCGGAAAAAAAAGTTGTAGGTATTTGTCCAAATCCCGCGCAAACGAACACAGCTAATCCTACTAATAGGTACCTATTATAAACGCGAAAGTTTGTGAGTATGTATGGATGGATGTTTGTTACTCTTTCACACAAAAACTACTGAACGGATTTTGATGAAACTTACAGTAATATAGCTTATACATCAGAATAACACATAGGCACGTTTTATCTCGAAAATGCGGACAAAGCCGCAGGCAAAACCTAGTTTTTAATCATTTGGAATTTCGGTTGGGTATTGTGATTTTTATGACGTTACAAATTATGCAATGGACAAGTCAGCGGTCAACCAATCACTGAACCGTGAAATTATCATTAACAAAAAACTTTGAGAATAGTTTTGTTGGGTTGATTAGATACCTACTAGCATCTATTCAGTAGAGAATTGGGACCGATACCGCAACGAAACGATGACCCGCTGATATTAGGAGTGAAGACTTTCCATAGAGAATATTATGCAAATGCATTATATAATTAACTAGGCTTTGGCCCGTGACTCCGTCCATGCGACTACGATAAATTGACCATTTATCTATACTATTATAAAATTGTAAAAAAGTCGTGTCTGTACATTGAAGATATACCAGAAAAAACAATTGGGACAGGGTACTGGGACGTAACCATACCCAAAAAGATTTTTTTTGGAATTTTTTGTCTGTTTGTGCGCGCATCACGCAAAAAGTACTGAACGGATTTTATATTTTTATTATATTATAGGAGGCAAACGAGCAGACGGATCACGTGATGGTAAGTGATTACCGCCGCCCATGGGCACTCGCAACACCAGATGAGTCACAAGTGCGTTGCCGGCCTTTAAAAAACTGCTCTTGCCTTGGGCATTGTTGAGCGCTTATTTGCCAAGCCCAAAAGTCTGACAACTGGTCTAACATTCGAATACCGGTATTCCCCGATAATTGGGTTGTGGAGGTCAGATGGCAGTCGCTCCATGTAAAATATTGATATTAAGCCGCAACCAGTTAGACTGGAAGCCGACCCCAATCATGTTTGGGAAAAGGCTAGGCGGATGATGATGAGGAATAGTATAGGCTATAACATCACGCTAGGAGCCTAGCAACTGGGGGTAAATCCGCGGGGAACAGCTAGTTGAGGTATAATACTAGAGAAGACACCGCATTAGACGCTGCTGTCCCAATCAACTGCAGTAAAACATCCACACTTCACGTAGCACCTACATGTCGCATCTATTCTATAATTCTTAAGCCTGCAATACATGTTGGCCACGCGTTGTCGAGTGAAGGCCAATACCAACATGTACACGGTATATTTGCATTGTCTTGCTATCGCTCGGTGTCACTTGCCTAGTTGGTTGAGTATAGACAAGCGCCAGCGTGTATAGACCTCATTTGACGTAGCTTGCCACAACTTGCAGTCGCTCGCGATCACTTGCCTCACTTCGGAGCGGTGTCGGTTTTTCTGCACAAATCAAAGGCGCTCGCGCGCGCTCAGCCAATCAAAATCACATGTTTGGCCGCGCGCTATTATGCGGTTGACGTCAAACTTGGCGAACGTCTAGACAGTAGCGCTTGCCTTGTGTCAATGTGTCTAGGCTCGCGTTGGTCTAAGCTCGGCCAACATGTATTGCAGGCTTTAGTCACCTGTCACACGGCGTTTGGAACATGACCTTGGTTCAAAGCGTCTCCTCAATTATACCTCAATGATTTTAAATTACCTACTTAGCGCAGTAGGTACCTACAACTCGTCGGAAATATCTGCGAACCTCGCTGGAATGTGCTTCCCCTCGCGCTTCCCCCTTTTTTATTTTTATTTATTATTCTCGCTTTCGTAATCGCATTATTGTTTATTGTGTATTGTTGCTCTGTTTGTGTCATCAAGCCAGGTTCGCAGATATTTCCGACGACTTGTATCTCTGGTTCACCCCACCGGAATAAAATGAAGATGTGGGTTAGATTTTAAGTCAGACCCTAAGCTATCAAACTGAGAAAACCACATCAAAATCCGTTCAGTACTTACTACCAAACAGACAGACAATTTTTTTTTGGGTATGGTTACGTCCCAGTGCGCCAGTAGGTACCCTATCCCGACTGTGTTTTTCTGGAATATCTTCAATGTACAGACACGATTTTTTTAGTTTTATAATTAATAATAAGTAGGTATAGATATTTTGATTCGAAACTAAAAGAAATAAAAGCGAATGCATAACGAACCGTAGGCGTAGCGAACAGTATAATAGAAAGTATTGAATGCTACGCGTATTAGAACGTGATAAATAAATCGCTTTCGGTTCGCTAATGGTGTGGATAAGGCTTGAAATGGTATAATTATCACAGATATAGATAATAGTTTCGTTTTTTTTCACCCTATTAATTTTTTTTCACCCTGTATAATTTTTTGACTTTTTTCACCATGTATTATTTGGTAATTATGTTAAATATGTACTATGTACCAGTATTAATTATGTACATTAATAATATTACTTTGTATTAATTGGCATGTTGCTAAGACCTTAGTAGGTACATACTTATCTACTGAAATAACATCATCATAAAAATATAGGTAGATGTGATGCAAGATTACATTATTTAGAATAAATTGTTATTCATATAATTTTATGTACCTATGTATGGCTAAATATGTAGCTACATATTGTGACCTAAGAAATATCTCCCTTTCCATAATTTTTGCATACTTATTCCATTCATTTATAAAATCATAACCCTTCCTTTTGGCTTTGCCGAAGTCGGGTAAAAATAGCAAGTGATGACTCAAAATACAGTCAACATCAAAATTGAATAGTTATTGTTTTATCAATAAAAACATGCTTCAATATCATTTCTTATAATATTTAGAATGATACATTATAAACTAATAGATTTTTTTTTTTTTTTTTTCAAAATAAGTAGTTCAGAAGTACTATTAGATGTAAATAGGTACTATACAGAGTTACAGACAAACAACTTTGTTTTATATTACTTACAGAATCAAAATCTAAATGGAATGTTTTGAAACTCACAAATAATAATAAATGCTATGAATGTTATAGGTATGTTAGTCCTTTAATTTTAATTATAATACATTCTATATGTTTTGGATAAATACACACATTCATTACCATTTTTTGTTTTAATATTGTTAAAACTTCTTATCTTATTTTCTTATTTAAAAATAATTGTAGCTGTTTATTGTCCTTCAATAAAACAAAAATCTAACAACATAACTTTGCATCGCACCTTAAAAAAAACCACCTCAACACCCCCTCACCTGTGTAACAGGATCCTTCATTATCAGTACATCGGTAACTGGTCCGAACATTGCGAAGTACTCTCTCAGCTTCTCCGAGCTGGTCTGCCAGCTGAGCCCGCCAACAAAAAGTTTGCTGGGTGATGGTGACGTGCTGCCCGCCGGCGCCGGGGCTGTACCATTAGCGGTCGCCACCGGGGTCGAGCGCCCGGATGACGGGGTGGTCTCTGTCGGGAAATACGGATCTGGGGTCAATGTTGTGGGTATCTTATTTGTTGATGTGATTGATGTACTAAGAAAGGGTCAACACGGTGTGAGTTATGGGAAAGTCGTTTAGCGCCTGTGTAAACACAGAATAAAGTTATGACAAGCTCATACATCAAATAAAAAGTGCGAGTAGGACTCGCGCTCTGAGGGTTCTGTACAAAATTAAAGTTTGTGATAGGAAAAAAAATTGCATTCTTGAGAAAAAGGGTCTTGACAGACAGATGGACAACCAATGATGGATGCTTTAGGGGTTCTTCTATTCCTTTGGTATGGCTATTTTCCGCAACTTCATGACTAAGTGCATATTTTGCGTGCTGCTTCTATTCCTTTTTGATGTACAGAACCCTAAAAGTGTATGGTTAAACATGTTATTCATTCATTGCATAACTTTATTCTGGGTTTATTTATAAGGGGTAAGGGTAAATTAATAACTAAAAGTTGTTAACAATAAACTTGCAAGATTGTGGTTGGTCTTTGGAGTTTGTGTTTCCTACCTTCATAAAAAAATGGTGACATGTTATAGAAGTACAGCTATATCATTTAAAATAATATAATTTACACTCCGGCTAAATGAAAAGTGATTATCATTATGTTGATGGTAGATTTTTTAACAGAATTACTTGTTACTGTATGAAGTTTAAAAACTTCTTCTTTTTTAAAAGTAGTAGTAGTTTAAAAACTTCTTTCAAAGAATACAATCGAGATATTCTATGGCTAGAATTCCTAATAAAAGTAGATTTATCAAACATACAAATAGGTACAAAAAATTTGATAATTTTACCATGAAACAATACCTATCTATTTGAACTAATAGCAATGTTTAGTTTGAATAGTCAGCAACTCAGCACACACAAATAATCTTTGTTTTCTTTAAAATAACTGTTGACCAAATATAAGCTCTATTTGGCTAATACAAATAATACCCTATTTCTTTTGAAATAAAGTTTATTTTGTATTCACAATAATTGCATACAATGCAATTCAAAGGCTACATCTTACAAGTTACTGTAAAAAAACTAAGAAAACTATTTTGGTGTATTGTGGTTGAATGGACACTATCAGTATCACACAAGAGTATTATGTATTGCAGCTAAACAATCTGATTAACTTGTATTTCTCAATTTCTAGAAAATTTTTGAAGAGATTCATTTGTTTTTTTTGTTGTTTGGGACACACTGAAATTGGGTTGTTAGACAAGGGTGAATCCCTTATGGTCAAGACTGGCTTTAAATATTATCCGAGATTGACCTAGACCCAACCCAGGGGCGATCATGAAGGTCAAAGAGTCACCTTCCCCTGGATTGGCTCTTGCTTTTAGGGGTTTATGTAATCCAAGTTGGTACTCACTGATTTGTTGCACAGCAATCTGTTGCTGCTGGTGTTGTTGATGCGCGGCCGCGGCGGCCGTGGCGGCGGCGTGAGCGGCCGCCTGCGCGCTAAGTACGTGAGCCGTCAGCTCGCCGCCCACCAGCCCGCCATCGAGCACCTCCACACCACCCAGCGCCCCGCTAGAATACAATCCCATCATTGTCACTACCGCACAACACAGATCACGGGTGTCAACTAAATTATTTACGAATTTACGTAAATATCGATGGCCGAATCACGATTCGGTCCAACGACGCTTTCACTTTGTGGCAGAGAATCGGACGAAAAAAAACAAAACACGATCTGTTTACATTCAGCCAAATTTCCCGCCAATGCTTTATTCAGTTTGAATTATCTATCGCTGAATAAATTGAAATCTAATCTGTGTACACAATAATTACTGTAATATTAATTTACATTTCACACAGCGCAAACATGTAAAATTATCGCGATAATTCAATGTTGAATATAATAAACACTAAACAAACAGTAAACAGCGAAGGTTGTCATTAGAAAATGAATTGTTTATGGTCGTCAATTTAATGTCATTGACATTGCATTGACAGTTGAAAAAAATAATTACATACCATAGAACGTAAATATTTTCGTGTGAGTAGGTACTATATGCGTTTCATTACAATGTGATTAAAACGTATTAATTATTTAAATTAAATTTTGTTGTCGCTGCTTTAAAACGTAAGTCTTTTCATATCATAACATTCGTCAAAGAATCTCTGGAGGATTCTCCAGGGAAGTAAATATTTGCATACGAGATGAAACAGTTTGATATGTGATGCCTCGCGTACTCGCTGAGACATAACCGTTTCGTCGAACAACTTAAAACAACATGGAATGGAACCAACCATAAATATAAGGGACTTTTAAACTAATAAGTACCTAAAGACAAAATATATTGTTAATTGGGAACGTCACTTTTAGCGATGTGGGATAAAATAATGTTTTTATAGACTACATTTTTTGTTTGTGTCGAATAGTACGTCTAATTGAATAAAATGTAACAGCGTCAACATGATTTTCCGAGTAACGAATCGACACTTGTCTTACGGCTAATCCCCTTCCTTATTAGACGATGATTAAATTAGACCTCATAAGTCAATAAGTAAGGGAGTAAGTTGCTAATTGACGGTCTACGTGCTCTTGAATTTAGAGTATTGCCACCACTCTCAAAGACATTTATCGACATGAGCAATGATCCTATTGCTGCGTTTGATGACATCCATCCACGGGAATCAATAGATTAATTAAAATACATGGAGTTAGTCTCTGTTCTACACTAAATTAAATCATAATATCATATCCATAGCGTTATGGAAAAATATAATTTTCTTTTAAAAATCTAGAGTAGTTGAGTCTAATAGAAAAGCGCACGCCGCCACCGGAAAGGCTTTTATTTTATTGAAAATGAACTTATCCGTACAGCTGCTCCACAAAAATTACCCTCCTGCGAGTTGCGCATTTCATCTCCACGAGGATGTTTCTGTCTCTCTCTTGCCTACAGACTTTTAATACCTATTCGTGTCGAGTAAAGCTGTTGGGTGTGTTGGCATCTCGCTCGCAGTTTAAGGGTGTGGTGTGAAGAGTAAATCCTCGTTGCTCTGGGACAGTCAGCAGCAGCTATCAGACACACAGCCTGGTGTCTTGTGTATGCGTAGTGATTTTATTGAAACGAGCGCAAATGCATTATTTATAAATGTTTCAGGAGATCGATCCTATTTTTATTCAATTATTATTGGATTAGTTTTAAGTTTTTATTAAATCTGTTACATGTTTTTTTATCACTCAATAATTATGAATACACTAAGAATTCACATTATCTATTAATACTGCAAAACTGCGTATTTTTTTCAAAAGCATTTTCGGGGCAACCATCAAATCATTTTTCCTGATTTTCACCAGAGTGGAGGTTTTTAGGTACCAAATTGCCTCCTTACCAAAAATAAATTATGACTATAGTGTACTTTCAGAGAGGACTTTGAAAGTTAACACAATTTTTTATTGAAGTCTTTCTTAACCTTAACAAACTCAATCGGCAGTTCCAATGATTCTACACAGAGTACCTATCTTAAAGGTGATCACGAAACAAGTAAACACTTGACTTGGGATGGTATCAAAATCAATCTCAAACGTGAAAGTGTTTTATTTAATGAAGGTATAAACCGCGGCTATCATTTTCCTACATAAACTTGATAGCAGCTTAAGCTGTCCTTAATTTTTTCATGCAGAATATAAATTAATCACATCTGCACTGAGAACTTTTAAATCCCGCTTTAAACAAATTAAGAAATATTAAACGGTATAATCTTGTTCGCCAAGTTTGATAGATGCGCGCTTTTTCCGAGGGATCTTTTTAAGAATTCCCCTGTTCAACTATAAATCAGAGAAGATTTCGCAATTTATCTCGTCTGAACATGATGTGGGGTCCATTTCTTACGACCTAACGCTATTCTTGTGATAATAGAACTCAAGATATTTACTATGTTGTATAAAAAATGTCATATAAAAATTCCCGAATGAAGCCGTCGTTAAAAATACATATTTCATGTCTCTGATTTATTATGTGTGAGTTTTCCATTAGCGTTGAAATAATTTTCTCGTTACTTATTGCTTTCGTTGTTAAATTGTTAATTATTTGTATGTTATGATTATACAGTCTGTATGTTACATTTAGTGAAATAGGTACGCGTCTTTGATGGATATTTTAATTGCTACACTTTGTAGTATATAAAGTAAATATAAGTTAATTATTCATGCAATCTAAACAAATGTTAAAATTTAATTTTGAGAAAGATATTTATCATTTTATACAACAGAAATGGCAACATCATTTAACTAAACGAAACTTTCCAGTAGGTATCATGTACTCCACTATCACAAATAACGCAACGCTTTATCGCAATGAATTTTGTTTCGATAAATTAAGACACCGTAAAGTGAGAAAAACGTCAGCCGTGACAAATAGTTTCTTTAATTTGCTTTCGGGTCAGAGGCGTAGCGGCCGGCTATTTGTTACGAACTGTCAATGGTGGGGCGAAATGAGTCATTCATGCATTGGAAACTTTGTGCGCAATCTGCGCATACCTAAATTGCAGGGGGTTTTCGTGGTTAGTATTTTGTCATGAATTAGAAAATATTTCTGAATAAGAATTATATATTGTTTTAAATATGTAACTTACCTACTGATCCAGAATTAAAATTTATCTTATGGCTCTTAAATGAGTTTAGCACCCTAATTGCGTAACTCAATAAAATTGCTATCACCATGGCATTGATTTTGACATTCATTAAGCCTTAGGTTTCATATTCCGTGCTCTCGTAACGTTGTAACGTAATGTTGTTGAACTGTCAAAATGAAAGCCATGGTGATAGCAATTGAGTTACACAATAAGGCTGTAGTTTTTATCGGAATCATGCTAATATCTTCAACAAAAATGTTTAAAATATAAAAGTCAAAAGCGTAAATTGTTACATTCTATGGCAAACAAAAACGTCATATCTCGTTTGTCATTATTTTTAATCCCAATCATAGATAGGATTTAAGGAGTACTATCTTAATTTTTAAGGAGACAAGTTAAAAAGTGTCCAGTTTTATGTAGTAAATAATAGTTCGAAAACCGTCCAAAATGGCGCTAGCAGTAGAAAGAGTGTATGGTATGAATGTAATATAATGCATTTTGACGGAACTTTTCATACAACTTTTTGATTGTGTGGAACTTTTGGCGCTTTATTTGAAATTACCCACTAGCTGCCAGTAGCGCCACCGTAATTTAACGCATTTTAATGGACACTTTTCATACACAGAGTTGTTCCTCCTTAAGGCCTAAGTTCACCGACAAGACAGTCCGATAAAATATTGAAAATGGCCGTTTAACATGACTTTTCAACCGACTTCAAAAAAAGGAGGAGGTTCTTAATTCGACTGTACCTATGTTTTTTTTTTATGTTTGTTACCTCATAACTTTTGACTGGGTGAATCGATTTTGATGATTCTTTTTTGATATGATAAACAGCTGTTTTCAATATAAATGACTGTTATCTTGTCGGTGAACCTGCCCCTAATTCTTTATAAACGGTAGTTAAATATTATGGTGAATTGGTGAAGGATATTCGTCATAATTATTATTTCGGCAAAGATCAGTAGGTAGGTAGGTATTACGTTAAGGTACCTAACTTGCAGCCTCCAACATTGTTCTGATGTCAAGGTTGTTTCTAAGGCAGGGCACGCACGAGGGCTTGTTTTACGGTGACGGCGAGTTTCTGGCTAAGGTCGCGAATTCGAATTCATGTTTGTTTCATGTACAGTGTGCTCAGTATAATTATCCTAGTCATATAAGAGAAGTTTGCATAGGTGAAAGGGGTGAAAGGCTATTATTTGATCTAAGCGTCATTTTGGGCGATATTGATTCTGAATTAAATTAAATGATAATTTAATATACCTAGTGGTTCCCGTACTAATTTGCTATGATGGCATATCTCCTTTTTAGGGTTCCGTACCCAAAAGGTAAAACAGGACCCTATTACTAAGGCTCCGCTGTCCGTCTGTCTGTCTGTCACCAGGCTGTATCTCATGAACCGTGACAGTTAGACAGTTGAAATTTGCACCGATGATGTATTTTTTCTATGATCTGAGTATTTCCCAAACTAGATTGGGGTCGGCTTCCAGTCTAACTGGTTGCGGCTAAATATCAATATTTAACGTGGAGCAGGCTGACCTCCACAACTCAATTATTGGGTACTACTGATATTCGAATGTTAGACAAGTTGTCTGACTTTCGGACTTCTGACTAAGTACCGGTAAACGACTGTCGAAGATATTCCTAAGACAACCGGGACCGACTGCTCAACGCTCTTCGAAGCACGGAAGGGTCTCGATGTGTAAAGAACGATCACCCATCTAAGGTCTGACCGCGGCAAACGCAGCTGAACCTCACAGATCGATCAGCGTGGTCTTCGTTTAGCCACGAGCCCCCTACTCGTGTACCTACTACGGAACAAAGAACGAATCGAAAAATTATCCTGACATTTTATTCCATCGAACTGCGTCTGGCTTACACAAAAATATGAACAAAACTTTTTTATCACTTTTCTCTTAGTTCGAAATATCGTCGTATTCGCTTACATAGGAAACTTTCATAAAGAAGCCAAACAACTTGTACTATTAAAATATCTTTGATTATAATCATCTATTTAGTTTTTCTGGATTTCTGTGGGATCAAATCAAATCAAATCAAATCAAATCAAATCATTTATTTGCCAATAATGTAGGTATATATATCAGATGGTTATTTTTAGAGGGTCCCAATACCCAATAAAGGATTTCATAAAATATGACTTAGCCAAACCTAAGCAGGCACGCAGTATACTTTGTATAATTTATTTAATTACTACTGCTTTAAAAATGGTGAAGGAAATCATCGTGAGGAAACCGGCATGTCCTGGAACCAAAAAATTTAAGTCATGTGATGTCCACCTACCCGCACTGGGCCCGCGTGGTGGACTACTACGGCCCACTCCCTCTCACAGAGAGGAGGCCTGAGTCCCAGCAGTTGGAACATTAACATTATAGATTGATTGTGTATGTTAATACGACTTAGCATAGAAAATTATTAGTCGACTAACATGTTTGTTTTTGGAGTGACTCCGCTGCCGGCGCTTGCACCCAAAAATAACGCCATTGGGAACCGGCAGTACATTGCTGCCGACAGCCGAGATTACAATCATTGGTTGCCTGCTGTCAACCCCTTCGAACCTAACCTGTCCGTGTCGGGATGCCCAAGTTCCTGAGCTCGTTTCGCTCGGTCTTGGACCCTTGTTAGGTGTGTTATTAAAATGAAACATGAAAGTTTTTTTTATTATGCCTACCCCTAGTGCTCCATATGCCAAATTGCCAACCAGAGTACCTACCAGACACGTTTCCCCATACGAAATTTTGCCACCCCTTTTCATCTTCTTGGGGATTGAATTTTCAAAAATCCTTTCTTATCGGATGCCTACCTACATCATAAGGAATACATCCTCCAAATCCCATATTTCTACGACCAGTGGTTTAGGCTGTGCGTTAATCCATCAGTCAGGATAAAGCCTTTTATTATTTAGAAAAAGATAAATCAAAAAACATTTACTCGAAATCATAAATACACAAATTACGTTCTTATATTGTAAATCAGATCCATCCCCTTATCTGCAAATATTCGTCCGTTGTCCTGCCACCCCCGGTCGTTGACCCCGCCTACTTACATCAGGGGATGAGTCAGACCAAACTGAGCTAAACTCTTGCAAAACAAAAAGTAGGGTGCGATGTACGCATTCATAACATTGTGATCGATTCGTTTCTTGTCTATCCGAATTTTCAAATTATTATAGATACATACAGCATGTAACAAAATCCCTGTTCAATCTCAAATGGGGCCATTATACTTGCTCGTCATTTTATGAACAATATTAAACAAAATATTGTTCATAATGACGAGTATGTTGCAAAACAAATCTGCCGTTCCATACATTTTATCGATTTATGTGAACAGAAATGAATGGAACAGCAATTGTATTATTTTTTCACAATTTTAAGGTTAGTCCTATAGTAAAAATTATTCGTAATGATGAGCATAATGGCCCCCTTTGTGATCGAACAGGGTTTTTGTTTCATGCTGTATTCGCTTTTTCTTATTGCACGGCTCCTCGGAGTCATAGCGTGATGTTATATAGCTTATAGTATAGCCAGATTCAGAGGGGCTCGTGGCTAAATGATAGTTGCGCTGATCGTTCGATCTGCGAGGTTAAGCTGCGCTTGCCGCGGTTAGTCCGTGGATGGGTGACCGTTCTTCCCATATCGAGACCCCTCCGTGCCTCGGAGAGCACGATAAGCAGTCGGTCCCGGTTGTCATAGGAATATCTTTGACAGTCGTTACGGGTAGTCAGGAGCCCGAAAGTCTGCCAACTGGTCTAACATTCGAATACCGGTATTACCCAATAATTGGGTTGTGGAGGTCAGATGGCAGTCGCTCCACGTAAAATATTGGTATTCAGCCGCAACTAGTTAGACTGGAAGCCGACCCCAATCTAGTTTGGGAAAAGGCTAGGCGGATGAGTATAGCCAGATTCATAAAAAATAGTATAGGCCCTATACTATTTCTTATGAATCTGGCTATCATATACAAATAGATTTTTTTGAATCCGACTGGTAATTCCAGAGATTGGCGCGATCAAACAAATAAACTTTTCAGCGTTATTATATTAGTAAGTATAGTATCTAGGACTTCGCATCTTGAGCAGTGGCGTGCCTACAGGGCAAGCCCGAGGGTATATCTCAAAATTTTTTATGAATGTAAGTGAGTAGCGTACAATAAAAAACACTTACAATCATGAAAAATTACGCGAAATACCCTCGGGCTTGCCCTGTAGGCACGCCACTGATCTTGAGCGCCTGCACGCTTAGCAGGACCACGATAGAAACGGGTTTTGTCTACGGAAGAATAGACAAAGTGGCAGATTGTAGAAAGATTACTACCGTTTTATGCATACAATGAAGAGAAGAAATGTTTATTTTCTTCAGTAGACAAAAGTCTGGTACGCCAAGCACGGGTCGCCGCGTGCGCGGGCAGAAGAGATAACGAGTTGGATAGAAACATGATGAGATTGTCTATTCTTCGGTAGAATAGAGATAGAATTGGTCATGCTTTTTTTTTTTTTGGATGGGAAATCATCAAATAACTTCTTCCGCTCTGGGTGGAGCGGAAGGGCGTGTCAGACTTTTACTGACTAAAACCTACCCGTGTTCCTCCAGTTGCCTTGCCAGGGGCCACGGTATCTCCTTGCCAAGGGCCACGGTATCTAGAATTGGTAATGCTAAGCCGGCTGGTGGCTAAACCACAATCTCACGGGTTCATGGATGGCTGACCTTTCTTTACACCCAAACCATCTGTGCACCGACTCAAGATAGCACCGGTCCGGCAGCCTAATTGCGTACCTAACTCAATTTCTTTCGCCATGGCTTTAATTTTGACAGTTCAACAACATCCATTGCGGCGTTGAGCTAGTTACAGGAGCACGGACAATCAATACGGCGTAATGAATGTCAAAAACAATGCCATGGTGATAGCAATTGAGTTACGCAATTCGGGTGCGGGTCTCCATAAAATAACTATGAAAATCGTTACGGGTAGTCAGGAGCCCGGAACCCTGACCACTATTTTAACCTTTGGGTCGGTACCCCCAGTAATTGGGTTACGAAGGTTAAATAGTAGTTGCTCCGTGTAAACTAGACGCTCCATGATATTCGTTTGACAGAGAATCTGCTAAGTTCGGAAAAAGCTAAGCTGAGGTAATTCTCATAATTTTCACGTTCGAGGGAGAATCTCACCGTGACATTCTCCCTCGAACGGAACCCTAACAAGTATGTCTCTGGTGGCTGAAGTAAAACCTGGGTAGAAGGGGGGTAGTTTGACAGAAACTTTCAACTCTTTTATTAGCATTCTTTTGCAAAGAATATTTGACAACTATTCTGCCCTAAGCGGAGATCAGTACCCCTATCATGAGTTTTTTTGACGTGTAGTATCGTTAACGTAAGCATATTTTGAATTGAAAATACACGTTTGTTACACAATATTTATATAAATTAAATACTTAATTAATTTCTCTGTATTTTTTAAAATGTGCTAATTGTATATTTTTTTTTCAAAATGTTCCAGGACTGCCGTATTTTAAATTCAAAATATGCTTACGTTAACGAAACTACACGTCAAAAAAACTCATGATAGGGGTACAGATAGTAGTAGCTACATTTAGTCTCCCATCCACCCGTCGTCCCGCCCCGTTAAACGGAACAGTTGGCAAAAACTGTTCCATTGACCCCGGAAGTGCCGACTAACTACTAATCATGTTTCTTTCTGCCTTGATGCAAATTTTTTATTATGATCCAATTTCATAATTTTGGGCTTAACATAACCGTAGATACAGACGTTCAAAGATCGTCAATTGCTAAAAGTGGAGAAACCCATAAACGACGGGGTCGCCACTACCGAGGTCAAAGAAACAATTTTTCCAAACTGTCCCGTTAACGGAGCGGGACAATGGGGTAGGGGTTGGATGGGATATACCCTATCTAGTAAGATTGGAAGCGTAGTACCACTAGCACTACCCCGTACATGTTTGGAAAAGGGTTTTGTAAAGATTGTGAAAAATTTAGAGTTTCTGAATGAATTAATGCTTTCCAACTTACCTTGCATAAAAGCAAAGAAACTCCGACTTTGAAACTAGAAGCGAACGTTAAAACAAAGAGTTCCAACACAAACGTTTTAAGCCTTGCATTATTATGTGAGATCACGAACTCGGCCGCTTGACCTCCTATGGTGATGAGCATACCGTAAAAAAGCCAGAAATGCATTGTTCATTTTTATTACGCGATTTCAAAAAAGCAGGCAGCCTCAGATTAATGTCATGTGATATTGCAAATGTTTCACAGTAAATGCTAATAATCTGAACATTGATTTAAAAGAGTAACCATCAGGCCCGCCGCTAGGTGTTTGAGCGCCCGTGTGCAATAGCGATTATGCCGCCCCCTATTATAACTAAGCTGACCTTTTTTTTTTATTGTACGGATTCTTGCTAGTGCCCAGTGCGGCAAATTTTTTCAGGGGCGGCAAAATTCGGAGGGTGAGAAAAAAAATATCTTCGCGTTATCGAAAATGCTTTTTTATTTTCCAGAAAATGATTAAGTAAAAAAAAATACAAATTCTAGAAAAAATATAAATTTTTCAGCTTTAAATGAGTCATTTTATACAAAATTTTGATAATGGAGCGCATTTTTTAGTGCCCAGGGGCGGCGCTAAGGTTAAATCCGGCACTGTCCATGCGATAACATCTCTTAGGATATATGTGGGATGGGTATTATTATTTATGACAATGAGTGAATTTTACGTGATCGATGGCTCGATTTGCCGCCCCCCTGGACGTGCCGCCCGTGTGCGGTGCACTCCTTGCACACCCGCTTGCGGCGGGCCTGGTAACCATGGTGTTTCTTGCCCGTTCTTCTACTCTTTGGAACGGGGATCTAGCTTCATCTTGCTGACTAACTAAATCCTTGACAATTCAAAAGTACCTACCTACCTGTAAGTCTTGTGTGTGGTCTATAATTGCCGTAAATGCTTTGACTTTGACTTTAACGCACTTTTTTTATTGTAAACTTCTTTATATTTGCAGGTTGCGGGACCATTTCGTTTTTGTATTTGGACTGAAATACCTCTTGACTTAAAATACCTATTGACTTCTTGAGTTCCTTTCAGAAAATATGTCGGTATTCAGTCTTTCTTGTGCTATGGTTACGTACAGTTATCACGGACTATCCAAATACAACAGATTCAGCATAATTTGAATCTGATCAAAGGAAGATCTAAGTCGAAAGCAAAAAATTTACGTTTAAGCAATTTTTTTGGACTTGAACGAAAATGTGTGCAAGAATAAGAGTATTATTAATTACTCAAGCAGCTAACTTAGTCCATAACGTGTGAATCAGAACATCAAGTGTTAGGTTAAAAATCATAACGTAGTTATATGTAGAGAGCGTTGTCAGGACAACGGTTAGAGCCCCTCAGTAACCCACTTCCCACAGCTCCTTGTAACTTGCAAGACGAAAACAGACTGTTTTAAATCGACTTTTTTATGAAAAAGTTCTTCAGTATAGCGGCAAAATACATAAGCTATGAATCGTGAACCGTGAATTATTGTGGAGAGTTGAAACCAAGATTATCAATTTCTTAAATGAAATGATAGTTTTGTAATAGTTATGTATGATTTGGGTTATGGTTGGATATGGTTTGAGTTGAGATTGAGGGATGTTCTGAAGTTTAGTGAAAATCATGATATTTTAGTATTATTCTTTAGTTTGTAAAGTTGAAAATCTGAGTGATCTGAAAGAGATATAATATCAGGTTTTAATATAAAAACGGAGTGTTTCAGGGACAATGCGTGCTTGAAATAGAAGATAGAAGAAAGAGATAGAGAGAAGAAGATAGAAAATTGAGGTAGCAATGACCGATATTTTTGCGACGCGGCGCTTTTGTTCAACTCTTAGAAAGAGAATTCCCAGGTTGTGTTTGCAAAAGATTTTCCTGAGAAATGGTTTGATTTTCATCACAGTTAGGTGGAAGTTTCTACTTAGATGATTTTTGATCATTGTTATTATAGGAATTGCGTTGGTTAAAGAGATATTTCGTAAAAGAAAAGACTTCCTGAATTTTTGAGATGAAAAGGGCAGAATTTGAAAAATGCGTGGACCTATTTTCTTTACGTACAGTAAGTAGGTCTTGCACTAGTGGTGTCACTAAGAAATTCGACTATCCGCCTTCAGAATTCGAACGCCAACCAAAAAGAAGCATAGACAACCCAAAAGATGCGTGCTGATGAATTAAACCATTTTTTTTACTGGAAAATCGATAGTTGATTGTGGGCGTTCATTGAGGGTGTCGTAGCGGCCGCGGGGTGGGGGGGGAGGGGTTGGCGCGTGCGCGGGGCGGCGGGCGGAGGGGCGCGGCGGCGCGGCGCGGCCACGCTGCTCACTCGCCCGCGGGCCGCCGCCCGACTCGCGCGTCCCGGCCATATTGTCCTGTCACAGCAGTACGTGTTGCCACAGTTACTGCTGCGTCCGGACAAGCGGGCCGTGGCGTTGCTCTCTCATCACCGAAGACCCTCAAGACTGTTCTGTATATGTGTAAACTGTCTAACAACTTCTTTGCAGGTTATATTTGAAAAACACGAGGGAAGCTCCTGTCAAGTTCTTTTTATTAATATTTCTTGTGTCAAGTGTTTCCGTGGTGTTGTGTGAGTGATGTAACTGATATTCCTCTGTAATGTTCGTTTCGCGTAGATACGAGAGTGTTCAACACATGATCACCGGAGGGTGCATATATCGAGCGGCGCTGTGCGCATGCGCGCCACATTTTTTCGCTGCATCTGAAACTCCGGCCATTTTCTACTCGCGAATCGTGTTCTATTTGATTTTAGGGGAAACTGTATCTTATTTTTGTTTGATTTAGGTTGATTTTGGAATGTTGGTGTTATTATCCTTAGGATAAATTTGGTTTTGTTTTCATTTCATTGATTTCAAAGGGATGGTGACGCGAAGGGGTGGCATCTAGGTTGAAGAAAGCTGTGTCAATATGGACCTCAGCCTAACCTGCAAAAGACGCAGCTTGAAGATATTTAATCTAATTTATGTTCTTATTTTCCTTCAGCTTTCACAATTTCCATAGAGCAGAGCACATTTTTTTTCTAATTAGAAAAGCTTATTCAGTATCTATGGTAGTGTAGTGTAGCATAGAGTTGAGTAGTTTATTATTTTATTCGCACAAACGAAACTGAGGGGTGACGGGGGAGGAAGAGAGGTCTTTGCCCTGCAGTGGGTCAATACCGGCTGAAATAATTAATATAATTTTGATATCCTTGTTTTGTCATAGTCGTAGAGCTTTTAAGTAGGTTAGACAGTAGATATAGCTTTCAAATAGTGACGGTAAAAGGCGTTGTCATGGCGCGATGACGCCATTAAACGGCGGGGTAGCAACATACCCCTAACTTGGAGCAATATTCTGCACAAAATACCTACACCATTTTAGCCATAACCTCCAACGATAGTTTGATCAACCTCTTTGTATTTCGTAAAGGGCGTTGCACGCTTAAATATTAGTATAAATGGAATAATAGATTAGTCGGCAACTTTAGGGTTGTTCGTGTTTGTGTTAGTAGGCGTTCGATATTTGAATGTTGGTTTAGTCGATTTTCTTTTGTTATAATTTATGATTTGGTTAGTCGATTTCTTGTCCAAGCTGACTTTCGTTATGCTTTTTTAAATTAGGAATAGACCATAGTGGTTAGAAAGTGATTTTATTTGTAGCATAATTTAGCAATCAACTGATAAGTGGCTACAATAATGTTTGTCTAGCCTTAAGTTTTAATTTTCTTTAAGAAAACCTATCCAAAGTTCGTTAAAATATAGCTTGAGGCCTGTGACAGATGTCAAATACAAACAATACGTCAAATTGCATTAAACATATACGTATTTGACTTGTGTCACTAAACTCAAGCTATATTTTACGAACTATAGAGAATCTACTTAGAGTAACTATTTTCTTAATAAAAAAATAGTCCATTACAACAAGTAAAAGATGTGAATCAACCATGGGCGTTGCCATGGCACTCTTAAGCGACGGGGAGCAACCCAACACGATACTCGCAGATCTTTATGGCTGAACATTATGGGTAATATTGGCCGCACCTCAACCATGGGAGTTCTATACGATCGAGGGGTATTATACGGCCATTAGAAACGATATCTAGGGCAATGAACTGACTTCACTGTTTTGTGTGTAATGTAGCTTTAAATAATTAACAAATATTTGTATTTCACCAGCTTAGCATGACCACGATAGAAACGGGTTATGTCTACAGAAGAATAGACAAAGTGACAGTTTGTAGAAAGATTTCTACCGTTTTATGCATATAATGAAGAGAAGAAATGTTGGAGATAGCGAGTTGCATAGAAAGAACTTTGTCTATTCTTTGGTAGAATAGAGATAGGATTGGTTATGCTAAGAGCCCAGCTGTTCTCATTTAAGCCTATAAGAAAACTGATTAAAATAACATAATTCCATAATGTAAAATAGTTAACATTGAGACAGCTATTTTAAAGTTTAGCTCGCGAGAGATATGTTCAGAAATGTTTATCAAAACCGGTTTTAGTTGTAGCAGCTAAAATATTTTGTCCTGTTAGTTGTAGTTTATAGGAATAACCGAATCATTAGACACATTTGTTTAGGGAAACAGGATATCCACGTTATCTGCCAATTTACATAATAATTATGTACAAAAATAATCGATATTCACAGGATAATGACTTCCCAAATGGTAATAATAATAATAAAACGTTTATTCAGAAAAAAACTAGTCACATTTTAAAATAAATATCTTACAAATTAAAATAAGGCACAGTTTAGATTTGACTGGACTAGGTGAAACTGTGTTTCAGGCTAGAAAGTGCTGACTTATGTTATAATTATAAATTAACAAAATTATACAGGGTTATTTGTAAAACACCAGAAACCTCTTAAGAGGTCATTGTTCTCATCATTATGAACAACTTTTACTATGGGACAAAACCTGAAATCGAGAAAAAAATCAGATGTTCCCTACATTTTGACGAGTTATACGAACATAAATGTAGGGAACAGCTGATATTTTTTTCGCGATTTCAGGTTTTGTCCCATAGTAAAAGTTGTTCATAATGATGAGTACAATGACCTCTTAAGAGGTTTCTGGTGTTTTACAAATAACCCTGCATACTTAAATTAAAACTTAAATGGAGGAGAAATGATGGCGAGTTATTGATTTTATTTGCATCCTAATAATAAGTCTTCTGTCTGTTCGTAGGAAATGCTTTGTAAATATTTACCTAATATCTTTTTACAGCTAAGAAATGGTGACCGAAATATGATGATGTCGTCTATCAATTCCGTCGTATGCGGATATCAATCTGATAATATCCTTTACTCGAGTCTAATAGGAGTGACTCACATAGCCAGCAAAGTATATCCTAACTGTTCCCCGTGGTTTTACCCCCGTTGCTCGGCTCCTAAGGGTCATAGCGTGATGTTAAATAACCTACACTATTCCTCATGAATATGGCTATCATATAAAAAAAAAAACTGGTAGTTCCTGAGATTAGCCCGTACAAACAAACTCTTGAGCTTTATAATATTAGTATCAGGGACCGATTAATCGGGTTAAAAGGTTACCGGTTAAATCTCTAACCCATATTTTTGGTTAATCTTAATGCGGGGTAACCGGTTAACCCTTTAATACGGATACCGTTACCGGTTAATATTACTGATTAACCCGAATGAAATAGAACAAAAACCGACCAAGTGCGAGTCGTACTCGCGCACCGAGGGTTCCGCATAATTTTTGGACGTATAAAGTGAAAAAAACCGGACCGATAACTAAGTTTGTTTGTGAAGGAGTTTTGATGATTTTGAAAAAACTGTACTAGTTAGGAACATCGTTTTATTTTTGGTGCCATATTTGGGTCAATTCCTATCAACTCTAATTATTTCAGATTTTTCGCCCCGCAAACTTCGGAGTTAAGGGGGGGGAATGGTATTTTTTTGGACATTTTTCATTTTATGTCGAAAACTGTGAGACATAAAATAAAATAAAAATATATTTTGAAATGTGCAGATCAAGCCCTTTCATATGATATGTCACTTGATCTAGTAACCCCACTTTAAAATTTCGGACCCCCACTCCGGCCCCTTTTGCAATGAAAATAAAAATATTTTTGGACTTTTTTCATTTGCAATAAAGTTGAACAAGCATTCTTTATAACGGTTCCAAATTTCAAGTCGATAGCATAAGTAGTTGCTGAAATAATCAGGTGTGACAGACAGACAGACGAAGGCACCATAAGGGTTCCTTTTTTACCATTTTGGTACGGATCCCTAAAAACGTTAGTAATAACGGTTTTTTTTTTCACTATCCCTGACACTCAAACATACCAAGTAAACTTAAACCGTACATTTGAACATATCGTAGCTGCGTAGCATCGGCCATCGTAGCCGGGTTACGCTTGTCGCATTGGCTACGCTTTGGCCTACGCAGTATGGCTGCGTAGCACTGGCGTAGCATGCAACTTATGAACACGCGGATACTTCTTGTCAATAGCCGGATTTTGGATTCCTACATGATTGTTATACCTGTTATCTATTTGATGACGATGATGAATATCTATACTAATATTATAAACTAGCTTTTGCCCGCGACTTCGTCCGCGTTTCCGTCGTTTTTCGTAAAAAAGTAGCGTTTGTCCTTCCTCACGGTTCAATGGTTTTGATGTAACAGACAGATTAACTTTCGTATTTTAGTAGGGAAATATAATATGTCAATCCACAATACTGTTGAAAAATATCGCAATAAGAAACCGTAGAATATTATTATTAATAGCTGTGCCCGCGACTCCATCAGCGTGTAACTCCTTGTGTGTAATACAATCAGAAAGCTCCGAACTGCTAAGCTATCGGGAGTTACACGTGTTATTGTGAGTCAACCATAAAAGATAGACATATGCTGTTGTGAAATATTTTTTAAATAATTTTATGTAGAGCATTTCCGTCATACATGATTTCTATGTAGCTTTAACCATTAAGGCTGCACACGCGACGGAAGCTTAAAAAATGGAGTAACTTCTCCCGTTTTCCCAACATTTCCCTTCACTGCTCTGCTCCTATTGATTGTAGCGTGATGAAAAGTATACTATAACCTGCCCAGGAGTATGAAGAATAATTGTACCAAGTTTCGTTAAAATCCGTCGAGTAGTTTTTGTTTCTATAAGGAACATACAGACAGACAGACAAAAATTTTACTGATTGCATTTTTGGCATCAGTATCGGTCACTAATCACCCCCTGATAGTTATTTTGAAAATATATTTCATGTACAGAATTGACCTCTCTACCGATTTATTATAAGTATAGATATAATTAATTCGAAAGTTCGGATGGATGGATGGATGTTTGTTAATCAATCACGCCAGAACGGCTGAACGGATCTGGGTCAAATTTGGCACAAAGATAGATTATAGTCTGGAGTTAGATTATATAGATTATAGAGAGTTTTTTATTTGATTGTTTGTTTAAACGCGCTAATCTCTTGAACTACCAATCAGATTTTAATAACTATTTTTTTGTATTTGATAGCAAAATTTTAGAGATAGGTTATTGGCTATTGAACATCACGCTACGATCTTTAGGAGCCGAGCAACGGCGGGTGAAATCGCAGCTATTTCAATTGAATTTGTTAACTTTGTAAACAATGTCAGTATGCCAACTGTCAAAATTTGATGAATTTGTATAGAAAGTTTGTTTACATAGTTTACAAATTCTATTGAAATGGACCATAGTAGAATAATTATATGACTTTCTGTTCTGGGTACCATTTTTGACATTGATCACAAAATGATCATCATCATCATCTGCCTAGCCTTTTCCCAAATTATATTGGGGTCGGCTTCCAGTCTAACTAGTTTCGGCTGAATATCAATATTTTACGAGGAGCGACTGCCATCTGACCTCCACAACCCAATTAATGCGTAATACCGGTATTCGAATGTTAGACCAGCTGTCAGTCTTTTAGGGCTTCTGACTACCCGTAACGATTGTCAAAGATATTCCTATGACAACCGGGACCGGCTGCTTAACGTGCTCTCCGAGGCACGGAGGGGTCTCGATGTGTAAAGAACGGTCCCCCATCCAAGGAATGACCGCGGCAAGCGCAGCTTAACCTCGCAGATCGATCAATCAGCGCGGCTGACATTTAGCCACGAGCCCCTCTATTGATCGCAAAATGATGTCTCCCAAAAATCATGTAAGTGAATCCGTGAAAATGCGCTAAAGGTAGTCCTATAGTCAGTGGCGGCCTTTGCCATTGTGAGGCCCAGGGCGGCAGATCTTTGCGAGGCCCTTGTTCTTTGTGTAATTTATTTAAATTTTTAAATAGAAAGTAAGTAGGTATTTTTGATGATGATTGATGATTGACGAGAAATGCAAAGTTATCCCACTAATATTATAAATGTGAGAGTTTGTGCGTGTGTGTGTGTATGTTTGTTACTTCTTCACGCTGAAACGGCTGGACGGATTTGGATGAAATTTGGCGAAGAGGTAGCCTGGGACCTGGAATAACACATAGGCTACTTTTTATCCCGGAAAATGCGGGCGAAGCAGCGGGCAGAAGCTAGTAAACAAATAAAAGTAGTTTTAAAATGTTTCTATAAAATTACTTTTTATATTAGCTTCTCAGTCACCTCAGTCGTTTCGCACCGTGAGCGGTTAGAATCGCGGTGGGGATCGCCCAAGAACTTTTTGTAATGGGTTGTTGCGCGAGCAGTGCTGCCAGATGAAAAAGTGATTGATCGCTAAAACTGTTCAAAAAAGCACTATATGCTCAGAATTTCACGAGTCAAAAAAGCGCTAGTTTCAGCGCAAAAGGACGTCGGCAGTTTTGGCCTTGATATGGTACAGTAATAAAAGCTTAACCAAAAATAAAAATATATTTTAATTATTCTTTGCCTAATTTATCTTAGAGATTAAGAATTGGAATCAAAAATCGAAATAAATAAGAAATAAAATGATTATGCCATTGACATTTTGAAACTAAAACAAAAACGAGTGCATGCTGGCTGGCGCGTGCTTCCACAGAATATTATTGTCGACAGCAACTTAAACCTTTGAATTGAGAACTCATTAGTCGGGCTGTACTTCATTGGACCTCCACAGAATATCATGGTGACAGCAACTAAAACCTTTGAATTGAGAACTCATTAGTCGGGCTGTACTTCACTGGATCATTCACACCATACTTAACCTCACTGTCAAAAATACGAATATTTCTCTTTAACCCAATTACGAACAAAAACAAATAAAAAATGAATTTAATTACTCTTGAAATACTCGATCACACCAAACTAATTTCATATCTGTACCGACTTACACAATCTGAAGCCCAGCGTTCTATGGGCGTCTGCCAGTGCCCTTTATGACTTGTAAAAGAAAAAAAAACGCATCAAAAATAGAATTAGGTATACCAGTACAGGCAGGCAGATAGAAAAATGTATTGAGCACTAAAACTGCAAAAAGCACAAAATTCAGCAATTTTATGACTTGTAAAAGAAACAGTCATTAACCGACTTCAAAAAAGGAGGTTCTGTATTCGTCCCGTATGTATGTATGTATGTATGTATGTATGTATGTATGTATGTATGTATGTATGGATGTATGTATGTATGTTTGTATGTGTGCGATTTTCTCAAAAACTACTGATTCGATTTAGATAGGGTTCATTAACGTAATCTACATACTTTGAGGAAGGTTTTAGTATATAATACATTAGGTTATCATTCCTATGTACAAAGTTATATGCATAAATGTACTCACTACGTAGAACTGTTGAACGAAGTCGTCAAAGTAATCTAACGCGAGATAAAGAACTAAAAAGGAAAAATAAAAACTTTTTTAACAAAAAATAACCGACTTCAAAAAGCCACTACAAAGAAAATAATAATTTTGGTTTCGGAAGTCGGTGGCAAAAAAAGCAAACAAAAACCAAAGCCACCGACTTCCGAAACCAAAATTATTATTTTCTTTGTAGTGGCTTTTTGAAGTCGGTTATTTTTTGTTAAAAAAGTTTTTTTTATCAACACGAGATTAAAAGTTTATAAACTAGGAACATCCCTAAATATACCTAATAGTTGAGTAAACAAGTTGAACACCAATGAATGCCATGCTATATATCTTATTATTTACCTACTTACGTACTGATTTTCTCAGTTTGAAGAGAGTAATATATTCCTTGGGCCGGACCCTAAAAAAGCACTAGATTTAGCGCTAGGCGCTGAATTCTCAAATTCGGCACCAAACATGTCAAAAAAGCGCTAGATCTAGTGCCGAAAGCGCTAAAATGGCAGCACTGTGCGCGAGGCCGCGAGGCCCCAGCAAGAGCTCGCTCTTGCTGGGGCCTCGCGGCCCCGGGCGGTTGCTCCGTTCGCCACCCCCTAAGGCCGCCACTACCTATACTACTTTATGTACTAATGTACTCATATACACACATAAGCCCGCTTTTTTCCCGTGTAAAGCCTTGATATCCCATTCCTCTGAAGATCCGACACATAACATTACTACTCGTCCCATATACGGCTCGACGAAACAAAAACTGTTCTTTTTTCTGCAACAAATGAGGTTGGTGTCTGTGGGCCTATCGCGAATAATTTTGACGTATGGCATAGTACCTATTATTATTAATTTAGTAATAGTATTATTAATTTGATTCACTATTATAATGTATTTAATTGTTTTAACGTGATTTTATGATTAATTGTGTATTACTAACATAGTTTAAGACCTTTATAACTAACAATTATATGGACATCATTTTATAGTCTGAAATAAATGTATTTTATTTTATTTATTTATAGTAAACGTAAGCGAATTTTGAATCTAAAATCCTAGAAAATTTCGATAACATTTTAAAATACTTAGACCGAACGCGATCGATGATATAAAATAAATACAGTGTTTTAGTTTAATGCTAGTAATAAGTGATTACTAGCATTAAACTAAAACACTGTATACGAATACAGTGTTAGATTGAGGGTGTGGGGAATTTTAAATGTGTGAAAGATCTTTATATTCACAAGGAGCGCTTGTAATTGTGTCACAAACTGTTCTAAAAGTGGCGACAGTGGTTCCCGTTCTAATTTATGATGGCATACTTATCTCCTTTTTTCTATGATCTGAGGCTGTATCCTAAATAATTATATTTATTTTATGTTTTCCTTTACCGAAAAAAGAGGGGCTTGTGGCTAAATGACAGTCGCGCTGATCGATCGATCTGCGAGGTTAAGCTGCGCTTGCCGCGGTCAGTCCTTGGATGGGTGACCGTTCTTTACACATCGAGACTAGGGGTACTGGTCTAACATTCGAATACCGGTATTCCCCAATAATTGGGTTGTGGAGGTCAGATGGCAGTCGCTCCATGTAAAATATTGATATTCAGCCGCAACCAGTTAGACTGGAGGCCGACCCCAGTCATGTTTGGGAAAAGGCTAGGCGGATGATATGTTTTCCTTTACCATGGGATAGTGGCCTCTATGATTAACTTGGAAATGAAATAGATATCTCCAATTCCATTATCAAGTCCCATGTGAAAGCCCCGAAATAAAAAAAACTTCTTGCAGAAAGAAAATCAAATAAAATACCATACCATAAAATACAATAGAACATCCCACTCGGCCTGATAAATGTGAAACTAGAAAAAAATACGAATTGGGAACGAAATTGCGTCCACTATCAACCCGCCTTTATCAAATGAAATAGAAAAAAAAAACGAAATGACACGCCATTTTGTTTTTCGTGAAACTATTTCACTTACGCGCCAGTGAGTCATTACTATGGAAACTGATATAAAAAATAGCCCGTCCTACTATCAAGTTAATTCCATTGTGCCCGAATCACCGTGATTTTTCATTTTACAGAAAGAAATGCCGCGTCATGTCAATGGCACATTGACATTTCAGCAAAAATAAATTTGCAGCCATCAAAACCATATTTACTTGAATATGAACCTTAGTACGTTGAGTTAGAGTATATTCGACAGTTGGAGGACAGCAAAATTAATTTGGTATCGCTGTTGCCAATAGACTAATGAAGTGGTGAGGAAAAAATGGCGGGACTTGATAAAAACTTTCTGTAACGACCGATGGGAGCGATGCTTCCCCGAGTATCTGGGGCGACGGTTTACCCGAGGGCCACGAAATGCGACGCTCCAAGCGAATTCGCCTTGTGCTGCAAGCGTCAAAAACAAATGTAGGGAACTTCGCTGCTGCTTGCAGCGTCTACTTCGTGGCCTTGTAGTTCTGAGACATAGGTAGACCAGCGTTGCCAGATTTTGTTTTTCACGCAAAGCAGGATTTTGAAACCTTTTCAGTAAAAAAAGCGGGATTCTTTTGTCAAAAGCGCGACTTTTTGTCAAAACTCTGCAAAAGATAGCTCCAGATTGAATTGAATGAGTAATTCTACTTTAATTTTAACGGAGCATTTATTTCTGGCTTCCGACTATTTAAAATTAATTTGGCAAAAAACGCGTTCGGGAGTTTGAAGTTGCGGCCGGCACCGTCGAGTAATCCTCTTAAAGCGGGACTGAGCTTGTCCCACGCGGTACATTCAATTTTGGACAACAAAATCGGGACGTCCCGCCAAAATCAGGACGTCTGGCAACGCTGGTAGATACATTTGTTGTTAACGCTCGACGCTGACGCTTGCAGCACAATGCTTGGAGCGTCGTATTTCGTGGCTGAGCCATTAGTGTTGGACAATTTTATTGTATTCCATTCCGAGATGCATTTCAGAGATGTACGACATTTTATTTAATAGGTTTTCTTCTCATAAAAAATGAATTACGCTAAGCGTAATCCGCGCAATATAAAATCTTACTAGGCCGCTAGATAATCTAGTCTAAAATCTGTCAGAACTTAATATTTGGGGGCTAAGGGGCTAAAGCCTACCCCTGCATGCTTAGCATGACCAATTCTATCTCTATTCTACCAAAGAATAGAGAAAGTTCTTTCTATCCAAATCGTTATCTCTTCTGCCCGAACACACGGCGACCCGTGCTTGGTTTAGTAGAATTTTGTCTACTGAAGAATAGAACCATTCCTTTTCTTCATTGTATGCATAAAACGATAGAAATATTTCTACAATCTGTCACTTTGTCTATTCTGTAGACAAAACCCGTTTCTATCGTGGTCATGCTAGGCCGGCTAATTCGCTACTGCCATCGAATTGCCTAAATTAATGATGAAGTACTTTCTACACAAGAGCCTCTTGACAGTTCTCTGGCTGAACAATAAAGGGCGTGGAGTGTCACAGAATACATTAATATCAGACATCGATAATATCTTTAGTCCTGCTGACGATGGGAGTCTGCGGTTTATGATGTGGAACATAATAGGGCTGAGCCGGCAAATAGTTTAGGAATATCGACAAAAAGCTATGATCCTCTGGATGTCTATGAATTTGCTTCTTATGTGGGCGCCTAAGGTTTCAAATATCTTTACTTTGCCATACAATGGCGCCGATTTTCCTAAGCATCAACTAAACTAATATTAGAGTATTGCTATCGTTGTCTAACAGATAACACGAGAAAAAGACAAGTGATGCTAGTGCTGTCAAACTAAATTACGTCTTAATTTCCAGCTTTTAATCGTCACGTCCCGACGATGGCTTTGACCGCTTATAAAGGTCTGTTCAATATGATGTAATGCATCACCGCTAATAAATACTTTGACTTTCCTGCACGTTACTTTACGTCAATTTATGTCATTTCCTTTTGATACATTTTCGACTTTTTTACTATAGATATCGCTAACATGTGAATTTCTCTAGAGGCCAAAGAAGGCCTATTTATTATTATTGAAAGAACAATGAAATAAGTACTTATTTGTATTCTAAGGGTGGGGCTCGTGGCTTCTGGTGGGGCTCGTGGCTAAATGACGGCCGCGCTGATCGATCGATCTGCGAGGTTAAGCTGCGCTTGCCGCGGTCAGTCCTTGGATGGGTGACCGTTCTTTACACATCGAGACCCCTCCGTGCCCCCTCCGTGCCTCGGAGAGCACGTTAAGCGGTCGGTCCCGGTTGTCATGGGAGTATCTTTGACAATCGTTACGGGTGGTCAGAAGCCCTAAAAGTCTGACAGCTGGTCTAACATTCGAATACCGGTATTACCTACCCATTAATTGGGTTGTGGAGGTCAGATGGCAGTCGCTCCACGTAAAATATTGATATTCAGCCAAAAACTGGTTAAACTGGATGCCGACCCCAATATAATTTGGGAAAAGGCCAGGCAGATGACTTATTTTTATTCTAAGCTGAACATTTATTACAATTATTAGTTGTGCCCCGGTTTCACCCGCGTTGCTCGGCTCATTAGAATCATAGCGTGATGTTAAATAGCCTATACTATTCCTCATAAATGTGGCTATCATATGCAAAAATAATTTTTCGAATCCGACAGCTAGTTCCAGAGATTAGCGCGTTCAAACAAACTCTTTAGCTTCATAATATAAAATCCCTTCAACCATATTAAATAGTATGAAGTTCTCCAAGGGACTGTATTTCACACTCCCGAACAATAACTCCTGTCCATTTATTTTAACTACCCGTTCTGGAGGCCTCACAAAAACCCCGGCGGGGCAGCCCTGTAGTGCGATCGTTTATCATCACACCCCTGCCTGCGCGTGATGTGACTAAGGTTCACGTCACATGGCGGCGCGGTGCTATGGCGAGACTATGTGGGTGGGAGCGATGGTGAAGCGAGTTCGGTGTGGATTTTAAGTGAGGTGATCGTAAATGCCAGGGACGCCGAAACTTTTGACATCTGCGTGCCCTTTTAACTTTGAAGAAAATGCGTGTGGTTGACGGAACGGTCAGGAACGAAGTTCCAAAGTGTACATACTTACATACCGTAAACTGGGGTGACTTTGATCAATTTTAAAATTAAATAGCATTTTTCTCCTGAAATATGAGAGCAAAAAAAAATGTAAATACCGGTTTTGTTTATTCTGTCTATTTCTTGAATAAAAATTATATTTTTCTAAAAATAAATAAAATGTCAGTGATCAATCTTAAACTATGATTGGGGTTACTTTGATACCTCCCTTTTTTTCTACGAAAATCGCAAGTAACCCTAACAAGAAACAAAATACAAAAAAAAAAGAAATTCGTCCATAGGTTTAGGATTTTCAATGTTTTTTTATGTTTTTGGGGTTACTTTGACCTTGAAAAAACAGTAATAATTAAGTTTTTCTATGTTTGGACATAATTTCGCAGAATTTAATAATAGGAATATTCGGAAAATGTAATTTAATTATACTGTTCAGATGCTCCACGTAACGTCAATCGGTTTTCAACCACTTCTACATATCTTTTTACATTGCTTTTTACATATCAAAGTTACCCCAGGAATTAAAGTAACCCCATTCCACGGTATTCATAAGAATGTTTCCTTTATTATCCATTTTTACACGGTGAAATTATGCGAATTATTTTCCAATGTGGCGACGCGACCTCCCGCCCTGACGTCTCAATGGGTACTGGTCGGAGACCACGCGTGTGATTGCCGTAAGTTTTAGATTTATGGAGATATTTTAAGAAAATTATTTTGTACTAACCCTATATGAGTGTTTGCTCGAACTAAAGATTTATTATTATCATTAAGTATACCTACCTATCGCTTTTTTTCATTACACGACGATTTTTACCAGGCAATTCCTACCACAAGCTGCGTTGAGAAACTTCGTTCCAAAAAGTCTTGCCATGCCACTGATGCCACGTTTAACTAAGTCATCATCTGCCTAGCCTTTTCCCAAATTATATTGGGGTCGGCATCCAGTCTAACTAGTTTTGGCTTAATATCAATATTTTACGTGGAGCGACTGCCATCTGACCTCCACAACCCAATTAATGGGTAATACCGGTATTCGAATGTTAGACCAGCTGTCAGACTTTAGGGCTTCTGACTACCCGTAACGATTGTCAAAGATATTCCTATGACAACCGGGACCGACTGCTTAACGTGCTCTCCGAGGCACGGAGGGGTCTCGATGTGTAATGAACGGTCACCCATCCAAGGACTGACCGCGGCAAGCGCAGCTTAACCTCACAGATCGATCGATCAGCGCGGCTGTAATTTAGCCACGAGCCCCTTTTAACGTTTAACTAAGTAAGAAAATTAAAGCAAAATAAAAAATGTTGAATAAGGACAGTTTATCAATTGTAATGGTACGTCTACCTATTAATATAATTTACACTCAAATCATCATTAAACTCCAATCTATCGCATCGCTCTCATTACCCGCAGACCTAACCGTGTAATGTCGCAGATTATGACGCGTCTGAAGCATCACTCGATGGGGGCCGTCTGACACTACGGCACAATGCCACTTCTAGTACCATTAAAGGGTGGAGATCATTTTTCACGAAGTTATCTGTGGTTAATGTGATAACCATTAAGTCAAACCATTCTTAGTTTTTGCGTGGCGCTGCTTGTAAGGGGTAATATCAACCTTATTTAATAACCTACCTTATTTATTTATTAACCTTTTTAATTTATTTAAATATAAGTTAACAGATATATACCGCCGACCAATACCTTCGGAATGCCCTTTCTGAATTTAGAGACCTAATGAATGAAAACTGTTTATGAATGAACTATCTATGATTCTAGCCGGAATCATTGCGTGTGGGATATTATAACATTGTATGCAATTTCGGCCATTTTGGTTTCCTAATCTAAATTCCGTCTCATAGTTGGACGTAGTTAAGTAGAAACGATCCAATCCACAAAAAGTCACTCTTGAAAAATCTGCATTAAAATTTCAGATATTTAGAGCTCATTTTCGACAGTATTGTGGATGTGGGTTGGATCCTTTCTGCTAAACTACGTCCAGTTCAGAAAGGGCATTCCTTAATTTAGCCAAAAAACACAAAATTGACATTGCTGCACACATACTCAAAACATTGTCATTATGAACACCCAGTTAAAGTATTACGCACACTAACAGCTCAAATACGTGAACACGAAATGCGCTGCCGGAGTGGGTGTTCCTCGACAGTTACAATCTGGGTAACTTCAAGTCGCGAGTGAATCGGTTTCTTCTAGGCGAGCGTGCTCCATCGTAGACCGCATCATCGCTTAACTTCAGGCGAGATGACGATCAAACGCAAGCATAAGCATAATCGGCCTATAATGTTCCCACTGCTGGGACACAGGCCTCCTCTGTGAGAGGGAGTGGGCCGTAGTCCACCACGCGGGCCCAGTGCGGGTTGGTGGACGTCGCATGTCTTCGAATTTTTGGTTCTAGGACATGCCGGTTTCCTCACAATGTTTTCCTTCACCGTTAAAGCAAGTGATAATTAATTTCTAATACACACATGACTTCGAAAAGTCAGCGGTGCGTGCCTCGGGATCAAACTCGAACCATTCGCCGTGGAAGGCACATGGTTAAACCACTAGGCTATCACTGCTATATCACTTAAACGCAAGACTATTATTTAATAATAAAAAATAAAAAACACTATGCCTGTTCAGTTGTCATCAATTTAACTATCTTTGTTGAAAACTCAAATTCTAATCTTGTTTCAAGCAAAAAGTCTAAATTGCATAATCGTATTCGATCCATTACCTACGCAGAGGGGAATTAAATGGTCCAAAGAGAATAATCATGCGAGTCGGGTCCTTTGGTTAAATGGGCTACGAGATAAGTAGATAAATATATATTGTAATTAATAATTAAATGCATTACAGTGTAAGCGAGTAGATAAACACCAGGGCCCCAAGTCTGCTGTTACAATTGTGTAAGAATGGTCTCCTACCTAAGTCAAAACGTTTTGGTCATAGAGTAAGACTACCTATGTCATTATGAGACCATTCTGACACGATTATCACAATTGCAATACCAGACTTGGGACCCAGGTTGATATTGGGTCACGCCTCAAACCATAGAAACAAGGAGATATGTTATATCATAGCAAATTGGTACGGAAACCGCTGTCGCCACTTTCGAAGCAGTGTGCGTCACAACTACAAACGCTCTCTTCTAACTATAGAGATCTCCCACACATTAAAAATGCCGCACACCCTGAATCTAACACTAGATTCACTCATTTCTCAACTAACAACGAATAGTGGTTTCATTAAATCATGCCATGAAATCACCATAATCGGTGAGTAATTTAAAACTTATTTTCTAAATTATTGACATAAAAAAAAGCAGTGATAGCCTAGTGGCTTAACCATGTGCCTCCCACGGCGAATGGTTCGAGTTCGATTCCGAGGCACGCACCGCTGACTTTTCGAAGTCATGTGCGTATTAGAAATTAATTATCACTTGCTTTAACGGTGAAGGAAAACATCGTGAGGAAACCGGCATGTCCTAGAACCAAAAATTCAAAGAAATGTGACGTCCACCAACCCGCACTGGGCCCGCGTGGTGGACTACGGCCCACTCCCTCTCACAGAGGAGGCCTGTGTCCCAGCAGTGGGAACATTATAGGCCGATTATGCTATGACATAAAAAAACCGGACAAGTGCGAGTACGACTCGGGCCCTGAGTGTTCCAAAATATGCAATAGCGCCATCTATGCCGCTAATACATAATAGTAGATATTTCATATCTTGATGATGCATAGATGGCGCTACAGCATACTCCTAGTGGCGCCATCTATGAGCAGATGGCTCCACTTATGGTCCGGTGACAGACGGACAACAAAGTGAACCCTATAAGTTCCGTTTTTCCTTTTGAGGTACGGAACTCTAAAAACGGCTCGCATAACTATGGGCACAGATAATATAATACTATACGTACAGATGCCTCACCTCATACAAAGAAATGTGACCGATTTAGCGCGGGCTATCTTCGGGCTATACAGTTTTCCGTGCTTAAAGCATTTTTCAGAATTTGAACAAATATTTTTCATGATGTATTTTTTCATGTTCTCAATTTTACACAAACTTCAATAACAAATTGGTACATATAACGCCATCTATTATGAGTTATTTCAACAAATGTTACTTTGTTCCTGATGAGACCCCATGCTATGGGGTTTATTCAAATTGAAAGGAATTTTAACGCGCATGGTGTCTGCAATATTTAAATAATGTTATGATTATAAATAACATTCATTTCGTTCTCAATTTTCCATCTAATGGATTTCTAATTTGTTCAAAATTATTTTTTACGCAAAACCGTCCATTTAATGACATCCCTATTAAATGAGCCATTACGTCAACGTTACGGTATCGTTTATTGCCGTTAAATTACGGTTCGATCTCTTGAATGACTGTTATTAATTTTTATAAGTGAAAAATAAAAAATTGCTTTCTTAAAATATTTAGGCTTGCGTTTGACCGCCATCTCGCCTGATGTTAATCGATGATGTGGTCTACGATGGAGCACGCTTGCCTAGAAGAAACCGATTCACTCCCGACTTGAAGACACCCAGATTGTAACTTATAAAAAATAAACCAAGTCTTCATATTGTTTCAGACTCCAGTTATAGAAGAATCGAAAAAAAGCGAGAAGCGTGAGTTGTGTATCTTAAAATCGTCTAAAGCAGGGTTTCCCAACCTGGCGTCTACGGACTCCTGAGGGTCTGCAAGCTTATCCCAAGAGGTCCGCCGAGAAAATAAAAATGAATACAGAAATAGACTATACACGGAAGCAGATTTAAGGATCCAACTGAGCAATATCAACCCATATAATTATTACGACTATGGTGTCAAAACTACTACATCATTAAATAAACATGGTTAAATATACCCATGTGAGTACCTATTGTATCTAAATAAAAAAATTAAAGGCGGTATTTGGGGTCCGCGGATCATGGTAAAGGTTGAGAAACCCTGATCTAAAGAAAACATCAACTATAACGGTTGCAAATCATGTGACTTTTATTTACATAGTCATAAGGTTTAAATTACAATGATCGACGCGCGCTCGTGATATTCAACAACTATACCTAGGTAGGTACTTGCCTACACTTGTTTATTACTATTGATATTCTACTTCAAAAGGAACCTATTGAAATAAGGAATGTCGTAAAACGTTGTTTCCTTATTGTTTACGATTTGGTTAATGTGAACTCGATCTTTTAGTTTACGGTATAGTCGATTAAATAGTGTTGTGCCAGTCGCGGATTTCATTTAGTCCATTTTAAAAACAATAAGTATCGTTGGATTGAAAATAAATCGTAGGTATTCTGCATTTTTAAGGATTATTTGTAGTTAATTTAAACCTGTATAAAAATCTGTCCGAGATAGCCTAAACTTATCTTGAACACCTGACTACGTTTCTCTTTTCTCCAAAAAGCTGATTTGTACCTGAAACAAACAAAAAAGTATTGAGTACGCTGCCATCTATCGGCTGCAACTTAGAAATAAAACGGTTTCGTTAGCTCCACACTATACTCCACAATAGTACATCTATTCGCTACTAGATGGCGCAAAACACAACTTTGGTTGAACAATGGAATTTATTGATTTACGCCTTCCGGGGTGGCTAGGGGTGAGGCAGCGTACATTTCGCGACTATTTGTGTATGTCCCTGTGCAAAATTTACTGTTGACACGAATCAAATTATGTACAGTACGGATTCCTTCATTGACATGATACTTTATTGATTCCAGTCGTTCTTTCATTGAAATATTTCAATGTTATATTCAATTTTGTGCGCAGCGCGTCTTGAAATGATATTGATCAACCGGGTTACTTTATTTAAGTTACATTTATATAATATTGATCATAAAATATCGTATTAAAAACATTTTCTGTACAAATTTTTGAGTACAATACGCTCGTAGAAGCGTAGGCAGCTACGATTAATCGTAGGTCTACGCCGTAGGCTGTGGCTACGCTTTGTAGGCGATTCGTTGATTGCAGATATAAAAATGTTTTACACAAATAAAGATGTTTCAAAGAATATGCTCCGTGTGTGACAATCTAGGGAATAATTTTATGATTGTATATTGTATCCTACTTGACCTATTGGTTGCAAGCGCGACCGCTAAGTCTTGGGTTGTAACCCCGGGTCGGGAAAGCGTTATTGTGTTCAGGTTAGTTATTTTGCGGTTGGAAAACTCAAAACTGAAAATAGTGAATATTTAAAAACTAACTGACGGATATCTTTTTTAAACCAATTTTAATCAAAAGTGTTTATTAGGTGCTACCAGTTTGATTTTTTTCAGTTTTTTTGATAGCGCGGTTAAAAAATTAGAGGAGCTAGGCATACATTGTTTTTTTTATTTTTTTTTATTCGATGATAGGCTTGTGCTTGACCGCCATCTCGCCTGATGTTAAGCGATGATGTGGTCTACGATGGAGCACGCTTGCCTAAAAGAAACCGATTCACTCGTGACTTGAAGATACCCAGATTGTAACTGTTGGGAAACACCCACTCGGGCAGCGCATTCCACTGCTTGGCGGTTTTCACAATGAAAGTGGAATCAAAGCGCTTTGTTCGGGTTCTTGGCATATCTACCATGAACCGATGGCGCCTTGTGGTGCTTCTGGCCGTCCGATAGAAGAAAGGGCAGGAGGGAATTAGATCATGCAGATCTGAAGCACACTCTCCGAAATGTATCCGGTAAAAAACCGATAAACTAGCAACTTTGCGCCGATGCTCAAGACTTTTTGTATTGTTATCGTCTTTCGGAGCTCATATTTCACAAAAAAAAATACCTAAATAAGATAGTCACTTAGAAACCTTCATGTTATTTGCAAAGATCTTTCCAGTGATACCCCACTTGAAGAGATGCGCAATTTTTTTTCTCATTCCTCAGTCTAGAATTGGCCCTCCTTTTATTTTCGTAATTTTACTGCACGTCTTCAAGACAGTTCACGTTTTTATCTTCACAGTAATTTTTACGAGAATGTGACAGACGGACATGACGAAACTATAGGTTTCCTAGTTTTATTACGGAACCCTAAAAAAGGTCTCATTAATGTCTAGAAATCGTGGAAAGGAATCGCAGAAGCGTTTTGTTATAAACTTTTAATTAGTGGACGGTGGGCGGCTCGCTACTCCATATAGTTATATTATTGTTTCAAAACACTAATTGTTAGCATCCAGAGTGGCTAACATGCGCGCCGCGACAAAATTTTGTCGACGCTTTTATCGTGCATTTGTCTCGTATTCGCACAAGTAAGAGCGAGACAAAACAGTCGACAAAATTTGTCGCGGCGCGCATGTTAGCCGGGCAGGTTCACAAACCTGAACTTTATTGTATATTTTTTGTGAATTTGAAACATGTCAAAGCCATGTTATGCTTCTATTAAGTTATTAAATATATAAGTGATTCTCAAAAATCATATGACCCGAGCGGGATTTGAACCCATTTGAACATTGAGTTGGAAATACTGCACAAGTTTTCCGATAGATGTCGCCAAACGTTCCTAAGAAGCGGATGAACCGATACAGCTTGACATGATGAAGAGATACAGCTTGACATGATGAAGAGATACAGCTTGACATGATGAAGAGATACAGCTTGACATGATGAAGAGATACAGCTTGACCGCTTCGTAAGCACTATAGCCACCCTACATTAAAGAGGTCATTGAAAATGGTGTATTTATGGAGTCCATGCGGACGGAAAATTCTAGTACTTAATTAAAATTAACACCTCCATATAAGCAGTATCTCTGGCTATTTCCACTTCTGTGACGGCTGTGACCTCAGATCATAGAAACAAGGGAGATGTGCCAAGGTGCTATCGAGCTTGATGCCTGATTTTGAGCAAATTGCTCATACTAAAAACGTACGCGTTGGCGACGAACCGAACACGATCGATCGTATAAATACAATGTTTTAGTTTAGTGCTAGTGTTCAGTCACGATTAACAGTGTTAGATTGAGGGTGTGCGGAATGTTTAATGCGTGGGAGATCTTTTTATTTCCAAGGAGCGCTTAATTATGCGCGTAATTGTGTCGAATAATGTAGGTACTAAAAGTGGCATCAGTTGTTCCCGTACTAATTTTATGATGGCATATCTCCTTGTTTGTATGATCTGAGGCTGTGACCTATTTCCCTCACACGGCGTCCTGCCCGACGCCCGACAGCCGCCAGTCCCTTCCGGCGTTGTGACTGACCGACACTTGTTTATAGTAATTATTTTAGATAAGTTCTTAATGGACGCGTAGGGCATAAATGTTCTGTACCTGAGCATTTATTTTTATAATGTTTATTACCTACTAAATGTTATGCGCCTGCCAGACAATGCTCCTTGCGCTGCTCATCGCTATGCTCCTCGCGCTGCCGTGATTTGCCGATGTTGCCCTCTCTGCCGGACGAGACGAGAGAGAGAGAGAGAGGACGAGGAGCATGACGTGTGGCATGACGAGTAATGTTGCCACACTATGTCTCTGCCTCCTTTCCTCGCTACTTCCCATGCCACTCGTCGAGTGTGTGGCAGGCGCATTAGAAAAAGTGAGCGCCCACGAGCGTTTGAGTTTATCTTTTTACTACTAGCAGTTTCACCCCCGTCGCTCGGCTCCTAAGGGTCATAGCGTGATGTTAAAAATGTCTCATAAATCTGGCTATCATACACAAAAGGAATTTTTCGAATCCGACCGGTAGTTCCAGAGATTAGCGCATTCAAACAAACAAACTCTTCAGATTTATAATATTAGTATAGATTTGCATAAGACTCGAAGGCTTCATCAAGGAAACTTGATCGGGTGTGTCAACATCGTCGCTACTGTTCGGTAGTGTTGTGTTCCTGTGGTGAGTAAGGTCGCCAGAGCTGCTGAGGATGCGCTGTGTTGACAGTTGACCTGCTTGTGGCCTGCTGGCGGCATAGAGAATACTCATTTTGCAAGCATTTCATAGGCTATGGTAAACTCTCAAGCTATTCGTATGACCGGTACCGACGGTTTAACGTGCTCTCCGAGGCACGTAGAAGTCTCGATGTGTAAAGAAAAGAATAGACCCCTTATTTCGTCCATTTTGTATTTTGTCTAAATATTAAATAGAAACTTAACAAATACATAGAGGTAATACACAGTCCATTTTCATGGTACACCTCTCAGATCATAGAAACAAGGAGATATGCCATCATAGCGAATTAGTACGGGAACAACTGTCGCCACTTTTAGAACATTTTTCGACACAATTAGCGCTCCTTGTGAATAAAAAGATCTCCCACACAATGAAAAATCCGCACACCCTCAATCTAACACTGTTAATCGTCACTCAACACTAGCAATAAACTAAAACACTGTATTTATATCATCGATCGTGTTCGGTTCGACGCCAGCGTGTACTTTTTATATACGGTCAATGTGACCGTATGAAAGCGTCAAGCTCAATAGCGCCTTGGCACATCTCCCTTGTTTCTATGATCTGAGGTACACCTCTACCCTTATCTATAAATTATGTGTATTGCTACACATCCCGTCATCTAGGAAGTAATTTAGCGTAAAATTCTCGACCATTACGAGCGGTCAGACCATTACAGGCACGTGGCTTAACGGTCAAAATATTCTAATCCGGCCATCGTTCAATCAGGACCACTCGCCTTTTCTGCGAGCGTGCGCTAATTCCTGACATCTGGCGCGAATGGATTTGCGATATATATGGCCTCTTTAGGGATCATGTTTTTGTGGAGATAAACATACGCGGCCGTACCACAAAAAAATAAAAATCTGTTCAACACACGTTCAACACGAATGCTACCAAAAATAATAGGCAATTGTTTTAGCACTAACTTGTCTAAAACAAGTGTGTATTATTTTTGGTAGCATTCGCGTTTAACGTGTGTCTATCTTTTTTGTGGTAAGGCCGACGATGTCAGTGAGACCATCTCAACAAACATTTTGGCGCTAAGGGCAACCTTTTTAGCGCTCATAGTAATACAAAGGATATTCAAGGGCTTTGGTTTTGGCTCATAGTAAGTGATATACCTATAAAGACTTTGGAGCCAAAAAAGGTTGCCCTTAGCGCCAAAATGTTAGGATAGGATTAGCTGTTCGCCGCGGTTTCACCCCCGTTGCTCGGCTCCTAAGGGTCGTAGCGTGATGTTAAATAGCCTATACTATTCCTCATGAATCTGGCTATCATATACAAAAATAATTTTTCGATTCCGACTGGTAGTTGCAGAGATCAGCGCGTTCAAACAAAAACTCTTCAGATTTATAATATTAGTAGGTACAGATATATTCGACTCGTAAGCTTAGATTAAGGGCAAAGTTCATCGACAAGATAACAGTCCGGTAAATTGAAAACGGCCATTTAACATACATTTTTCTATACAAAAAGTCATGTTAAACGTTTTCAATTTATCGGACTGTTATGTTGTCGGTGAGCTTGGCCCTAAATTACATAGTTTAGTTCGTAAACAGCAGAAACCACATCAATACATCGAGTATATTCCTAACTAAACTATAATCGGTAACAGGCAATCTGAGCAATAATTCGGCGAGCAATATGCAATAACGTGTCGCGCGCGGCGGCGGAGACACGTGCGCTCGTAAACATGGCGTAAGGCGGTACGTATAGGGTTGCCAGAGCCTAAAATACAAAAGACGGACTCGGTATATTAGGCCGATCATTTTGCCATAGAAGCCGGACATAATCTTTTTAATAGCCAAACGTACTTTTTTAAAAGCCGGACATAGGTACCTACCTCAGATCATAGAAACAAGGGAGATGTGCCAAGGCGCTACTAAAATCGACGCTTTGATACGGTCACATTGACCGTATATAAAATGTACACGCTGGCGACGAACCGAACACGATCGATGATATAAATACAGTGTTTTAGTTTAGTGCTAGTGTTAAGTGACGATTAACAGTGTTAGATTGAGGGTGTGCGGAATGTTTAATGCATCTGAGATCTTTTTATTCACAAGGAGCGCTTAATTATGCGCGTAATTGTGTCGAAAAATGTACTAAAAGTGGCATCAGTTGTTCCGGTACTAATTTGCTATGATGGCATATCTCCTTGTTTCTATGATCTGAGGTTGCCACCATGCCACAGACAAATACTTTGAATCCCGGACTTTTTGGCGATCGAGATATCTACCCGGACGCCCTTGAAAATAACCAAAACTATGAAATATTTCGTAAACTTAGATTATAGAAAAAAAAGAGATAAGTATGCGCCACTTTTAGATCAGTTTGCGACACAATTACAAGCGCTCCTTGTGAATATAAAGGTCTCCCACACATTAAAAATTCCGCACATCCTCAATCTAACACTGCTATTCGTCACTCATCAGTTCATCACTAACACTAAGGCTCCAGCCACATCTGACGGAATTTAAGTTGATGATCTTCCGTCGCGTAACTTTCTATTCCTATTTTAAAGGACGCGTCTTTGGTCAAATGTGTGCAGGTTGAGATATTTGTATAGAATTATGTGTACCGCGTTACGCGACGGAAGGTCGGCGACGTAAATTCCGTCAGATGTGGCTGGAGCCTAAACTAAAACTCTGTACACGCTTTAATTTTGATCAATGTGATCAAACTAAAGCGTCCAGAGCGCCTAACATTTTGTCGACGCTTTTATCGTGCATTTGTCTCATATTCGCACGAGTAAGAGCGAGACAAAACAGTCGACAAAATTTGTCGCGGCACGCATGTTAGCCCTACAGATCAATAGCGCCTTGGCACAACTCCATTGTTTCTATGATCTGAGTTCGTAACCAAGTATTAATACGTTTGTGGCTTGCGATAAATTAACTGCCGAACAAAACTGCCAACGTAACAGCCGTCCGGGTTTGAGAAGCGCCACGGAGGTCCTCCTAAACTAGGACAAATCTGGGAAAGTCCGGACGGATGGCAGCCCTACGTACGATGGACAGGGAGGGGATAGGCTCGTGATCTGTGAGTCTATAACGTGTCTATTTGACTATCTGCCACGAAATAGTACGGCTGTGTTGAACGATGGAACTGATTATACAGGGTAAAAGTGCGGATATTTTAGGAGGTGAAAGTACTCACGAATATGATCAACTTTTATTATGGGACCGACACTAAAATATGAAAAAATAAATCAGCTGTTCCCTACAAAAATGCACCACAACACGATGAAAATTGTATGGAACAGCTGACTTTTTTCATATTTCTGTGTCCTATAACAAAAGTTGATCATATTCATGAGTACTTTCACCTCCTAAAATATCCGCACTGGTTTTAATTTTACCCTGTACAAGCGTACGAGATTTGCAATGGGCCGGCCATATCATATGCTTGAGACCAGAAGGGCATGTGACCAGGTAGGCGTTATTATAATTTTGTACCTACTTTGAATTATGTAATTGGTGTGTATATGCCGTGTAAATCAATAAAATAAAATAAATAAATCAGTCGTAGAACCGATGACTGTTGGAGTAGACGTGTTCTCGAGTGGAGACCGCGAATCGGCAAACGTAGGGTAGGACGCCCTCAGGCTAGGTGGAGCGACGATCTTCGCAGGGTGGCTGGTGGCAGCTGGATGAGAGTGGCCGAGGATGGAGTTAAATGGCGTGCGATTGGAGAGGCCTATGTCCAGTAGTGGACTACTATAGGCTGATGATGATGATGATGATGAACCTCAAAATATTAAGTAGATAAATTACAAATAAATACAAAATGCGGAACTCCATCTAAAAAATAATAATTAACAATATACAATAACAATAATAATTAGCCCCAGTGACGCTCCGTGCAGATCTCACCTCAGATCCCTTCTTAAATTTCATCCTCATAAAACTGACTTTTATTCCTACTCTTTCTCAATTCATGCTGTAAGATTGTGGAACTCACTCCCGCCTAGCATTCGTTACTTGAAAACTGTCTCTCTTTTCAAGAAACGTGTAAAAGAGCACTACCTTTCCTCTTAACTGTAGCTATATTTACATATTAGTATATATATATATTAGCATAAATGTATTTATATAAGTATATATTATAACATATTTATTTATGTTTATTTACTTCTTGTTTTATTTAAGACGTTCACTCTAATCTCCTCTTCGTGCTTTCACACACATTAAGTCTACATTTCTTTTTTACTCATCTCTCCTTTCGCAGGTCTGCTGGCAGAAATTTCTATTGAAATAAACAGTACCTTTGTACTCCAATCACTTTTTAATTTATCACTGTAAATTCTATTGTGTGTACATACATTGTTAAATAAATAACAATAGAGATAGAACATTTGATTCTCCACCAAATATACTAGGTTTGGTTGTGACACAAAGACTTTTGAGTTTGGTATGGGGTTCCCTACATGGACCAGCATTGTCTTTTCATTCAAATCCATCCATTCACATACACACAAACTTTCGCATTTATAATATACTAGACTTTTGCCCGTGACTCCGTCCGCGTGGACTACAATGAAATGACCAGTTTAAATGACCTCTGTAGTGTAGGATGGCTAGTACTACCAAGAGATCAAGCTATATCTCTGGTTTATCCAACCGGAATTAGATGAAACGTGGCTTAGATTTTAATTTGGATTTCAAGTTATAGAACTGTGAAAACCACATCAAAATCCGTTCAGTACTTTTTGCGTAATGCGCGCACAAACAGACAAAAATTAAAAAAATATATTTTTGGGTATGGTTACGTCCCAGTACCCTATCCCAATTGTTTTTTCTGGAATATCTTCAATGTACAGACACGGCTTTTTTTACAATTTTATAATAGTTTATAGAAATATAGAATGTTACTTGGCGGGCCGCCGGCGATAGCCTAACTTTCCAACATAGCACATAAACAAAAAGTTAACTACTTAAATCCATAAAAAAGTATACAAAATAAAATCTCAAACTGATGCCATTCCTTCTATCATTCGAAGGAAACCAAAAAAGTGGCGTAAATACGCGGAGCGGTGCGTATTCGTACCGTCGTATTCGTATCTACGCAATCAATATAGCCAGACAGACTGACGCCCGGGATGTTTACCGGGGAAGCGGGGACGTCGCCAATAAAGAAAAAACAGAAGACTAACTTCATGTAGTCCTCGATAAAGAAAAAATATCGAAACAAAAATGTCATCCAAAATTGACTTAATTTTGTGCTTCTGGAACGGCATACAAAAGGCCCTTACTTTTGTTTTAGAATATTTTTTATGTATTTTTTCTATCAAACTCACAAAATGTGCACTCCTTCTATTAAATATTTGTATAGAGAGTACGGCCCCACACCTTAAAAAACTTTTAAACTTAAGTACACCATTCAATACTACGAGCGCCGCGCCGTACAAATCGGTGGACAAGTCTGTCATCGAAGTTGCAGTACAGTCGATTGTGTAGTTTCGGTAAAGTGGGGTTTACAACTAAGGACTTGCGACTAAAGCCGCACGATTTTTGTCGTGCGGCAAAAATCGACCGTCTACATGGAAATTCGGCTAGGTCGCAAGTGATTAAAGCGATGCAGCTTGGCGAGGCGTTTTGTGAAGCAACTAATCGTACGGCGAAAATCGACCGGCGTAAACCCCTCTTAAGCGGTTCACGGTTCGGATTTGTCGCGCGGCGCGGTGCTTGCGTCTTTGGGCGGCGAACAAACCGCGAACCCTATCATTCATACGCAGATTTGTCCGCGGCCTTGTCGCCAGCGACAAATCCGGCGGATGAGCTCGCGTGTGAATGGTGGCCCTTAGAAATAAGGGGTCAATAAATTAAAAGAAAACTCATTGAACCTTCTGAAATTTTCATTACTGTGTGGAAGAACTTGTTCGTATTTATGCGCTCCTGGTAATTGGGGTGGCTATCCGCTTTGATTCAGCGCAATATACATATTTTTTTCATTTAGGGATGTCAATGTCCTTTTACTGTGCGTCTCCGTGAGATGAGGCGGCGGTACTGAAATTATACAGGTTGTAATTTTAGTCAATCGAAATACGAAAAGGGGTCATCATTATGAACAACTTTTACTATGGGATCAACCCTGAAAACGGGAAAAAAAATCAAATATTCCATACATTTCTTTAAACATAACTCAACAAAAACCACAAGTAAAGCACAAAGCACAGACGGACAGACGGACAGTTGGAGAGACGGACGGGCATGACGAAACTATAAGGATTCCTAGTTTTGCTACGGAACCGTAAAAACAACTGATATCGGCGGGATTTGAACCCGCGTCCTCTGCCATACCGTGGCGTAGCTCTAACCACTGAGCTACCGTGTCCGTCTGTATCAGTTGAAGGTATTTTTAGGTTATTATTCCAAAATGGCGATATTAAAATCGCTACAATTGCCAAATATAACGTAATTTATGTCTCAACAATATCGCCCACAAAACGGACGCTGTATATCATAAATAAGCTCTCAATATCATAGTTCACAGTTATCACTACATCCGGGGAGGTTCCCATTGATCTCCTGTTTGCATCAATTTGAACATTGCTATGGATTACAAATGTATGCTATTCATTTTAATTGGAAGAATTAAATTAAACTGCAATGTTGTATTTATGCTTTTTACTACCAGCCGGCCTAGCATGACCACGATAGAAACGGGTTTTGTCTACAGAAGAATAGACAAAGTGACAGATTGTAGAAAGATTTCCACCGTTTTATGCATACAATGAAGAGAAGAAATGTTTATATTCTTCTGTAGACAAAATTCTGATAAGCTAAGAACGGGTCACCGCGTGCTCGGACAAAAGAGATAACGATTTGGACAGAAAGAACTTTGTCTATTATTTGGTAGAATAGAGATCTATACTAATTGGTCATGCTAAGCCGGCAGACGCGTGTCACCAGAGGCGGAGCGTGGACTATTTATAGACGTGGGCGAAGTCGCATCAGCGAGGCGCGAAAAGTGAGCGTAAAAGTGATCAAAGTTAGTCATCTGTGGTAAAGTCTGGGGGCATCGCATTTAAAGGGGCCTCGCGAGGCCCCTATAGGTGCGAGGCCGTGGACGAAGGCTCACTTCACTAGCTACGACACTGCGTGTCACCGGTTCGCAGTCAATGTCAGTGCATCTAATGCAATATAAATTAAACTTAATTCCGTTCACATACGTCACATTTTGAACGTGCGCTCTCGATGTAATTAGATTACTATGATAATAACAAAATTACCTTCCCAACGTAACTGTTATAATACCAACCCTGTTTATAAGCTGTCCCACTGCTGGGCACGGGCCTCCTCTTAGAATGAGAGGGGGCAGGCCATAGTCTACCACGCTGGCCAAGTGCGGGTTGGCAGACGTCACACACCTTCAAGAATTTTATGGAGAACTCTCAGACATGCAGGTTTCCTCACGATGTTTTCCTTAACCGCTAAAGCAAGTGATAATTAATTTCTAATTCGCACATGACTTCGAAAAGTCAGCGGTGCGTGCCTCGGGATCGAACTCGAACCATTCGCCGTGGGAGGCACATGGTTAAACCACTAGGCTATCACTGCAGTTAACTATTACCGCCCTAAAATGACGAATGACTTTTTAATCTCCAGTTAAACTTAGCCTCGGTTAAGTCGATATTCTTGGCAGAGATATCACGGCGTTGCGTGCTCCGACCGAGTCGCTGTAATCTATACTATCACGCTATCTCAGAACTTGGGTAGGGGGGCAAGGTAGCGATGTAAATACTTATTATAAGTCGAGATTACTTGTGCAATGCAGTATTTATTAAAGCAATAAGTTTATTGAATGATTGGATGCTTCAAGGTTTTGCGAAGCATTTCAATAATTTCATTTGTATTTGCATAAAGTTTTTTTTTTGTACCTACGGCTCGCCTTTTTATAGCGAACAGTGCTTGTGTGGCATGTCCATAATAAGGATATATCGTCATGAAATCTCGCAAAATTTCCCTACTTATTCTTATCACTGTTAATATTAATGACTAAGGATAGTGATTAAAAAGTTATAGGTACCGGCGTCAGTTATGAGCACAGATGGAGCATGTACATTCTTGGCCCAATAGACAGTTGACAATACGTAATAGAGAATAGTCCAATAGACGACGAGCTTCGACTGACGAACCAATTGCGTGCAGCCTCGGTGCCCCCCGTCTTCTTCATTCCACCAAAGAGACCGAAAAAGCCAATGCGCAGGTGACATTGTGCTCATGACTGCTGCCGGTACCTATACCTACCTACCTACATAAATAACTTACAGTATTCCCAAATTAATAATGCGCATGCAGATCTTCGCTAATTGTCGTATTCCCGGCAACACCGAATCATTGAATCGTAAGAGCCCTAAATTATGCATGAAGAAAATGCACTTAACCACTCTATATACTTTTTTTTCTATATACTTTTTTGTTTCCGGGAATACGACAATTAGCGAAGATCTGCATGCGCATTATTAATTTGGGAATACTGTACCATCGTACTGTTATATTTAGACAGTTTATCATCAAAAATAAAGTACATATCTCAGTGCACTGAAAACAATTGTTGAGCGAAACGCGCAATAAATATGAAATGAACCTCCGCAAGCGGATTAATACTAAATGTAAGAGATAAAGCGTCCGTCCCACGTGAGTAGCGATAACAAGCTATAGGCAGCGATGAAAACATTACTTATTCTAGCCGTTGCCGTTTCACTCGCATATTAAAGAAACTCCTTCATATATCCGGATAAAATGTATCCTATATCCTTCCCCAGAGTGTAAGCTATTTCTCTACCAAATTTCGTCCAAATCGGATCAGCGGTTTAACAGTAAAAACGTAACAAAAAACAGAGTCACACTACACGGCGTGTCGTGTCGCGATGCACCGGTAGATTCGGCAGTACATCAGCCGGCTTAGCATGACCAATTCTATCTATATTCTACCGAAGAATAGACAAAAATCTTTCTATCCAACTCGTTATTTCTTCTGCCCGAGCACGCGACGACCCGTGCTTGGCGTACCAGACTTTTGTCTACAGAAGAATAGAAACATTTCTTCTCTTCATTGTATGGATAAAACGATAGATTTTTTCTACAATCTGTCACTTTGTCTATTCTTCTGTAGACAAAACCCGTGTCTATCGTGGTCCAGGCGCGGTCGCAGCCGAAGACTTTGGAGGGGTCATACGGATTAATGCCGACGTGCTATACCGTGAATATCCGTGTTTAGCGCATTTTTGTACGGATTTTGGGGGGGTCATGACCCCCACGAACCCCCTCTTCGGACCGTGCCTGTCGTGGTCGAGCGTGAAGAATCCCAGAAGCTGCCGCGTGCTTGTGGAGAAGAGCTAACGAGTTGGATAGAAAGAACTTTGTCTATTTTTGGTAGAATAGAGATGAAATAATATTGATTATGCTACGCGTACTGCATTGATCAGCATGCTAAGCAGATAATGTAACAGACTGCATCGGTAAACAGTTAACCGGCTGAATTAACGACAACCGTGCAGTCACACATAATGAGATAGACGCGATTTATGCACTGCCCTTATCTGTGCGCTGTGAGGCTGCGGTCATAGTGGCAGCGGATAGCGGGAAGCGGATAGTATAACTCACAGATTTAAAGTAGTCTACATACCGCAAACCGTCCGTCCGTGCCCGAAAAGTTTGTGCGATGCGCCTACTTGCCGCGTTCCTACTTGAGTTTACTTTCAAACGCGCCGGTGAAACTTGACATACTATTAGGCCATGTTGTTTCATCTTACAGTTACGTATCTGTAACCGTCAAATATGGCGGCTTGTACGACAATTTCATACTGACTTAACGATTACGTACTGACTTACGAATACAGATGGTTTGAAGCAACCCGCCCTTAGTGTTGTTGAAGACATACAAATGCCAAATTATACCAATAATAACTGTAAAAACTCTTATAGGGTTGCCCAAGGCCTTTAAATGACTTGCGCGACAACATAGTAGGTAGGAAAAATTCACACGCTCGTTATCATACTATTTAGTAAACAAGCGGTATCTAGCCTAATCTCAGATCATAGAAACAAGGAGATATGCCATCATAGCAAATTAGTATCGGAACAACTGATGCCACTTTTAGTACATTTTTCGACACAATTACGCGCATAATTAAGCGCTCCTTGTGAATAAAAAGATCTCCCACGCATTAAACATTCCGCACACCCTCAATCTAACATTGTTAATCGTCACTCAACACTAACACCACGGGGTCTCATCAGGAACAAAGTAACATTTGTCGAAATAACTCATAATAGATGGCGTTATATGTATCAATTTGTTATTGGAGTTTGTGTAAAATTGAGAACATGAAAAAATACTTCATGAAAAATATTTGTTCAAATTTTGAAAAATGCTATAAGCACGGAAAAATGTATAGCCCGAAGATAGCCCGCGCTAAATCGGTCACATTTCTTTGTATGAGATGAGGCATCTGTACGTATAGTATTATATTAGCTGTGCTAACACTAAACTAAAACACTGTATTTACCATCGTTCGTCGCCAGCGCGTACGTTTTTAATATGAGCAATTTGCTCAAGTTCAGGCATCAAGCTCGATAGCGGCTTGGCACATCTCCCTTGTTTCTATGATCTGAGAGCCTATTAATCTAAATCTGTGGATGTCACCAACGCTCATAAGAAAAAGAGGTTTCTAATTTCAACTGTTTCAGGCTGCGTTGTAGCTCAGTTGGTTATAGCGATGCCACGGTGGGGCAAAGGTCCCGGGCTCAAACCCCGCCTGTGTCAGTTGTTTTTGAAAATCTCCTATATTTAATAACATTAAATAAGTGTAACATGGCTTTAACATGTTTAGAATTCGCAAAAATATACATAAACAATGAAACTCTTTAACTTTATTATGTTAGTATAGATAGGATCTGATGGGGTCCTAGCGAAAGACTGAAGACCTCATGGCAGAGTCTATTCAACCCATAAAATAACAGCCTGGAATCGAACTCCCTATATATCCCACATCTGAAATAATCACCCATCACCTTCCCTCCTCCCCCTCTTTCATCCACACAGGGGATAACATAAAGTCTGTAAGCTACAAAGGTACCAGGATCGCATAGAACTGAGGTTCTATCAACATAAAGCAGGATTTGTTCCCCAAATAACATGTATAAAGAATAAGGTACTTTTTATAGGCACTCGTGAGAATAAGGGTTTTTGTTTATGTTTACTTATTTTTAGGTACCAGGGCGGCAGGAATTCGAAGAGGCTTGTAAGCTGAGGGCTATGGGTTCATAGTAACAATTATTTTTTATTTATAGATGGTTTTTGAAATGATCAGCAAGTACTAGTAGCTATGTTTAAGGACTTTTTTTGCAAAAAAAAACGGCCGACTTCAAAAAAACTACTAGGTAAATTATATAATAATTTAAGTTTCGGAGGTCGGTCGGTTTTTGATTGCTTTTTGGGAAACCGACTTCCGAAACTAAAATTATTACCTACCTATTTACTTTGAAGTCGCTAGTCGGTGTAAAAAACATCTTCCACAAAGTCACAATAAATAATCAATAATCTGTAAGTACGGTAACAGTTTTTACGTAACTTTGAAACAAACAGACAGAAATAGAGAAAAATAAATGCCACAATGAAATAGGAACACATAAAAAATATGGCTTAAAATTGACAGACATTGAAAAAGTCGATTTGAATAACGTTTTACGAATATTTCAAAAGTAAAAGTCGCATTGTATAAAAACGTTACTATTTATTAAACGAATGACTATCACGAAAACATTATTTAACAACAATATTATGTAAAGTATCTAGGTACCTATTTCTTAAGTAAGTTTTTACATAGTAACTAGCTAGATAGGTATTAAATAATATGTATTGCGCGCACGGAGGAGTGTGACATTTGGCTTAGTTAAAGTTTATATGGAGAAGGAATGCAGAAAACTAAAATATATACTTGTATATAACTAGACTTTTGCCCGTGACTCTGTCCGCGTGGACTTCAATAAATTGACCTTTTTAAATTACCTTAGTATAGGGTGGATAGTACTACGAAAAGGTCAAGCTGTATCTCTGGTTCATCCCACTGGAATAAAATGATTTTTGCGTCATCCATGCGTGCACAAACAGACAAAAGATCCAAAAAATATGTTTTTGGGCACGGTTACGCCCCAGTAAGCTATCCCAACTGTTTTTCTGGAATATCTTCAATGTATAGACACGGCTTTTTTACAGTTTTAAAAGAGTACCTATACCTTGTAGACATATTATATTATGTGTCATAAATACATTAAATTCAAACATAAAAATTGTATGAATTACGGTCGAATTTCGACCACTCTGCATATCCGTGTAATTATAAGAAATCTATCTGCATTTTTCGTGGTTTTCAAGACATAAACGGACGAAATGAATAAAAAGGTTAGTAGATATGGGTCGTTCTTTAGATTAAAATTATTAACTTTTTAAATATAAAGCTTCTCTAACCAATTTACCGCATTGCTATCAAATTCAAGCAAAAAAATGTTTACCGCACAGTATAATTTTCAACTTAGTTCCAACTTTCCGCCAACAGATGGCGTTGTCATTAATTTTGCATTGCAGAGCGATTAGCGCCGTCTTAGCGAGTTTTTATCTCACATTAGCATACTACAGGGATTGGAATATCTTTTAGTGGTTATAATTTACATTATGAATTGTGTAAGTAGCAAGCAGTGGTAACAGTTTCGACTTGACGACTTACGTAGATTGATGTTAAATAGCCTATACTATTCCTCATGAGCCTGGCTATTATATTATATTATTATATGCCAAAAGATTTATTCGAATTAGTTCCAAAGAAACATGATTTGGACTGTGTTATGGTGTGTTACATATTATGCTAAGTTATATGTCCCAGTTGTACTTATAACACAATAGAACACGTAACACAATAACACACTCCAAATTAGTAACACACCAGTACCCCTATCATGAGTTTTTTTGACGTATCGTTTCGTTAACGTAACCATATTTTGAATTTAAAATACAGCAGTCCTGGAACATTTTGATAAAATTTTATACAATTTGCACATTTTAAAAATACAGAGAAATTAATTAAGTACCTATTTAATTTATATAAATTTTGTGTAACAAACCTGTATTTTCAATTCAAATTATGCTTACGTTAACGATACTGCACCTCAAAAAAACTCATGATCGGTACCCAGAACATAACTTTCGGAACATTCGGCGATTTGACGCAATTATAGGCACATGAGACATCAACTTTGTCTTATCTAGCGTTAGACACTTAGAATGCCACTAGTATTGCAGAATATGTCCATCTGCGACGGTGATCACTTCCCATCAGCCGCGAGGGAGAATGTCACGGTGAGATTCTCCCTCGAACGTTTGCAAACAAATTGGCAGTTCTCGTGGCATGTACGCGGTGATGTACGCGGTGATGTACGCGGCGATACAGAATAGACATAATACAGGTGGGTTTTTCCCACTCAATAATAAATACCACGCACTGACCGACACCCATTAAAACTGTCTTGAACATAGCCATGAAATAACCGTTACTGCATAACGTTACAATACCGTTAACCGTTACAAACTATACGACACGAATTGATGTAATAAGTGTATCGGTATGTATCGGAATTCACTATAATCCATACCATCTTGAACGATGAAGGAAAACATCGTGAGGAAACCGGCATGTTCTAGAACCAAAAATTCGAAGACATGTGACGGCCACCAACCCGCACTGGGCCCGCGTGGTGGACTACGGCCCACTCCCTCTCACAAGAGAGGAGGCCTGTGTCCCAGCAGTGGGAACATTATAGGCCGATTATGCTATGCTATGCTATGCTTATGCATACTATCTTAACTAATATTATAAATATTATTAAATACATATGTAAGAGATTTTTAAAAATTGAATTACCCATGTGGGATTTGCCAAACCGTGGCCAGTGCTCTGAAACTGAGCTATCGGGTCCCGCTCACTTCACTCGAAATTTGAAATACCTTTGTATACGCCTCTTATGAGCCTCTTATCCTACTAATATTATAAACTTAAAAGTTTGTGAGGATGGATGTATGGATGTTTGTTACACTTTCACGCAAAAATTACTGAACGGATTTTGATGAAACCTTTCAGTAATGTAGCTCATACATCAGAATAACACAGGCTACTTTTTATCCTAAAAACGCGGGCGAAGTCGCAGGCGGAAGCTAGTATTATAAATGCGAAAGTATGTTTGTTTGTTTGTTACCTTGTTTTGCCTAAACCACAACCGATCATCATTATTTTTGTATGCCTTCTGGCGAAACATGGTATGGAACCAAAATGTATTGTAACATCTTTACATAATTATAACCCTGTATTCACAAATAAATGAATTTGAATTTAAAATTTTGCATATACGTTGTCAGGGCCAGGGGTACAGAAAAGAACATCCACCTTTCATCCAGAAAAAAAGCACTGTTCCCGAGGGAAAGAACAATAACTTTCGGCGGTCATAATTGCTTTAGGACGCTAGATGGCGCTATGTGTATGACACGCGGATGAAGGCGCGGGCAAAGTGCTAGTATTATTAAACTGTAAAAAACCGGCCAAGTGCGAGTCGTACTCGCGCACCGAGGGTTCCGTATCATTTTTGGACGTATAAAGTGAAAAATCCGGACCGCATAACTAAGTTTGTTTGTGAAGGAATTTTGATGATTTTGAAAAAACTGTACTAGTTAAGAACATCGTTTTATTTTTCGTGCCATATTTGGGTCAATTCCTATCAACTCTAATTATTTCAGATTTTTCGCCCCGCTAACTTCGGAGATAAGGGGGGGGGGAATGGTATTTTTTTGGACATTTTTCATCATATGTCAAAAACTGTGAGATATAAAATAAAATAAATATATATTTTGAAATGTGCAGATTAAGCCCTTTCATATGATATGTCACTTGACCTAGTAACCCCACTTTGAAATTTCGGACCCCGACTCCGGCCCCTTTTGCAATGAAAATAAAAATATTTTTGGACTTTTTTCATTTGCAATAAAGTTGAACAAGCATTCTTTATAACTGTTCCAAATTTCAAGTTGATAGCATAAGTAGTTGCTGAAATAAGCAGGCGTGTGACAGACAGACAGATAGACAGACAGACAGACAGACAGACAGACGAAGTCGCACCATAAGGGTTCCTTTTTACCATTTTGGTTCGGAACCCTAAAAAACCGTGTCTATTATACAGATATTCCAGATAAAACAGTCGGGATAGGGTACTGAGACGTAACCATACCCAAAAATTTTTTTTATGGTATGGCCGCGGCCGCACCGGTACGGCGATTGCGACGCGACGGCGATTTTGTGAAAACAAACTCATCACACTAATATTATAAATGCGAAAGTTTGTGCGTGTGTGTGTGTGTGTTTGTTACTTCTTCACGCTGAAACGGCTGGACGGATTTGGATGAAATTTGGCATACAGATAGATTATAGTCTGGAATAACACATAGGCTACCTTTTATCCCGGCAAACGCGTGCGAAGCCGCGGGCGGAAGCTAGTATAAACATAATAATTATGTCGGTGGCCTGAGAATGGTCGGTGGATGAGTTTGTTCGCCGTCGCGTCGCAATCGCAGTACCGGTGCGGCCGCGGCCTAAGGACCAGTCCACACGGCGCGTTGCGTCGGCGTTGCGTTGCGTCATTTCACAATACACTTCTCCGTTGGTTCGTCGACGCCATGCGTTCGACAACGCAACGGAGAATTGTATTGTGAAATGACGTAACGCAACGCTGACGCAACGCGCCGTGTGAACGCGCCGTAAGACTGTCGCGTAGTGCCTCCCTCCTCTGACCTCTTAGCCTCGGCTAGCTATCGGAGGGAGTCTTCGGACACAATCTTGATACGAAATAAAACAGCAGGATTGGGAGAGTTGGAATTGTGATGTAGATGGTTTATTAGCACTTAATAACTGTACACAGAAGTTACAACAATAACTGATAAAAAAGACTCTTAACTTACTGATAGTACCATTGCACGCTTGTTATAAATTATAATTTGTAGGTAATAAATAATAACAGTACAGCGGTTCAGCGTTCCATGACCGATGTCGTTGGAGACCAGACAAAGAATGACAAATAAATGCATAAAAATATGAGATGTTCTAATTTTGAAGTTCAAATCTGGAAGAATGGAGTGGATGAAGTGGCCAGTAATGGAAGATTGCCAGCACTAAATGATGAATGCAGGATGACTCCGTCACAAGACGATAGGCATACAGTTATAAATAACTGCCTGAAACAGGTACAGGAGAAAATCAATAATGACCGTGTTCAGTATCGAAACAACGAAACTGTTGCCATGGCAACGTTATATTGACGCACCTTTACACGTAGACATCATTATTAGCCACGGAACGAGTGACGCACAAAAAATGTATCAAATTCACGAGTGAATCGGTTTCTTCTAGGCAAGCGTGCGCCATCGTAGACCGCATCAGGCGAGATGGCGGTCGTAAGCCGATTATTAAATAGAAAAAACCCTTCCTGAAAGTATGCAGATTACGTTAGTGAAGACCCCATCCAAATTGCATCAGTAGCTTTTGAGAAAAGTGCGGAGATACTTACAAACATACATAGGTACATTATAGGTACACAACATGTAACAAAAACCCTCTTAGATCCTAAGGGTGGCCATTATACTCATCATTATGAACAATATTTTGTATGACACAACCCCGAAATCGCAAAAAAATCTGCTATTTCATACATTTTATCGATTTATGTGAAATTGTGAATACAAATGTATGGAACAGCAATTATTTTTTCGCTATTTTAGGGTTGGTCCCAGAATAAAAATTATCCCCCTTTGGGGTCGAACAGGGTTTTTGTTACATACTTTAAACGGGTCGAATACAGAACCTCATTTTTTAAAGTAGGTTAAAAAGAAATTACTCATTGCCACTTTTAGTCCACACTACGGAACCTTACACTGTGCGTGGGACGCACTTGACCGGTTTTTCTATAATTTTCAACTCAATTGAACAAAGAGAATCATTCAAATTCCCTCTAAAACGATTAAACAAAGACAATGGGTCCCTTATAATTGTTCCCTACATAACTCACAGAGGCCCATCAAAAGCAGACACAAGCTACAATAAATCAGAAGTTACGCAACCGGGAACCGAACCCATCACCCGCAGGGAGGCGTGTCCGGGCAACATCAATAACGTGGTCACAGTACTGACAAAGACAGGACTGGACCGAGGGGTAAGTGGATATGATGGTACTTATAATAAATCTGTAGAGAGGTCAATTCTGTACATGAAATATATTTTCAAAATAACTATCAGGGGGTGATTAGTGATCGATACTGATGCCAAAAATGCAATCAGTAAAATTTTTGTCTGTCTGTCTGTATGTTCCTTATAGAAACAAAAACTACTCGACGGATTTTAACGAAATTTGGTATAACTATTTTTCATACTCCTGGGCAGGTTATAGTATACTTTTTATCACGCTACAATCAATAGGAGCAGAGCAGTGAAGGGAAATGTTGGGAAAACGGGAGAAGTTACTCCATTTTTTAAGCTTCCGTCGCGTGTGCAGCCTTAATGGTTAAAGATACATAGAAATCATGTACGGCGGAAATGTTTTACATAAAATTATCTAAAAAATATCCCACAACAGCATACGTCTATCTTTTATGGTTGACTCACAATAACACGTGTAACTCCCGATAGCTTAGCAGTTCGGAGCTTTCTGATTGGTATTTGTTTACTCCTACGTTTATAATACTCTCACTCATCCCTAAATTTAAAAAAAGTTAACATTATTACCTATTTCATAAAAAAAGAATCATAGAAATCGGTATAAAAACACCAAACTTATACATGAAATACGCTAATAAGCCATCGCGCCGTCGCGCGTGAATACGAATACGAATATTTTTGTGTAACGGTACTTTTTTACGAAAACCGACAGAAACGCGGACGAAGTCGTGGGCAAAAGCTAGTCTATACTAATAGTATAAAGCTGAAGAGTTTGTTTGTTACGCGCTTATCTCTAGAACTACCAAACGGATTCGAAAAATTATTTTTGTATATGATAGCCAAATTAATGAGAAATGGTAAAGCCTATTTAACATCACGCTAGAGGGGCTCGTGGCTAAATGACGGCCGCGCTGATCGATCGATCTGTGAGGTTAAGCTGCGCTTGCCGCGATCAGTCCTTGGATGGGTGACCGTTCTTTACACATCGAGACCCCTCCGTGCCTCGGAGAGCACGTTAAGCAGTCGGTCCCGGTTGTCATAGGAATATCTTTGACAATCGTTACGGGTAGTCAGAAGCCCTAAAAGTCTGACAGCTGGTCTAACATTCGAATACCGGTATTACCCATTAATTGGGTTGTGGAGGTCAGATGGCAGTCGCTTCACGTATAATATTGATATTCAGCCAAAAACTAGTTAGACTGGATGCCGACCCCAATATAATTTGGGAAAAGGCTAGGCAGATGATGATGATGATTATTTAACATCACGCTACGACCCTTAGGAGCCGAGCAACGGGGGTGCAACCGCGCGGCACTCATTACTCTGCCGAGTCTCATAAGACAAAATGCTTGAATATTAATTACAATTTAACATAATTAGCGATCATAATAACACCACCGAATACACAGCAGTAATGTCTCTACATTAAATGATTTACAACGTTATTTCGCAGTGGTAAAGTTTAAAATTGAATAACGTGTTCGTATATATTATGAAAACATCTAATAAGCAATTAGTGTCTTTAGTACTAACAGAATATAGTGCAAAATAAATTGAGTGATACAAACATCACAGTAACTGATATTATAAGCCTATGATTATGTTAAATGATTTATAACTCTATGTTAAAAGGGGTAAGATGTATAATTGAATGTTAATTTAATAAATTACAAAATGTAAGTAAATAATTAATTAATGTTAAGCAATTAGTTACTTTAATTACTTTGGTATAAGGAATTCAATTGAATAATTATGATTTCGCACTTATTACAGGTAGAGGTGTACTGTAGTGTAAGCTGATGCCAGTATTGAGGCTTGTGTAGGTATTAGGGAAAGCCTATTTCCAATATTATCGGCCATAATTAGGTCAATCTAAGCCAATTTGCTTTCAATGATAAAAATAGTCAAGTAAAGGAAAAATTTCGAAAACCATTTTTGTTTGTAATCGTGCAGCTTCCATTTTGTACGGAACCCAGGGCGCGAGTGTTACTCGCACTTATCCGAGTTTTCTACACTAATATTATAAAGAGAAAACTCAAAAACTACTCCGATTTTCAAAATTATTTCACCAATTGAAAGCTACAATATCTCTGAGTAATTTAAGCTACTTTTTATCCCGAAAAAATGCACAGTTTTTGAGTGTCATGCTGACGAAGTCACGGTCAAAGTGCCAGTTTTTATATTTTTGATAATCATCATGCTATCTTTGTTCACCGTCCACCAACCCGCACTGGGCCCGCGTGGTGGACTACGGCCCATTCCCTCTCACAGAGGAGGCCTGTGTCCCAGTAGTGGGAACATTATAGGCTGATTATGCTATGATGCATGGTATGCTATTATGCCTCAGATCATAGAAACAAGGAGATATGCCATCATAGCAAATTAGTACCGGAACAACTGATGCCACAATTAGTACATTTTTCGACACAATTACGCGCATCATTAAGCGCTCCTTGTGAATAAAAAGATCTCCCACGCATTGAACATTCCGCACACCCTCAATCTAACACTGTTAATCGTCACTCAACACTAGCACTAAACTAAAACACTGTATTTATACCATCGACCGTGTTCGGTTCGTCGCCACCGCGTACGTTTTTAATATGAGCAATTTGCTCTAAATCAGGCATCAAGCTCGATAGCGCCTTGGCACATCTCCCTTGTTTATATGATCTGAGTATTATGCTATCTTTCATCCGCCTAGCATTTTCCCAAATATGATTGGGGTCGGCTTCCAGTCTAACTGGTTGTGGCTGAATATCAATATTTTACGTGGAACGACTGCCATCTGACCTCCACAACCCGATTATTGGGGAATACTGGTATTCGAATAATAGACCAGTTGTCAGACTTTTGGGCTCCTGACTACCCGTAACGATTGTCAAAGATTTTCCTATGACAACCGGGACCGACTGTTTATCGTGCTCTCCGAGGCACAGAGGGGTCTCGATGAGATGAGATGACGACTCACCGCGGCAAGCGTAGCTTAACCTCGCAGATCGATTGATCAGCGTGGGTGTCATTTAGCCACGAGCCCCCCAGTATTATGCTATCTTTGTTCTATGTATATTATGGTCAGCTTGCAATCTAATCAGATGCATCTGAATACGTATTTAGCTGTTCTATTCATCTAAATTGCCGCGTTGCCATGACGCCTGTCGCACGCGACGGCAATATCATATGTCTAGATGTCGCCTGCAGCCGTTGTTGACTGATGCCTGCGATATAGCTAGCTACAATTGCAGGCAGTAGTAATATAATGCCTATACTATTATGAAACTGAAAAAAGCCGTGTCAGTACATTGAAGATATTTTAGAAAAAACCGTCGGGATAGCCTACTTGGAATGTAAGCATGCCCAAATTTTTTTTTTTTGTAATTTTTGTCTGTTCGTGCAAAAAGTACTGAAAAGCAAGCCTTTTACCGGTAACATAACTGTGATTGGTGGAATAAATTTGAATGCCTATATCCAGCCATAAGTCAAATTCGAGTCAATAGGTTCATAGGGACCTAGTACGTACTATGGTTACGACTTATCAACACACTCTCTGCCTATCCACCTTTTACACGAACATTACTACCCCACAAAGTATTAGGACCACAGAGATTCACAGGAGCCCATCAATTTTAAACTAAATCATCATTATTGCACGCCAAATGCCTTGTAGATGGCGTAGCAGATGCGTAGACACGGCCGTAGCAGCTACGGCGCTACGGCGTAGCGACATTGCGGGGATAACTATGACCGTGCTTGTGGTTTGGTTGCTATGCTTTATCGATGCTATAAATATAGCTTCGCGCTTGTAAATTCCCTTAGGGAGTAGGCAGAAGTGTAGAGTATGTTCAAGTCCCATGAAGGGAGCCTACTGCCAATTTCCAGGCATAAATCCAGACTCCGCGCAGATACATAATACTTCAGTCGGGATTCGAATCCGCGGCACATTTATTGCAGAACAGATGGCCGATGGGGTCGAAAGGAAAACTGCCGATTTGTTTGCGAACGTTCGAGGGAGAATCTCACCGTGACATTCTACATAATAGGCTAGTAAAGGTCGCGGGAATCCGCTGGATGCGGGAAACACGAAACCAGCCAATTGGGCGACGCTTGGGGGAGGCCTATGTCCAGCATTTGACGTCTTTCGGCTAAAATTATGATGATGATGATGATGCGAACCCGTTCGCATAAAATTAAACAGCAATAAGAACAGTGCTGAGACAATGCATGTACTAGGCTCTCAGACCTTGTAAGAGGTGTCGCATTACTATTGTAGACCGCGGGAGTCGGATGACTCTTTGTGTCTTGTGTGCGCCTAGTACTTGCATTTAATATTAACAGAAATATACCTGTCTGTTTTGTTAACCGTTTCTTAACCGACTTCAAAAAGAGAGGTTCTTGATTAGTAGTCAATAGTTGCCGAATAAAATGGCTGAGACATATCTAATTTTATTAACTAAAATATTAAAGAATTTAACTTTCACTTTTTAAAGGGCACTGGCAGACGCCGATAAAACGCTGGGCTTCAGATTGTGTAAGTCGGTACAGATATGAAATTAGTTTGGTGTGATCGAGTATTTCAAGAGTATTTAAATTCATTTTTTATTTGTTTTTGTACGTAATTGGGTTAAAGAGAAATATTCGTATTTCTGACAGTGAGGTTAAGTATGGTGTGACTGATCCAGTGAAGTACGGGCCGACTAATGAGTTCTCAATTCAAAGGTTTTAGTTGCTGTCGACATGATATTCTGTGGAGGCACGCGCCAGCCACCAGCCAGCATGCACCCGTTTTTGTTTTAGTGGTTTTTTTCAAAATGTCAATGGCATAATCATTTTATTTCTTATTTATTTCGATTTTTGATTCCAATTCTTAATCTCTAAGATTAATTAGGCAAAGAACAATTAAAATATTTTTTTATTTTTGGTTAAGCTTTTATTACTGTACCATATCAAGCCCAAAACTGCCGACGTCCTTTTAATCTGCCGATGGTGGCAAGCAAGCGTGCAGCCCACCTGATGGTAAGCGTTTACCATAATCTATGAAACGCTTGCAGCACCGTTCATGCGCGTTACCGACCCTTTAAAATGTGTATTCGCTGTGCCGACGGCTTAGACAAGCAGGTCAACTGTCAACACAGCGCATCCTCAGCAGCTCTGGCGACCTTACTCACCACAGAGGATCTAGACAAGTTACTTTTCTGTTAGCGTTAGCGTCAAACGCTACGGATAAAATGTATGGAAATGACATTTGTGAGTCACGTGACTTTTCCGCAGGTAAAGTCATTGCCATACATTTTGTGCTTATCGTTTGGCGTGAACGCTAACAGAAAAGCAACTTGTCTAGAGCCTAAGGAACACAACACGACCGAACAGTAGCGTTATTTGGACTGGTGTTCTGTAAGGTACTTCCCCAGTCGGACTGCTCCAGATTTAAGCGAGGTATCCCACCATGCCCTACCTATCTTTAAAGGGTGTTATAAACAAGCTAAGCAAGTAAGTAGGTCGTGAGTTAACCTGATATGGTCGTACGGCTTCGGAACACTCGTGCGGCTTCCGACAACTGTCGCATTATACATTTGAAGCCGATGTAGGCTTATAGGTGACGACGGAAGAAATTACGCCCACAGAACTGTTATTTTTAACCGACTGCGGCGAAGCCCAAAAGGAGGGTATGTTTTTCAAACCATCCTGGCTAACATGTGCGCCGCGACAAAATTTTGTCGACGGTTTTATCGTACATTTGTCTCGTATTTGCACGAGAAAGAGCGAGACAAAACGGTCGACAAAATTTTGTCGCGGCGCGCATGTTAGCCGGCATGTGTATCTTTTTGTCAATAACTCACAAAACTCACATCATAGATTGCACCCGTGCGAAGCAGGGGGTCTACTCTGTAAATCCGTCAACGAAGATATGGGCCCGTCCAAAAGTACAATAGACATAAGATTCCGTCAAAACAAGTGTCAAATTCAATTTTTCGGACGGATAAAAACACTTCAGTAGCAGGGACAACTGTCAAATCGTTCTATCATTCATTTTTAGTTCGGGCCCCGAACTAATCTTAAGTCCGTAGGTGATACGGAGTAAGAAACGCCCGTAACTAAGGCCGAAACTACGGATTTCGTGCTTAGAGAGTAGACCCCCAGTGGCGGGTCGCTAGTCCTAATCCTAGCTTAACATTATAAACTAGCTTCGACCCGCGGCTTCGCCCGCGTCTATCGGAATAAAAGGTATAGCTTATGTGTTAATCTGATGTATAAGCTATATTACTGTGAAGTTTAATCAAAATCCGTTCAGTAGTTTTTGAGTGAAAGAGTAACAGACATCCATACATCCATCCTCACAAACTTTCGCGTTTATAATATTAGTAGGATGCGAATGTAAAGTTTGTTTGTTACCTTTTCACACCTAAACCACTGCACCGATTATCATGAAATTTTGCACATAAGTTGTCAGGGGTACCGAAAAAGACATAGGGTACCTTTCATCCAGAAAAAAAAACTACTGTTCCCGAGGGAAAGAACAATGACTTTCGACGGTTACAATAAATTGCTTTCGGACACAGATGGCGCTACGTGTCACGCGGACGAAGTCGCGGGAAAAGTGCTAATTAATAATATTTCTTGTAATACATCCAAGGATTTTGTGAGTTTACGTCTCAGATCATAGAAACTAGGAGATATGCCATCATAGCAAATTAGTACGGGAACAACTGATGCCACTTTTAGTAAATTTTTCGACACAATTACGTGCTTAATTAAGCGCTCCTTGTGAATAAAAAGATCTCCCACGCATTGAACATTCCGCACACCCTCAATCTAACACTGTTAATCGTCACTCAACAATAGCACTAAACTAAAACACTGTATTTATACCATCGATCGTGTTCGGTTCGTCGCCAGCGCGTACGTTTTTAATATGAGCAATTTGCTCAAGATCAGGCATCAAGCTCGATAGCGCCTTGGCACATCTCCCTTGTTTCTATGATCTGAGGTTTACGTCAATAAAGGTGCTGTTAAACGGGCGGTTTTTGACAATTTCTTGCTGCAATTGTAAAGCCGTGAAGATCTACAGGGTGGCAGGTTAGACAGTGGAAATATTTTAAGGGGTCATTGTACTGCTTATTGTATTGAACAACTTTTACTATGGGACCAACCCGGAAATCGCGAAAAAAAATCAGCTGTTCCATACATTTTGTTGAGTTATGTGAACATAAATGTATGGAACAGCTTTTTTTTTTCGCCTGAAATCGCGAAAAAAAAAATCAGTTGTTCCATAGCTTTGGTTGGTCCCATAGTAAAAGTTGTTCATAATGATGAGTACAATAACCCCTTAAAATATTTCCACTGTCTAACTTGCCACCCTGTATATCGCGCAACTCAGTAGAACATGTACCAACATGTATTGTATTGTATTGTATAACGGGCTGGTGTCCGCAACTCCACGTCAAAGCGCGTATTTTGCGTGCGGGTGGGAACGGGTGGGACTATTCGACCCATCCCAATTCCCCGAGAAAGGCCAGCAGCGCCCCAATGTTGCTGACTATCTCGCGGAGAGTACCTGGGTTGCCAAAGTACTTTGCCCTGTATGTTGCAACCTCCGGGCAGTGCAGGAGCACGTGGGCTGCTGTCTCGTCTACCTCCATGCAGGCACGACACAGGGGGCTGTCCGTGACTCCTAAGACAAAGAGGTGTTTATTAAACGAGCCGTGTCCGGTGACGGCAGCTGTAACTGTGCGCAGCTGTGGTTTAGTCAGCCGCAGCGCGCGTTTGGTGAAGCGGCCGTCGATAGCAGGAAGTGCTTCCTTGGCCTGCCTACACTCGCCATGGTCCAGCCACAGCTTGTGGTGTTGTACGCTAGTTCGTTTCCTTACCAGTGTGCGTATGTATCCGAAAGGGAGTGGTACGATAGGTTCTGGCCCCACCGCTGCCATGCTCGATCCCCTTCTAGCGAGTTCATCCGCCGCATCATTGCCACGTGAGTCGCTGTGTCCTTTGATCCATTGGATGGTTATATAGGTACCAACATGTAATCACATTGCAATTTCGCGGGCTATTCTGCAAGATTGCGGCAATATTGTTCCACTGAGTTCCACGGTAGATCTCAACTCACGGCTATACAATTAATTGCAGCAAGAAATTGTCAAAAAACTAGCCCGTTTAACAACACGTTAGAATGAATAGGATCTCACGATCCCTTGTTCGACATTCACGCCTTAACCGATAAGCTACAACTTTTAAATTTTAATATTCCCGAACAAAGCAATACTCAAGTGTCAGACACCGCGATCTAACACTGCCCTCCCTGCTGATACTGCTAAATATAATTCCGTCGATATTATTGCTAAGGGTCGTCGCCCACTCCATGTAAGGTTGGAACACGCGTCTAAACGATCGGGCGACGCGGGTGTCTCATAAGTTAATGACTACACATTATTTGAGGACATCGTGATTAAAATTTTTGTGATTTTTTAAACTAAATATACAGTACAGTAAACCTTTCTAAAAATAATCGACTGTCAATTAAAAACAGAAGAAAAGCAGAAGTTTGTGTGTGAAAAGCAGATGTAAACTTATTTGACCGCTATTTATTTCTTTTCTCACCTTCTTCTTTAGCTTGTTAATAAAGGACAGCAATATCATTAGTTTAGCTTGATGAGTGACCATCAGACTTATTTATTTTCAATTGACAGCTACTTCAAGAAAAAAAGGATTGACATTAATTACTCTTGTACTCCGTAAAGTCTCGTCTCTGCTTTTATGTAAATTTTAATTACAAATTTTACTTTAATTAAATACAAGCAAGGCTTGTTAACACTAATTAATTGATGCATTATAATGATGTATCCTTGTCATTCGGTATCATTAACATTTTAACGGGGTATTTAACAATACAAACGTAGAACACGAACAATTATTATTATAGTTTGTTTTAATTACCTATATTTTCAAACTTGTCATATTTAAAAATGTAATAATTTCCTGTTCTCTAAAATCTCCTTTTTTTGAAGTCAGAAAAAACAAGTATCTTACAAAATGACGACGCGCAATTCTCATTGTTAAAAAATCTATTTGCCCGCGCGGCTTGACGCGTTTCAGATCAGCTAAGTGTGCGAGAACCCTTACCCCGCACCTAATCCCTACGCCGTCGAACCTTGAAGCCTTTACTGAGGGCACTTGAATGGTACTAGATGGCACTAGATGGCACTAGAAGTGCCATAAGATGTGGTCGTAGTGCCGCAGTGCCCTCGCCGAGGGCTGAGCATGTCCTATCTTTGTCAGACAGTTTCTTAACAAGTTTTAAATCGAGATAAAACATTGTATTAGAATTTTAAGATATTTTTAAGCACGTTTTCCGATAAAGGGGTGTGCATAATGAGTAGTTTTGATTTTATTCGTAGTGAAGTTTTCGCAGTTAAAATTATTGGTCATTTATTTAATAATTTGTGTAATGCATTGTGCGCTAGCGCTATTATATCATTTTCACTTAGCATTCTGTCTGACATTTTACCTTTTTGCTCGGTTCCTAGGGATTATAGCTAAAGTTAAAGCTTATATTATTCTTCATTGCTATCATATACAAAACGAATATTTCGAATCCGGCAATTAGTTCCAGAGATAAGCGCCTTCAAACAAACAAACTCTTCAGCTAGCTGTTCCCCGCGGTTTCATCCCCGTTGCTCGGCTCCTAAGGGTCGTAGCGTAATGTTAAATAACCTATACTATTCCTCATGAATCTGGCTATCACATACACAAAGAATTTTTCGAATCCGACTGGTAGTTCCAGAGATTAGCGCGTTCAAACAAACTCTTCAGCTTTATTATATTAAATGCAGATATACAGGCCAAAGACTGACGGGAGACAATTACCGTGCCAAAAGCCCTCTTACTAATTCTTAATTCAATTATATTAAATTCTATTATCTGTGGAACTCGTGTTCAATTCATATGAGACTCACACTCGTGTTAGGTTAATGAGAGCTTTAATTTAGGCTCGAAGGATTTATATCATCGTTACTCTTTGTAAGACGTGCGTTATGTGTTCTAATGAAAGAGTAGCTCTTTGGACTGATGGTAGCCTGGTACTTAGAGGGTGAATTACATTGTTGTTGAGAAAATATTTTTTTAGTTTTTTTTGTCGTAAACTGGGAATTTTGTAATGGAAAATTTTGCCGGACCTGGGAATCGAATTCAGACCCTCAGGAGTCGCTCACGACCACTACACCAACGAAACACTCTTTATTTTCAGTTGCTAGCTACTTATTTAAAACTCTTGTATTAAAAGATGGACAATGGGACTTAATGCTAAGCTTAGATTACCATAATCCGAATTTAATTAAACTTGGAAATAAACCTTTCTCATTCTTTTATTTTTACTTTAGCAAACTCAAAATATTTTTGAGATATTAGGATAGACCCGTGCTGCTCCGCAATATTGTGTATACGTATATTCAAAAATAACGCTCTCATGATAAGTAATTGTAACCTATTTGAAACGCTTATTGAAAGTCAAGTTGGTTGTACACACCTAGCTCCCCTCCAACTCAAACAATTTATGATAAATGATATTTATTTTGTAAATAGGTTAAAAATAACACTTTTACACGTCAAAACATTTTTTTAAGCTAGATGAGTTCGGTGTTTCCTATATATAGAAGAAATAAAAAATATAGAAGAAACACCGAAACAAACTCAAAGGTTGATGTCTCTTTTAAAGTCCAGACAATTAAGATAATTTTTTTTAAGTGGGCAAAGGCTCAAATGAAAGAGCTTGTTCTAGTGAGTGATCTTAGACCCAAACGAACCGCATACCTTAATTAAAGCCGGAGCATTAGAAAAAGAAATTGAATTGAAAAAAAAATCACCAAACTTTCACCCTTCTCAAGCTATACTCATACAGTATAGCTTGAGAAGGGTGAAAGTTTGGTGATTTCCAATGCTTGATGATGAATCAGTGCACAATCCTTTCATTTAGAAAAAAATCAAGCAATTCGGTTTGATAGAACGGCCGCACGGACTCGTAATAGATTTCATAAATTCTTGTGTTAAATGGATGTCCTTGTCCATTATCAACCCACTGCTGGGATACAGGCCTCCTCTGTGAGAGGCAGTGGGCCGTAGTCCACCACGCGGGCCCAGTGCGGGTTGGTGGACGTCACATGTTTTCGAATTTTTGCTTCTAGGACATGCCGGTTTCCTCACGATGTTTTCACAGATTTAGAATAAAACAAATTGCGCAAAGTGTGTGGGTTCGAATCTACAACCTACGACTTTGAAGAATACAAGCGAGATGTTATGATACTTCTTATCCAAGTATATGAAGTAGTTTTCGTAAGATTCGAGTACAACCACGGGAAACAATATATACTAGCTATTCCCCGCGGTTTCACCCCCGTTGCTCGGCTCCTAAGGGTCGTAGCGTGATGTTAAACAGCCTATACTATTCCTCATGAATCTGGCTATCATATATACATCAATATTTTTTCGAATCCGACTGGTAGTTCCAGAGATTAGCGCTTTCAAACAAACAAACTCTACAGCTTTCTTATAATAGTATAGATTTAAATAGGCACAGTTATAATTTTCCACAAAAAAATATTTTCTTCAGCGAGTAAAATTTTAATCGCGCGCTGCTTTATAAATTATATTTCTATTTAATAATAAACAACATCGTTTAACTCTTACGTGGTTACTGGTTATAAATAACCGCGGCTGTGACGTCACCCGTCAACCGTACGCGACTTGCGTCAATTTGGCTAATTTATCACATTATTATTAAATTAAAGTTTTTAAGATAATTTCTAGATGTGATTTGCGTCTAGATATTGTGAAAAAAATGTCTTATTATAAGACGGGCCATCTATCTGATGATTACACTAACTGCTATAAGAATGTGGAGTTTTTTTTTACCACGATTTTGGCAAACAGGTCCGCCTGATGGTAAAAAAAATGTCTTATTACTACTCAATGCCTGATGATTACACTTCTGCTGTAAGAATGTGGAGTTTTTTTTTACCACGATTTTGGCAAACAGGTCCACCTGATGGTAAAACGCTTACAACACCGAGTATCACATGCACGTTACCACCCATTTAAAATGTGTATTCGCTGTGCCGACAGCTTAGGACACAAGCAGGTCAACTGTCAACACAGCGCATCCTCAGCAGCTCTGGCGACCTTACTCACCACAGGAACACAACGCTACCGAACAGTAGCTATTTGGCTGTGGTGTTCTGTAAGGTGGAGGTACTTCCCCAGATTTCAGCAAGATATCCTACTGTATCCAACCTCTTAAACCTAACTTGAAGAAATAGCTCAAGAAATATTTATGGCTTGAGACCGATTTTGTCAGTCACATTAAAATTATGAAAGCGAAAGTTTGTGTGTTTGTTACTCCTCGCTGAAACGGCTGGACGAATTTGGATGAAAGACAAAGAGGTAGCCTGAGACCTGGGCCCCAATTCAGATATTGCAATTGTGTAAGAATCTTGTCATAATGACATCATAATTGTCAAAACCTAAGCGGTCATTGGCTTAGAGTAGGTAAGACTATATCTTTCGTCATTGGTCAAAACGATGTCATTATATGACCATTCTGCATGCAATAGCAGACTTGGAGCCCTGGAAAAGCTCATAAGCTGCTTCATCCATTTTCACGCAGACGAAGTCGCAGGCAAAGCTAGTTCTAATACCTACTCCATTCGATGCCAGGTACCAGGATAACATGAACATGAAGTAGCTTACCCCGATAATGATAACTGACTTGACAATGCGGAGTTTTGAATTACCGAATTATGTACCTGAAACAAGAAAAATAATTTAATTAGTAGTCGCATTTTAAGGCGCTGATAACTGCCAACGGCCTTGAGTGATTTGGGTCGTATTGCTTGAGTGTTCTGCGCTGAGCTCAAGCAACGTGACATTCTACCGAGCAATACGATTCGCCTATCAAGGAGCGCGCTGTGCCGAATTAGACGTATTATTACTTTTTAGTATCTAAAATATAAAATAAAAAAAAAGTAACAGGCAATATTATAGGTAGTAACATAGTCTTTTCACACAAAACAAATCATGAAAATATCTTAAGCGATTTGAAAGTAATTACGTTTTTATGTTTTGGATAGACAGTAATTCATGAATTTATTTCATTAAGTATTTTACTACAATAGTTAAATATTCACAGGTACGATTGATGTATATATTATGTTCTAGTTAAACATAAAAAAATTGCACAACTAACCTGCATTATTTGACGGCGAAATAAGAGATTTAAAACTTGAGATTCACGGCTGTTACCATTTACCGTCGCCTTAATAAAAATTGTTATTGCATACGTCAATGTAAAAATGTTGTGGTTAAAAGCCTTTTAACATGTTTATTTTGAATACCACTAACTGATGGTTCAGGAAAACATCTTAAAATAGTAAATTAAAAATTAAAAAAACCCGACTGCCAAAAAACAACTAAAAAGTTCAAAACAAGAGCACTTTTCAAGCAGTCTGATGCAGTTGGTGGCAATTATTTGTGTTAAATCTTAGATTTTATGCCACCAACTGCATCAGACTGCTTGAAAAGTGCTCTTGTTTTGAACTTTTTAGTTGTTTTTTGGCAGTCGGGTTTTTTTAATTTTTAGTTTACTATTTTTATTTTTCACTTTTTAGTTTTTAATGTATGTTTTTAATGTTTGTTTGTATGTTTATATATCGTTAATACTTGAAATAAAAACTTAAATCAATAAGTAAGAATTAGCGAGAATTATTGCTTTGTTAAACAACTTTAAATCGTTATATATCCTAAACTATTATTTAAAATGAAAAATGATAAAAGGAACCTAAAGATGATTTTAAAATACCTATTCAACGACACCCCACTTGACATAGTTCATCAACTTTTTTTTTTTCATTTTGACAATATGGCGTCTGGTTGTCGCTGTGGTGAATTTTGATTACTGTTATGTCTTTAGTGACACTCGCAAGGCTAAGACGAATCGATTGACGTAAGAATTATCAAAATCGGCCAACGCATTTGGTCTCTAGAACGCCACATAGAAACAAACATACATACATACATACAAACATACATACATACATACATACATACATACATAGACTGATAAACACATTACCCTCCTTTGCGTCTCGCAGTCGGGTAAAAAAGGACTTTTTTAGGAGGGTTATAGCCGTTATAGGTGACAGTGGGATATCTTGCTCAAATCTGGAGCAGCCCGACTGGGAAAATACCTTACTGAACACCACAGCCAAATAACGTTACTGTTCGGTCAAGAGCTCCTGAAGTCCTGAGCTCCTGAGAATGCGTCGGTAGCGCAGCGGTTAAGACGCAGACTGTCGACTGAGAGAACGTCAGTTCGATCCCCAGCCGCTGCACTATTTACGTGAATCTATTTCTATATCAAGCATTTATTCTAAGTTTCTAACTTATTTAGAGAGGTGAAAAGTGCCATCGTGGGCCACCGTGTGCACGGTACCATCTGTTTATCTCATCTTGCGATTACACAAGCGACGCGATGACGTCATTGCTTGCTATTAATATCGGCGCGTGAGTTGATCAATACGAGCGAGATTAATTAATGCACTAAATTAAAGACGGGTGCGAATAAGTTTATTATATTACTAGGTATTGCTCGCGGTTTTTTTCGCATCATAGAGTATGTACTTCATATACCATGATCAAAAGTATCCCATGTGATAATTTAAAACATGGTCTATCTGAGCACCAAATTTCACTCAAATCTGTTCAGCCGTTTATGTGTTATGATTGTTATGAATGTAACAAACAAACATAATCATCTAAATATCTTTTACTCACATGTTGGTCTCGGAATGTGTCTATTTTCAGACTCAGACAGAGCCCTTTTTACCCGACTGCGAGACGCAAAGGAGGGTAATGTGTTTATCAGTCTATGTATGTATGTTTGTTTCTATGTGGCGTTCTAGAGACCAAATGCGTAGGCCGATTTTAATAATTCTAACGTCAATCGATTTTTCTTAACTTTGCGAGTGTCACTAAAGACATAACAGTAATCAAAATTCACCACAGCGACAACCAGACGCCATATTGTCAAAATGAAAAAAAAAAAAGTTGATGAACTATGTCAAGTGGGGTGTCGTTGAATAGGTATTTTAAAATCATCTTTAGGTTCCTTTTATCATTTTTCATTTTAAATAATAGTTTAGGATATATAACGATTTAAAGTTGTTTAACAAAGCAATCATTCTCGCTAATTCTTACTTATCCTCAAAACCTATCATGTGGGGTATCAAAATGAAGGACTCGAAAAGAAGATTACGAAAACATACATTAAAAACTAAAAAGTGAAAAATAAAAATAGTAAATTAAAAATTAAAAAAACCCGACTGCCAAAAAACAACTAAAAAGTTCAAAACAAGAGCACTTTTCAAGCAGTCTGATGCAGTTGGTGGCATAAAATCTAAGATTTAATACAAATAATTGCCTTTCTAATGTGTATTCGCTGTGCCGACAGCTTAGGACACAAGCAGGTCAACTGTCAACACAGCGCATCCTCAGCAGCTCTGGCGACCTTACTCAAAGTCAAAGTCAAAGTCAAAGTCAAAACATTTATTTCAATTAGACCATTTACAGGCACTTTTGAATAGTCAAGCAATAGTTGTCAGTCAGTTTGTCCGTTAGTTGAAGCTAGTTGTCCGTTCCAAAACGTAGATTCCTATGGAGAAGAACGGACAAGAAACTCCATGGTTACTCTTTTTCAACTAATTCCTATCCTAAACCTATACAATTTCTTTGTTTACATTTATGCCCTAATATGTGAGAACAATGTGAGATATTTTAAAACTCACCACAGGAACACAACACTACCGAACAGTAGCGTTTGTCTGTGGTGTTCTGTAAGGTGGAGTGTACTTTCTCAGTCTCATAAGCAGGCATGGTTGCAGCGGACGACTTTGGGGGGTCATTTCTGTGCAATTTGGGGGGGGGGGGTAATAACCCCTACGACGCCCCCCTCCCTCGGATCGCCACTCTGCTCAAAAGGTTCTTGTCCAGTGGACGTATACAGTTGCTATATCAATATAATGCGGGTATGTCCTCGTCCGAAGTACCAGGGTGACATGAACGAACAGGTGTCCGCGAACTGATGTATTACAGAACATTAATTTAACATCGCCCAGAACTAATTAGGTGATTCTAATTATAAAGATACTGATATTTAACCGCGGTTTTGCGTGCTTTACAGTTTCTGTTAAAATTAAAAGTGAACTTCAAAGGAAATGGCGTGAGGTTGGAGTTGGTTTTCACGGTAACAAATCGCTGGTTCGATTCCCGGTGGGGTGTTTCCACTTAATTTAGACGATTGCTCAATTTATGATGTCACAATGCTGAGATGCTATAAATATTTTTGAATTTTGCTATCTTTTTCTCTCTAATAAAACAAGAAAGAGACGGAAACAGAGCAGCTGTCAAATTTAGACTATCGTCGTCGGAACGTGACGATTTAAAGCACGTTGAAGTTCATTCAAATCAAGACGTAATTTAGTTTGACAGCACTAAAGCGTCACTTGTCCTTTTCTCGTGCTGTCTGTTAGATAAAGATAGCAATACACTCATATTAGTTTAGTTAGTGGTTAAGAGAATCGACGCGACTGGCGCTACAGCAATTATATTTGAAAAAATATGAATGTCTAGATTCTAAACGCTTCAATATAATTATGGAAAACTTAAAACATCACTGGTGTTTTATAATGACGTTTTCCAATACTCTGCCTACTCCTTCGTGTACAAGTCTATGTTTACTAATAAAAAACTGGATGTAGGTACATTTATAATTTAACTTCTACTAAATCTACCCTCAAATATTTTGACATTTATGCGGCCGAGAGCACTGCGCGTCAGTCCATGGCCAGTCGCCATCTTGTTTGCAGTTTGTCAATTTTATGTGTAGTTTACGGTTTATATCTATTGGTCGTACAATAGCTAATTTTCTCGTGAAGTTTTGCGCGCATAACCAGTTGTGTTAGTAACGACAATAGGCCGACGTCGCAATACTAAGGTGAAATAATTTATCGCATTAGGCGTTACAGTAAAAATAAAAGACGCGTTAAAGTGTCATAATATATAGCGCTCCAAATTCGAATTCAAAAATCATTTATTCAAAGTGGGCTAAAGCCAATAAGCACTTTTTGAACGTCAGCGCTTTACCGCTTCCTAGTGTTTAGTGCGAAGAAACGGCTTGGCTTGATGCAGCAGTGTGCCGATTTGGTAAGTACTGTAGTTTAGTTTATGTATCTATCTAGTAATTTGTATAAGTTTTCAGTCGTCGCACTTAAATGCATTTAAAAATTTATTTCAGTTAAAACCGTTTACGACAACATCATTTAGAACAACATACCGGTTATAATAACCAAAATCATAGGTCCTCACTGACTGTTTCCTCAAAAACACCGCCGGTTGTTACGACTATCGGTTTGTATAACCAAATATGGGTCCCTTCGATGTTGTTAAAACAGATTTTGACATTTCAAATTATAAGTGTAGATGAATTATGTTTTATGGTGAAAATTAGGCGTTGTTACTTTATAAGTCAGGCATAGATATATTTACAGATGGTAACTAAACAGGCATGATCTAAGGGCGCGTACACATAGAACGTCCGATTTTACAGGATCCTTTTTATCTGATCCGTCGCTACTGGAGGTAATATTCACACAGAATTTACAGGACCGATTTTAACGGATCCGTCACTACTGTAGGTAATCACACAGTACACCGCACCCCGCGCACCCCCGTGCGAAGCCTCGCGCGGTTATGATCCGATAAAACGGATCAGTATTACCGTTGTGCGTGGGATATTGACTGGATCCAGAATATTGTCATGTGTGTGAACTGGCTCATACAACTACATACGCTAATAACATATACGTTTAAAAATACATGTAAAACGGATTGCTGCTTATTTTGTCGGATCGGTATTTTTTACTGGATCCGGAATACTGTATTCTGTGTAAACTCGCTCATACAACTACATACGCTAATAATATACAGGGTGGCAGGTTAGACAGTGGAAATATTTAAAGGGGTCATTGTACTTATCATTATGAACAACTTTTACTATGCGACCAACCCTGAAATCGCGAAAACAAATCAGCTGTTCCATACATTTATGTTCACATAACTCAACAAAATGTATGGAACAGCTGATTTTTTTTTCGCGATTTCAGGTTTGGTCCCATAGTAAAAGTTGTTCATAATGATGAGTACAATGACCCCTTTTAATATTTCCACTGTCTAACCTGCCACCCTGTATACGTTTAAACGGACCTGTAAAACGGACGTTCTATGTGAACGAGCCCTAAGATCATAGAAACAAGCAGCGCTTGTAATTGTGTCGCAAACTGTTCTAAACTTGACTTGTTTTGTGAACTGTACGATACAATTCGCGACGTGTCTGTCAGTCGACGCATATTGCCTGTCGCTAATAATATGCGGCCGCCGCGGATCGACTAATTAACGTTATATCGTCGAGTCGTTACGACATAGAAATACCTACTTACATTGAAATAGAAAAAACTTCTCTATTCTCTGATCTTAAGTCTCTCTATCGCTCTAAGGTTTGCTGTAAGAAAACTCAATTTTTAGATAAGCTCGCCTTTGTACATAAAATATACACAAAAAAAATGTATTTATTATCTGTGTGTAGGTACATTACAAAACAATACCTACTTAAAGAATATGATATGAAAAAAACTTTTCGTTAAACATTTTTTGTAAACTTTTATTACCACATTTTTATTAACTCGCTTTCTTGTCTGTCTGTCTATTCGGTACATACAAATAGGTATTAATTTTTCAAGCACTTGCTGGCATCGGATCAAGCTGAAAAGACACGGGCAGACGCCTATAAAACGCTGGGCTTCAGATTGTCTAAATCGGTACAGATATTAAGTATATTAGTGTAGTGTGATCGAGTATTTCAAGAGTATTTAAATTCTTTTATACCATTCCCCCTCTAAAAAGCTTATTTTATTCACTGAAATCAGTGAATAAAAAGCACTTTTACTCACTGTTTTGATGTTTGAAAATGGAACACACCAATGTATTCGACCACAGATTTAAAGAACCTATGCTAGATGCGGCACGTTATTAGATTGTATGAAAACCGAACGTGTCATCTTTTTTATACCTACGATAACTTCACCCCAGCCATTTAGTGATGTGCTCAGAGTAAACAGAATTGTTTCAATCACTAAGCGTCACTGAGCTAACAGACTTTTTTTAGTACGAACAGTCGAACATGCAGGGCACGCTTGGTCGTGGCTTGCCGTATCTAGTGTAAGTGTAATCTGTGTATTCGACCTATATTGATGTGTTCTAAATTCAATTTGATTGGTCGACATTTTCGACAAGGAGTTTAGCATTAGAACAAAAACTGTTTTGTGTTCTTTGCTGTCCTTAGTAAATTGGCGCTATTTTGAATACAGTAAGTTGTACGAACACAAAGTTTAGTGTTACTTTAATCTTTAATTTTGTGTTTGTTTAGTGTTGTTCTAATCGATTAAAAATGCATTCTAGTGATGAAGATGTGTTAACACCTGAGTTTGTGAAAGAGAGGGCGGCCGATATAGTGGAAAGGTGGAAAGCTTGCTACCCAAAAAATCACGGCTGGTTTACATCAAAGCCAATGTAACTTTACTTTTTCTTCATTATATGTATATTTTCACTTAAATCTTTCTTTTTCTCGTAGTCATGGTATAAAGTATAGTATCCAACTCTTGAATAAAACGGATTTAATATCGAGGGCCATGAATCGCTCGCGTCGCTCAGGATTCTAACACTTGAATCACTCGCTACGCTCGTGATTCAATCAACATGAATCACTCCCTACGGTCGTGATTCAATCGTTAGAATCCTTCACTAGCTCGTGATTCATCTATGGCCCTCGCTTTAAATCCGTCCTTTATTCACTAATTGCATAATATACTATTTTTTTGTTTTTGTACGTAGTTGGGTTAAAGAGAAATCTTCGTATATGTGACAGTGAGGTTAAGTATGGTGTGAATGATCCAATGAAGTACAGCCCGACTAATGAGTTCGCAATTCAAAGGTTTTAGTTGCTGTCGACATGATATTCTATGGAGGCACGCGCCAGCCAGCATGCACCCGTTTTTGTTTTATTGGTTTTTTCAAAATGTCAACGGTATAATCATTTTATTTCTTATTTATTTAGATTTTTGATTTCAATTCTTAATCTCTAAGATAAATTAGGCAAAGCACAATTAAAATATTTTTTTATTTTTGGTCAAGCTTTTATTACTGTACGAGATCAAGCCCAAAACTGCCAACGTCCTAGTATACCGATGTAATTTGGATGACGATGATGATGGTTGGCAGTTTTGGGCTTGATCTCGTACAGTAATAAAAGTTTGAATATGGACTAAAAAGGAAAAAATAAACTGAATAAAAAAAACGAATGAAATGAAAAACGTGAGCGGATCTCTCTATAAGCGTTTCTTTCCGCTCAATCGGTTAGGGGGAATTGGTCTAAAATTTTAGTTACAAGATTTTGCCACATATTATACACACACGGCAAGTTAAATAAAAGCTTGTGTAATAATTGAAATCAGTTCAGAATCGCTAACTGAAATTCCCGCGAAAATGATTTTTGAACGTTAAACAATGACGGCCTTACCACAAAAACATAGACACACGTTAAACGCGAATGCTACCAAAAATAATACACACTTGTTTTAGACAAGTTAGTGCTAAAACAATTGCCTATTATTTTTGGTAGCATTCGTGTTGAACGTGTGTTGAACAGATGTTTATTTTTTGTGGTACGGCCGTGATTGTTCATAAGTACCTACTTCGTTCACGTACTAAATACTAACACTATCTCGTGTTCCGCGCGACTGAGCTGAGCGCGTTCACGTGCGACTATCGCCAGTTCCAGTGACTCTGTGGATAGTTTCATATTTTTGTGCGATTTTTTGTTTTTGGAACATGCGACTAAACAATGGTGCCGATTCTCTTGTGATGTGCACCAATTAAAATGAATTTAGGCTGTTGTTATCATTTTCTCTCTGACAAAACAACAAAGGACAATGCCAGCCATGTATGCCCTGTACCTAGGGCTGCCATCCGTCCAGGGTTCTCCTGATTTGTCCCAGTTTAGAGGGCGTCCGGGAATCGTCCGGTAGGGATTTCGGTAAGTGCAAACCCGGACACTTTGTGTCAGGAGAATCCTGATTGATGAAATATTTTTTTCGGGGGCGCTCGGAAAAAATACTCAATTTCACCATTCACACAATACTTAACCTCACTGTCACAAATACGAAGATTTCTCTTTAACCCAATTACGTACAAAAACAAATAAAAAATGAATTTAAATACTCTTGAAATACTCGATCACACCAAACTAATTTCATATCTGTACCGACTTACACAATCTGAAGCCGAGCGTTCTATGGGCGTCTGCCGTGTACTTTAAACATTATTTTATATTTTACTTTTTTATTTTTAATTTTCTGAAGTTAATAAATTAAAAACTAAATATTTTTTAAAGAAACCTTAAAGATCTGAACGTCTATTGTGCAACTTTTTTTTATGATGGAGGGCGCTGACGGCTGTCATACAGTTAATACTAGTTCAGCTGTCAACGTGATCCAAATTGTTCTGTGAACTACTTATCTAGACTATAAGCAGATCCTTGTACAAATCCGTTATCTAGAAACAAATAAACCTATTTAATTTAAATAGTTTTGTTTATTAGCAAGATCAAAGAGTGTCGTCGTCACTCGCAGTAAATTAATTTTATGTGTCAATGATGGATTAGATTGAAATTACTCTGTCGGATCAAAAATTGAATTAGCGCGCACCACTTAAAAACTACAAAATTCAATGATACATTTTCATCAATGGGAAAATACATAAGTTTGATCTTATGGAACTATGCGTATTGGGATGCGTGGGATGTTATATATATATACATAACATCCCACGCAATCAATTCATACTTTGACATACATACATGTACACATTTTCTGAATGACACAAATGCCAGGAACTTAGGAGCTCATGCCGAATGCTCAGCAGCTCTGGCGACCTTACTCACCACAGGAACACAACACTACCGAACAGTAGCGTTATTTGGCTGTGGTGTTCTGTAAGGTGGAGGTGCTATACACCTCTGCCTGCCTATCCATCCAATATATAATTATACACGATGTTATGTTCATTGTGTTAGTCCACATAATCTTGCGGGATTGCGGGATCTCGCATTGGGCGACTGCAATCCTTATTAAATAAAAATCTTACGATTTCAAACATGACTCATAGAACTGCCATCCGTCCGGGTTTACCCGGATTTGTCCTAGTTTGAGAGGACGTCCGGGGAGCGGGATTCTCAAAAAGTATCCGAGTGAAATCCGGACGCCCATCGCGTTGGCAATAATTTCAATTCTTTTTTAGAAAATAAATGTCTGACTGAATAATGTTACTGAATAATACTACTCTTGCTTCTACGACAAATAAAAAAAAAACATATTTTTGTGTGTGCGTGTGATAGTGTCCTTTAGGTGTGTACGCAGGTAAAATCAAAGTCAAAGTTCACTGTATAATTATATTTGCCAAAACTGTGAATTTATATTTAAGTGCGGTATAAACGCGTGTCAGGGGGTCTACTCTCTAAGCACGAAATCCGTAGTTTCGACCTTAGTTACGGGCGTTTCTTACTCCGTATCACGTACAGACTTAAGATTAGTTCGGGGCCCGAACTAAGAATGAATGATAGCACGATTTGACAGTTGTCCCTACTCCCGATGTGTTTTTATCCGTCCGAAAAAATTTAATTTGACACTTGTTTTGACGGAATCTTATGTCTATTGTACTTTCGGACGGGCCCGTATCTTCGTTGACGGACTTACAGAGTAGACCCCCTGTAACGGGGGCTACGGGACAACTGGCTTCCCGAGCACACAGCAACTCTAATACAATACAAAAGTGCTCGTCAGCATTCCTCTATAATATTTTCAAGGGCGTCCGCGGAAAAATTCCGATTTTGTTTTGAAATCCTTGTCCGGTGTCAGAAATTTAGGTGATGGCAGCCCCACACCACTCATGACTCATGGGTGTAAGATTTCATAGCGCAGTTCTGGCACTCGATCGGAGCAATAAATTATGTCCTAACTCTGTTTATAAAATATTGCGAAAGAAATATGATCGAGCGTCGCCGCCATATTGGTCGCGGTGCTTGGAATATGCAAAATATTTATGTTAGACAGGCGCGGTCCCAGGGGGGGTCACGGGGGTCATGACCCCCCCCAAAATCGTACAAAAATGCGTCAAACACGGTAATTCACGGTATAGCGCGTCGGCATTAGTCTATATGACCCCCCCCCCCAAGTCTTTGACTGCGGTATGACCCCCCCCCAAAATCTTCAGCTGCGACCGCGCCTGATGTTAGACGAGTCGCTTGCACCCTAGTCGGTACCGATTGATAGCTGCGAGGTTAAGCGGCGGCTGTGGAGTTCGTGGATGGGTGACCATTTGACCAATCATAATACGTAACTGGCTTGGAACCGGTATCTTAACTGTATCATAACGGTTTATACCGGTACAGTCTAAATCTGTTATAACGACATCGAAGGCACCACTCATATTTGGTTATAAAAACCGATAGTCGTAACAACCGGCGGTGTTTTTGAGGGAACAGTCAGTGAGGACCTATGATTTTGGTAATTATAACCGGTATGTTGTTCTAAATGATGTCGTCGTAAATGGTTTTAACTGTATTTTCATTAGGTTACTCGAGTACCGGTTATTTTGCGATACCGGTATTTAAAATGAATTACATATACGAGTAAATAAGCTGTTCCATCCATAATCTCATGTTAAACAGATTAACATAGGTATTGCACCAACAACACGACGCGACGCATGAGCTGGACTGGTGTTATTGTTGTCCTCGCACTCGCACTTAAAATTAACACAGTTTTTACCGGTATCAAAACCTGTATTAAGCCGTTATAATAGGTACCGGTAACATTTTTTACCGGTATACATTTAAACCGGTATCTTATCAAGGTCACTTGAACCGGTTCTTAAATGTTATAACCTGTAGGCCTGTACGTAACGTCAAAGTTATTCATGCTACTAGAGGCATAGATGGCGCTCCAACATACCTATTTAGGTACGTCTTACCTACACACCTAACTGAAATCTGCGTTTCGTAAAAAGTGTAATTAAACATAATGGCACGTTATAGAAAATCGCCAGTAACCAATTCCCAAAAGCCGCAACATCCCCTAACCGCATTTTAAATAATAATATATTACAAAATTATCACCAGGCGGCCATATTTCAGAAGTTCAATAGAACACCGCCCCTACGGAACGCAAATAATTCACTCACACACACACACACACACAATACAAGTACCTTCACCCCCTCTCTGTTAGGGGGTAGGCAATAATTCAGGTAATTCACTTCAACGGCAGAATTCGGTTGTAAAAAGTAATAAATTTTCTCTTTTGTCCTAGTGGCGCCATCTCTTATTGGAAACCGTAAACTTAGGAGATTGGATGTAAATCTCTTTGCTCGACAATGAAAAGTGCGAGAAGGTGCTTTGTTTAATTAAAAATTGAGGGGATCTCTCTTTTTGTTCATTTGACGGATTTTATTGATGTTAGTACTACTTTTGAGTTGTTCATTCGGCCTATTTTTGAGTATGGCAATTTCTGTAAAAAAAAATGGCCGCGCATACTCTAGGGTTCCGTAGCAAATAATGAAATACAACGTTATTTTTGCGGTTGGCTAACTTAAAACCGAATATCTCAAAAACTACACAACATATATTATCTTATTTTCGTTGGAAATGTTTTTTTTTATTCTACCCCCTTCCATTTTTTCAGAATTTTCTACTGCATATTTGGAAAGTATGTAGTACTCGTTTAAAGTACACTTTAAACGAGTTTCGAAGTGCATAGGTAGGTAACCTTACCAAATATTCATCTAAAAAAGTCATTAGAATTTTCAATTTATTTTCATAGATCTATCCCTTAGGTTCAATGTATGGAGTCCCCCCCTAAATATTTTTGTTACATATTTTACTACATTCCTATATGTATGGCGTTCCACAGAAGACATCTACCTGCGAATTTTCATCGATAAAGTGCCAATAGTCTTCGAGTAAAATGACTGTAACATATAGACAGACAGACAGGACGAAATTTTAAGGGTTCCATTTTTGCCATTTGGCTACGGAACCCTAAAAAGTTAAGTTATTTTTTCAAAGGACTAGTTTTTAAACAATTTATACGTTACAATTTGTATGCAAAACCGTTGTTGGGTTTTTTGTAACATAATTTA